>VZRU01008892.1:467383-519738 GCA_013398155.1 Pedionomus torquatus | reverse complement strand
TCCTTCCTTCCCTCCTTCCTTCCTTCCCTCCTTCCCTTTCTCCCTTTCTTCCTTCCTTGGAAGTTAACTCCTCTGGAGTTAGGTAGTGGGTGTCAGCACTCTGGAAGATACAGTAACAGCAATGGCAAATGTTCCTTCTGATTGTACAGGTGATCCCCCAGGGGCAGAAAGTGACAGCCTCCATAGTTCTGATGCTGTGTACTTACAGATATACAGGGCTTGAGCAAGGGCAGGCAGCTTGTCAAAACATTAGTGTCGAGGTCCCTATTTGATATCACTCTGAGGGCTGAATGCGCCTTTTGCTCTGTCAAAGCCCAAGGGATGCTGCAACCCGACAAGTAGAGCCCAGCAGCTCTCCTGACACCCAAGTTTGTTGTGAATGGTTACATAGCAGCGACAGCAACGGGAAACTGGTGAAGTACACTAAGGAAAAAAAGACTGAAAGTGAAATTAAATACAAAGAGTTCCAAAATATATTTGGAGCCCTCTAGGGCAGTAAGAATACAAAATACTCAGGTTAACAGAAGTAATAAATTTGGTTTTGAACAGACTTAATTTTGCAGATTGATAGCTGTGGACACAACGAACATAAATCTCAGTTTATCTATTCAGACAACTCTGTTACCACCAACATAAATGAGTTCCTTCAAACTCATACCTACAGTTATTTGTATGGCAGCATCTGGTAGAGTCCCCATTTTGCTAGGATGTTGCAAGGCAATGGTGTCAGCCCCAAAGTGCTTGCTGCTCAAACTGCTCATCAGATGAAGGACATTATACTTTTATCCCACTTTTATGGGTGGGAAGCTGAGTCTTACCCTCTCCAAGTGACCTATCCAAGGTGATACTGTGCAACTCTCTTGGAGAATGATTGCCATGTGTGAAGGCACGAATTTACAAAGCTCAGCCTACTCTGTGCTAACTTTCTGAGTGACTTTTTAAGCATATATTAATATAGTGATGTATGGTGTAGCTCAAAGTGAAGTGTGTGGACAGAGAGTGACCACATTAGGACATACAATTAGGGCAGAGGAGCTAGAATTGAATCAGTTGACATCCTGTTTACCCACGTGGCATCTTTCTCATTTATTCAAGACCTGGGTCTGTGATGGAAGATGAGTTGAGCTCCATCGTCTTTTATTCATTGCTACAGAACTAGTCTGCCTTTGATGCTTCCTTGTTTCTCCTTTCTCTTCCAGTTGTTTAACCAGCACAAGAACTTTATGAAGTACTCAGACACATTTCTGAAATTTCATTTTAATGCACTGGGATTCAGGCCTAGTTTTTCTTCACACGGTAGCTACAGTTTTAATTGTGGCTCAGATTCCAGAAGGATTCTTCACAAAGTTTGTTTTCATGTGTTGTCAGGAGTGAAATGTAATACAGAATGGGCTTATACTGTATACAAAGTAATAGTAATGGAAAACATTTATCATAACAATCCTATTCCAGTCAGTCAATGAGCAGTCTTCTCCAAATAGCCCAAATTTTTGGAAACACTCAAATATGCAAAAATCAGACTTCCTACTCATTTGCTCCGGTTTACACTGCTATGACCCCACTGAAGCTAGGAAAGCAGCGTTGAGTCATGCTTCAAATGTCCTTGGAGTAGTTCTCTCTCAATGAGAGAAAAAAAACGTAACTTCAAATAATTAAGAAAGGGGAAAACAGATGATGGCATAATGGCTTTAAGACTAGGTTAGCACTTGTTTGCTTAATACACCTCGCTAATCCAGTTGTCTGGGTCTGAATACAGAGCTTGCTGCTAGTTTTTCTTACATGAAAAGCTGTTTACATCATGGCTTTGGGACACACATGAACTGATTTCTGAGATTTTCTATTAATACTTAGTCATCACTTGTCAACTTTACAGAGCAAGAATGGGCTTAGTGGCTGGAAAGCATGGAAGGAAGCCTCCCCGTCAGCAGAGGCAGGCAGCATTTCTCTGTCTTCTTCAAGGCTCAGTGCTTTCAGTGAAGTTGCTGATGTCTCAGTGAGCCAGTCCAACAACAACATTTTGTGAGATCTCATCTGTCTGGTTAACCATTAGTTTAAACTGTGGTAAAGCTGCCACAGTTAGCTTTAATAAAAATAAAAGTCAGACAAAGCCAGACAGAATGCAGGATAAGTTAATGTTTGCTTGGGAACCAGTGCCTACAGAAGAATGCATGTCTGCATCGTAGGTGATGGTTGATTTTGGGTTGGTCTTGGCTGCAATTGCGGGTGGCACTGAGGCCCAGGTCAGTGGTAGTGGCAGAGTTCGTGCCTTTTGCAGGCGAGCAGGTAAATGCAGGTGGAACTTGACTTGTTTGGTGCTGGCTAACTCTTCTTCTGGGCATCTATATTAAAAGACTGCCACGCTATTTGACAGCTGTCTGTACTCCTGAAGAGTCTCAGTCAGCAGTATTCCACTTTGGCAGGTATCTAAAATCTGTTATCTGAGCCCCTCTGTCTATGTGCTCCTTTTGTGTCTTCTGAGATAGCATGGGAGAGGGTAACAGCACAGACGAAGTGCTCTACACTGTTTCAGGTGTTGAAAGGAAACTGGATATCCTGGAAGTTGTTGCTGGAAGTGTACTGTTTCTCACTTTAAGCAGCCCTCTCAGTGCTAAAATAGGCACTAAATGAGGAAACAAAGTATCTGTGTCTGTGAAAAGCATCTGGAACTTTGCGGTATTTAGTTTTGGTTAAGACCATTAAAGAGAGCTTCCACTATAAAGGGCACTTTAAAACTGCCTCTGTGTATGCTTTAGTAAAAGTTTTCAGAATTTTCCTAGCAGACACTTTAGATGTAAGGTAAAACATTATAATGTGATCATTTATTTAATTCAGTCTAAACTCTCCCTGCCTTCCTTCCCCCAAATGCAGAGAAGGTGTCCCTTATCCACTAAACGTGTCCTTGATGTTTTTTCAGTGCTGTGTGAGCAGATTGTCTGTGTGTAATACAGCTTGGTATGTCTTCTGTCTTTATGAATGGGAGTAAGTTTTGGTGGAGAAAAAAGTCTTTCCATTCTTTTGAGGAATTTTCCTCCTTCAGAAATGACCTGTCTGTCATTAAAGCCAGAAGTATCAATAGCACAAGGGAGGAAAAGCAGATTGCTGGAAGATCTCACAGAGCAGTTAACATGCTGAATTCTTTTGTTGATAGGTATCCTCTCTCAGAAAGAGCTGGACTCTGATTCAGGCACTGAATTAAGTGAGGAATTTTTTTTTTTTTTTAATGAGCTCAGCATTCTGAGCTTTATTGGAAACCTCTCTCTTATTTTGGTGTCTGAGATTTGAGCTCTTTTGAGAATCTGTCTCAGAGTAACCCAAAGGCCACTAGGACTTGACTTCTTCAGTCCTTTCATGGCTCTCAAGAATTTTGCTATGAAAATTGTCCCTTGGAAAGCCTTCTTTCCTGCTTAGGAGCCAAATTCTTCTTCCTAATATCAGTGACCTACAAATGTGTAATAGAGGTTGTATATGAAGGTATTTTGGCTGTGAAAGAGAAAGGCAGCTTAGAGGTGTGATGGGGTGAGCAAACCGAGAATATTCCCTGTGGTCTCCGAAAAGTTAAGTCACGTACTCGCAGCGCAGCACCAGCTGATGTGGGAAGGAGTAAAGTCATCTCCTATTTCTGTTCCCTTTGAGAAGAGCAGCCCTTCAGGGGTGCTCGTCCTCCCTCACTGAATGTGCTGAGCTGGCAGGCAGCGACAGAGTGGAGACACCCTGAAGTGGCTTTAAAACAGTTTGGGTGCAAGGAGTAGTCTGGCTGCGGCAACACAGAGCTCAATAAAAACAGCTCATTTATTTGCTGACCCAACTCCTGTGTCTTGATAATAGCCTAGAACATCTCCATTGCCCTCGGAGATGTAGATTTCTTGTTTCCCTTCTGCAAAGAACCAGGATTTGGCCACTTTAGTACAAGTCGGTCACTTTTGTAGTAGTTAGCTGGGAGTTAGTTTTCTTATATTATGTTTGGGCAACTAAATAATTAGCCTGCTTTGGAAAATGCTGAGTCTACAACAGCTCCCAGTGAAGTGAAGAGAATTACAGACTACTCAGCAATCTGGAAAACGAGACCTTTTGCTTATTAAATATGGAGCTGGGAACAGAATTTATGATGTTCATTTTTTGAAATTTGAAGCTGCGTAAACTACAGCTTATATTAGGGTTCTACACATATAAAGTTACTAAAGGGCTATTAAAAGACTAGTAACTGTTTCTATAAATGACTGATAGTTGCTACAATGTCCAACATTTTTTATTTTTAAATACTGCTTAAAACTGCCTATAATATACCCATTCATGTACTTTTAATGTACCTTTGACCTCTCTAACATAAAAGTATTGTTCCTTTGTCAGTTTTATATCTCCAGAACATCATGTGTGGCCATGATATATTTGTAGAAGGGATCCTTTGGTTGAAGTGGCTGCTGACTGAAGTCAGCTGGGGCTAACTTCAATCCAGCACAAGAATCTCAGTTTGAGGACCCAAATAATGGGGCACTGTAGTCTTGTGGAGAGCTTAGCCAGGCAGTGAACGGAAGCAGGTTCTTTCAATGGCCTTCCTTTGTCCACCATCATGAAATCAAAAAGCAAATCTTTTGAAAAACACTAGGCAGAAATTCCCATGGGGCTTTCCTACACTCATCCATCATGAAGAAAATCCAATTTTCCCTCTTTCTTTATTGTACTCCAAGAAGCCTCATGACCAGT
Source organism: Pedionomus torquatus (assembly GCA_013398155.1). Taxonomy (NCBI): domain Eukaryota; kingdom Metazoa; phylum Chordata; class Aves; order Charadriiformes; family Pedionomidae; genus Pedionomus; species Pedionomus torquatus. The sequence continues at coordinate 515,037 of VZRU01008892.1, read as the reverse complement.
TAGGTCATTTTAGCTTTAAATGTTAACTTGGCTAAGACATTTTAAATTAGTAGATGCTTTTCAAAATCTAGACTGTAATTCTCCACTCAAATCCTAAGAATAATAATCCATACTTTTTTTTAAATGGCTAAGGATTTTTGAGTGAAAAGTATTTTGTTTATTATGCTCGTGTTGAATAATAATTAGTATCAGTACCAATGTACCTTTTTTTTTCTTTTTTGTTTTTTTTTTTTCTTCAAGATCTAGGAGGTATGTGACTTCCCACCAGAGAGCTGATCCGAGACTGTTTCACTCTGTCAAAGTCCACTTCTATGGGTATTTATATGGTAATAAAGTGTCAGGCCTAGTGTTTTGGCTAGACTATATCCCAGTTACACTGAACTATTAAAATGTTCATTCATTAATTCATTCATTTCCTGGCTCCTTCCAGAATGTCCTACAAAGATATTTTGCCAACCTTGTTTACATAAATTCCCCATTGTGCTTTGCATTTTTATTAAATAAAGGTGGTGTTCAAAATAGCTTGTAAATTGACAGGATACAAATTAGTGGGAAAGCAAACATTGAGGAGTCAGTGATGTCTCTTGGTGAGCTTTGAAAAACATTCTATTTGGAACCATTTGTGCAGATGTATCATTTATTTTTCTGCTTTCCCCCTTCCTTCATTTGTTATAACTAGGAAATTTGCATGAAAATTGGTTGTGTGGGTTTTTTTTCAACGTTTACCTGCTTTGACTGTTTATTTTACATCTGCAGTTTTAATGCCTGTCTTGTGACATCACTGTTCACTGCTGGGGAGATGACAGTGATGTCACAGAAGTTACAGTTTGTACAACTGAATGCTTTTTGAGGCTGAGGATGACTATAAAACCCTTCTTTCTCTTGGGCCACCAGTTGTTGCTGGCTGATGGCTGTCATTCTCTTGTGGAGCCTAAAGCCACCATGTAATGGTCGTTGCCTTTGAGGAAGGCACTTTGATGGTGGCAGAGCCCTGGAACGGGCTGCCCAGAGAGGTGGTGGAGTCTCCATCTCTGGAGATACTCAAACCTGCCTGGACATGTTCCTGTGTAACCTCCTCTAGGTAGACCTGCTTTGGCAGAGGGGTTGGACTAGGTGATCTCCGGGGGTCCCTTCCAACTCCGTATCATTCTGTGATTCTGTGATTCTGTATGTGTTTGCGTCACAAAACAGCCACTACTGAAAATGTCACTGCCAAAAACCAAGTGTTCCTGATCACAGGAGAAGGTGTTTCCTTCTCTTGCTTACTTAGGACATGGATTTATTTGGGGATGAGGATTCTGCTGATGTTTGCCTTCTGTTTTGTATATCATATCTGTTCTTTGTCTAAGTAGTCACCTCTGTCTCTATGAGTTAAAATCCAAAACCTTTCAGGAAAACGAAACTTCCCTAGTTTGGTTTGGGGAGGGTGGGAAACTATGGCTCTGGGTGAAGGAATAAGCAGTAATGAGATCGACCATACAGGAAAAAGCCAAACATCTTGGTATCTAGGTTTATATGAATGAGAAGTGACAGAAACAGGACAGGACAAAAAGAGCTATCTAAATACAATGTATTTTCCAAAATGCTCCTGGAATTATTGGAAACTTCTTAAAAGCACCCCTGCTTGATCTTTTCCAGTAGAAGATGGACCACGAGACAGACAGCCTTTGGGAAGCAACTTCCCTTAACCCATTCAGACAATGGCTCTGCTATATCCAGATGTTGCTAGGCAGAAATTGGAAGGATGGTGAGCTCTCCCTTCACCTTCTTTCTTTGACACTCAAACTCGCATTTCCCACACCTCGAAAATCTCCTGCTGAAAGTGACCTACTGGTCAAGTCGCAGTCCCTCACCTCCAGCAGAGCAGGGGGTGGCTGGATTGCTCCTTTAGCAGCCCATGCTGGTAGCACACCACTGCTCACCCCGCGGCGCTCTCTACGGAGTGACTCGGGCTGCTCTGGCCTCTCTCCCATGACTTGGTTTGTCACTTCTGTCACTCTGTGGCACACACAGACATGCACAAGCACAGCAGCTGCCAGTGGCCTCGGGGGGGCTGGGATCCTCAGTTTTTTTTCCTGCGCTCCCTTCTGCACACCGGCTGGCTACATTGCAGTCTCTTTACCTGCAATAGGCTCTGACTTCTTTCCATGCAGCTTAAAACACCCTGCCGTGTAGCTCCAGTGGCCAGCAGGCATTCGCCCTGCTTGCTGGTGTCTCTCTCCCCACTTTCAAATCAAATTTGGTACCAGTGTCTTGGGTTTCTGTTTCTTTTTGGAAGACACTCATTGTCTTTGTTAGAAGGATTTTTTTTTTTTTTTTTTTTTTTTTTATTATAAAAAAANTTTTTTTTTTTTTTTTTTTTTTTACTATGAAGGAAGTGAAAATGTACTTGTCCATTTTTAGGTATATTTGAATAATTGCTAAAAATAAAATGAAAAAATCAGGGCTCTGCTCTGCAAAGTAGTTTTCAATCCCCTGAAGAGTAACATGGCCCTTTCTGACTCCACACAGGCAGACAGGCCTAATTCAGCTGTCTGTTGCATGGTATGTTTAAGTGGTTTTGTAAAACAGTGTTCCCTAAATGTTGACAGTTTAATGGATTTCATTAGTGCCTGCCTACTGGCTGAGGGCTTAAACCTGCCCCCACCAGGGTTAGCTCAGATGAGTTCAGAAGTGGCTGTGTGGAGGACCACCCTTATCTCTGTCAGACCTTCTCCAAGAGCTGCATCCGGAACCCTAGGACAAGAGCAGGTGTCTTCTGCTGTCCCACAGCGTGGGCAGTGGCTGGTGGATGCATGTAGTCATATGCCCACTCATCTTTCCTTTCTTCTCATGAGGTAGAAGTGGCCCCTAGGGGCTCCATTGCATACCCAGAGAACGTGTGGGCCTTCTCAGGGTCTTCTTCCAGATTGTCATGCAGGTGAGCTGCCTTGGTTCGCTATCTTGGGGACTGGAGGAGTGTCTCTACTATGCCAAAACATGCTATGCCTGTGAGACCTGTAGCTGCGTAGAATGCCTAATGACCCTCCAAATCCAATTTCCATTAGAAAATAATGTTCATGATTTTGTTCCAATCTCTGCCTGGTAAGTCGAGTAAGATAGGAAATATAGTCTCCTCAAGGTAAATAATAGCTGAATCGAGTCTTTGTCTACACTCTGTGAGGTCAGAGAAAGCTCGACTTCTTTGTCTGGAGTATGTATTTGGGGAACATTTTGAACAGAAGAGCCTTAACAGTAATACCATGAATAAACAAGTATTTTATTCCTTTCATGAACAAAACAAAAAAAGAGATGGTTCCTAAGAAGCTGTGAGTGTAACTGGGAGCCCGGTTTGGTCATCTCATTGCATGGTAGGCTCTCCCCAAACTGAAGATGACACTCCACAACTAGAAGTACCTAATTATTTTGCTGGCATACAGAAAATCTAGAGAATGACAATCAGCTCTAACAATTACAAATTAAAGGCAAGTTCTACAGTTAAAAGTGAATTCTGGCATTTATTCTGTGATATCTAATGATTTCCTCAACTTTTTTTTTTTTTTTTTGTGTATTTTATTATTTCCTTCACTTTTTTTTTTTTTTTTTTGAGGTGAACTGAAAATCCCCGTATTAGTCCCCATCCTAAGATGGTTTCTCCCCTACCCTTCTGTAGAAATACTGTGGGAGATACCTGCATCTGGACGAGGCACTAGCTAAGGGGGAGCAGTGCAGACTACCCTACACTTTGGCATCATGAGTGTTAGGACCTCAGCGTAGCTGTGCCACACGGAGTACTAGCAACTTGCCTCTTTTGGGTTTCTAGGTCCAGTCCAGTTTGATGGTCTCAGAAGATTTAGGCCACGTTCCTTGTTGCACATTTTTGCCGCTGAGTGACTGCTGTGCTCTGGGACAGGGGAGGAAAGGCATCTCAAGAGATGCAGCCTCTACCTGTGCAGCACGCTCTTTGCCTGGGGACCTGATCTTCCCTGCAGCCTTCCTATGCCCATTGCTGGTGCAGGTGAGGCAGTCAAGATGGTATTCATTCATTCCCCAGCCAAGCTGAGTAAAGAGCTTTTTAGGACCTGTTTTACTGCTTTTGCCTTACCTAATGCACTTTTTTGGCTCTTTTTGTTCTCTAGTAGTAACCTTTTCAGGCATGCTTTTCTGTTGAAGTCGGGCAAGAGCAGTGAGACATATAAGCAGGTCTTTCATACTCCAGTAGAGGTCAGATACCTACCTCCAGTAAAGAAGCTAATTCATTACAGCATGATAGATTATAACAGCTTATTTGGAGCCCTATTATATAAATCACTTAAATGTGTATTTACATAACATTCCTATTAATTACCACAAAGACTGTAATGACTGTGAGCTGTTCCAGTTTATCTTGTAAATATGTATTTAAGCAATTCTGTAACAGGTAATATTTAATCAATAGACCATAACAGATCATTAATCATGCCAAACCTTTATGTAAAAAGTGAATTCGTACTGGTGGAACGTAGTGGATCCTTTGGAGTACCATTTAACATCTTACACTACTCATATGAAAACTTTACAGTGCCACTAATGATAAAAGTTAAAAGCCTTAGTGTGACCTCCTGTATGGTAGGTCTGTGTGTTGACATGTGTGAGCATATTTTTCTTGAGGTAAAGAAGCCAAAAAGTTATTTAGCAGAGATTCTTTTGGACACTTGCAAGGAGCTGAGAAGACATGCTCCAGGGGCCTGTACCTGCCTTATTCTTTCTTGGCTGCAAAGGTATTGGGAAAACTGTCTATGTAAAGTGCTTATATGCTTACCTGGTATCTGCAGTTGTATCTAGCATCACACAATAGCCTTTGACAGTGTCAGTCATGGCAACGGCTCTGGAAGGTGGAGATACATTACTTTCATCCTTACCTTGGAAGTGGGGGAAAAAAAAAAGAAACTGCATGCAAAACAGGCTTGACATATGCGTGCAACAAAGAGGTCAAGATCTGTCCCACACTGTACTGTTGCTGTTAAGCAGCTGAACATCCTTAATTTACTTGAGCGTAGGCAGGTGATGCTGCTGGTTTTATGAAAACTTAAGATATTATCTCAGGGGAAGCATGTGTATGTTCAGAAGCCAGTGTTTAAGTCGTAGTACTTTGGTGGTCTTCTCTAAACTCTTCAGAACACAAGTGCAGATACAGAGATCATCAGCAGGGGACTTACTTTTTAAAATACTTGGTGCACAAGGTAAATCAAAAAGAGAAAGTAAAAACCTAAAGAGCTTTAAAGAGCTCCAATAAAAGTCCTAAGAGTTTTGTTTCCCTCGCACAGTACGGAAGACAAGCCATGTAATCAGAAAGCAGAGAGCTTGAGAAAGAAATCCTGCTTGCTTTACCTGTGCCAGCAGCCCGACTGATTTTAAACAGACTGCTTTGAAGAGGGAGGTGAGCAGGATACTTCTGCAGAAATTAGTTATGAAGTATTGTAGCTGTGCCACTGAAAATCCACATGATATACGGCATGCATGCTTGCCAAGCGGTCCTGGGAAGCTGGCTTCAAGCTACAGCTGAAGTCATAGTTAAAAGTTAAAAGCCAAATCGTGGTCATGTGAGTTGGTCTGCTGGCATCACGCAGGGCTACTGCATGGTTAAGGTAAGCAGGGATGGTTCCAGGCTAGGAATGTAATTCTAGAAACCGTTTGTCCTACGTCACCAGCGTGCCACGCAGTGTGTGGTGAACAGCCGTGCCTGCTCAGAGAGGAGTCATGGGTGAAACAGTAAAAAGTCTTAGTGTAGGTCCATAATGTATTGGCAAAGCCTTGCAGGAAGTCTGTACGTCAGTGACCCTGGCCAACTCCACTGATCTCTTGCTTTCATAAGCATTAAATTAACTTGTTTTTTAAAAAAAGCTTTTATTAATGGTTCCTTTGGAGCTTTTGCAATCTGTTATCTAATGCAAGCTTTGATTAAGTTTAATAAAAGAGATCTCTGCAATAACAGTTCTCCTGTGTAATAACTAATCAATACATGCTAATCATTTGCCAAATATGTTTCTTATGGAGAAATGGTTGTGAACTTAGGTGACTGCCAAAAAAAAAAAGCAAAAAAAAAAAGCTTATTTAATTCCTTAGCTGTTCAGTATTTGTATCTGTAAAAGGTTAACTGATTTTGTATTTTTGCCAATTATCATAGAAATTTTATGAGCTGGCATGAATATTCTATTCAAATAATTTTTTTTACAGCTAAGTTATAAACCTCTAGAAAACATGGGAGGCTAACTCAACCCTGAATACAGTGGTGAAGCTGAGTGCTGCTGTAATAAAGCAATCTATTAAAAGGTTATCTTTCATATAAGATTGCTTTCCCTAAGCACCTAAGCATATTAACAACATCTGAAATGCACTTGTAATTATACATACCTCAGAAAAGGTTTAAAATTGCCTGCTTTGTCCACACTGATAAAAACATCTCAGTCACTCTGTGATCTTATTTTACCTATGCACCTTAAAGCTTGTAAAAGCAAAATGGAAGAAGCAATCACCCATCAGAGAAATGCTCATAGGTGAACTTTGGCCATCTCTAGTGGCATTAATTTTGCTCTCTGTGAACTGCACTTGACACCCTTGTAAGGTCTGGAGAATTTTTTCCATCTCTGACTGGCCTACAAGTCTATTTGCTACTAATTTGCACTTTGAAGATGATGCACTGGGAAAAAAAAAAAATAGAGAGTTTAGTCTCTGAAGAACAGGTTTCCAGATACTTCTTGGGAAACAATGCTCTTTGCCTGTTGAGTCAGTGCTGGTGGAAATAGCAGTGTGTTTGCCTGGCTGAGAATTGCAGGAGCAGGTACAGCAGCAAAGGTGGGGGGGCATGCTGCTTTAACCCTGACATCTTAATGCTTCAACTCTAGTCTCCTTTCGCCAGCTTGCTGACCGTACTAATGAGCCTAAATGCCCTGCGACACCAATGCCATCATCTTTCCGTATAATGCAGAAATATATTGTGTATAACACCATAAGAAACATCTATAACATCTATTTATAGAATCATAGAGTCATAGAATGTTTAGAGTTGGTAGGGACCTTAAAGATCATCCAGTTCCAACCCCCTGCCATGGGCAGGGACACCTCCCACTAGACCAGGTTGCTCAAAGCCCCATCCAGCCTGACCTTAAACACCTCCGGGGATGGGGCATCCACAACTTCCCTGGGCAACCTGTTCCAGTGCCTCACCACCCTCAAAGTAAATAATTTTTCCTAATATCCAATCTAAATCTCCCCTCTTGTAGTTTAAAATTAAATCTCTGAACCATGCACCAAGACCAGCAAGATAGGGTTTCTGAAAATGCAGTCCTACACAGTATAAGTAAAATGGCTTGAATGATACTAAGATTTTTAGACAAAGATAAGAATAGTGCTTTAAAAGTTGTTATGCCTCTTTGCCGTGTTAGAGATCTGATTTTGCTGTCCCATTCAGACAAAAATACTTTTGATTTTAAGGCCTTGGAGAAATTCCATTTGAAAATTTTCAGCTGGCTCCATTTGGCAACGAGGTTTGGGAAGGAACATTTTTATCTGTCTCCAATCTTCTGGGGCTACTGGTGATTTGGTGAAGAGCATTTGAGCTAATGGAGCTCACTTGAATTCCCCTTAGGAATTAGATTCTTTCCTGAATAAGGACTGCGGGATCAGTTATCAGCTGTTCTGCTGAATAAACTGAATACCCACGGAGCTTTTTAGCTTTTTCTTTGTGAAGCCCATGGCTTTTAGAAAGGTCTGTGATGGTGCTGTTGGTTTTTATTGTGATAATGCTCCTAAATGCTGAGGCACAGCTGAGAGTGGTACTAATATACACCACATGCTACCTGCAGAATTGCTGCGGCAGAAGCATGGGGTCCCTGCCCTGAGCACTTCATGGTGTGGGGTGTTTCAAGATGATTCGTTGCAGAGTTCTACTTGCTGGATTTTATTTGTAAAATGATCTTGTTTCCAAATGTTAATTTTCACAATGGAACATCAGTTATAAATGTATATGTTATTAGAGCATTTTATCATATTTAAGAGGACTTCCTAGCATCTCCTTTGGCAATTTTATTAAATGAAAGTATTCATTTCCTGCTTCAGAAGGGAGAGAGCTGTGCAGTTTGGTTCTAGTGATAGCAAACTGATGAAAAACTTATATAGAACTTAATGGAAAAATCCTGCAGATTTAAAAGCAAAATGCCTTCTTTACCACACAACCCTCTGGGATGATTCAAAGCCGAATGAGAAGAGACTAGCATAATTTTATACCTCTGTATTTTAGGAGCAATTTCTTAAAAGCTGAGTATTGTCTTCACCGTGAAACTTATCAGTGGTGTATCAAAGAAACTCATTATAATACTTTTGGATTTAACACTTCCCAGATCACGGTTGGAGACAAGTGTGATGGGAGGTAGAGGGACGTGGGGAACCTGTTGCAATGATGTATTCCTCTGTTGTATCACACACAAGAAGAATGATCTTGTACAAAGTGATTCCAGAGTGAAAAATGTAGCTCCTGAACTCTCTCCACTCCTGAGCTTGGGAGGAAGAAATGCCTTTTCAAGTTAAAAGAGGGCTGTGGATGCGGTGGATTCTCTGTCATTAGGGCTGTTTAAGTCAAGACTTGCTGTACTCACGCCACACCTGTATGGTAGGTGAGACTGGATAAGATGATTGTAGTGGTCCTTTTTGGCCTTAATGATATAGGAGAATCACTGTAAGGCATTTGCACAGGATGCTGCCAGCAGGTATGCTTTCATTTCTCAGGGCATTGTATAAATTGTATAAAATCATATGCTGACTTACAAATGGTGAATGTATTAGTCCCGTCTTCTACTGTGCTGATACAATGGAGGAATTAATTAAAAAAAGTTCTGGTAAGTAAAGAGGCCTAGAAAGAGCCTACTTTTCCACACAGTGCAGGAAAGGGACTAATTACTCTAACTTTACTGAAGTGCAGAGCAAGGGAACAGATAACACAAAAATGTATTAGCTGCCTTTGTTGCAGTATAAAAGGCTGTGGCGAGGGATTAGGGTTTTCTGTTCAGCAAAGGAAGGGACTGAGTTCCTTGCGCACTCCACATCTCCTCTTTTGCTATAGTCCGAGAATCTCAAGATACAACAGTTTGGCAGTGACAGCAGCATAGTTTGACAACACATGGACTGGCACACTGCTGCCCCACCGAATAGTTTCCCGACGCCCTTTCAAGACTGCCGCCTGTGAGCGCGCTGTACACTGAGAACATTTTCATGGGAACATTCAGGCAAACAAACACAGATGGCTGCAATTGCCCTCCCCCCTCCCCTTCCCCGGTGGGTAATCAACACTTGTGTTAAATCACATAATTATTGGGGGTAATACTGTATGATCAGGTCAGGCAAGTTTTCCCCATGAAGGTTCACCCTGGTAAGCGCCGCATGGTGATGGATGAGTTCTGTGTTACTTCACAGTACTTGGGACCAGCGCCAATCAAATCACCGCCTGACTTGTGTACCAGGTAATCAGTCACACCCAGGCTATCTAAAGCCGTGCTTGCCTGGGCCAGTCTTCTGTGAAAAACAGCTGGGAAGCGTGCCACGTGGACCCTGTTCCAGATACAAGCGGCTGGAAAAGTTCAGTCGCCCTTTAAGTAGGCAATGGTACTTCTGGCGCTTGCAGGGAGGAAAGAGTGAGGGCCAGGAGGAGGTTTGGAGAGAGAGGGGGTGAGCCTGCAGAGCAGCCGCGGTCACAGCGCAGCGGTTGGCTTTCAGCTGGGGCAGGGGAGGAATGTGGGACGGTTCCCACAGCATCTCCCGGCTTTGGGAACTTCTTCCCTTCCAGCGCCGCATGCGCCGCGCTGCCTCCGAGGGCACGGTCGGATGTGTGCTTGAGAAACATCTGCGGTGGTTTAACAAGTTACTGCTTGATCAGCTCTTTGTTCCTGCTCCCCTCTGCCGAGGTGCAGTAACTGAATCCGTGGGCTTTTCCAGGCTGTTGGAGCATGGAGGGAAACAGGCTTTGCTTCAATTCTTAGCAGGTACGGACAGTTGCCACGTCTGAGTCGTGGGGGCAGAGATAAATAGTTAAGGGGCAGCAACTTTTTAAGCAGAGACAGCTGTCTCCCAAACGAACGCCTCGCTGTGCCATAAAAGACACTCAACACCATTAAACATTGGGCTGTCAGCAATAATTACAGAACGTGTTCACACTGTTTAAAAAAGCAAAAACTACAGAGAGGAAGAGAAGTGACATGAAAATTCAAATATGAGGAAACCAAATAACTACACTTGGAAAAATAAAGTGTTGCTTGTGTGACTAGAGGGAGTTGTTCCAAAAAAAAAAAAAAAAAAAAAAACCAAAAACCAAAAAACAGTTTAGGAGCAAACTTTGGCAGTGAACCTTTCATGTAGAAAGTTGGAATGATGAAGAGAAAAAAGCTGCCTGGCCTTGTTGCTGTTTGGCCCTTTCTTTCTCTTTCTGGGACTTGAAAAGTAGGCAATCTCCACTGCAGCTTTGTAATGCTGGTAGCTTTATGTACATAAAGTAACATATAGGGCATATATAAACTCCCCTGTCTACTTCAGTGTACATATGAGAAATTGCAAGGTTCATCTACACTGTGGAAGCTGAGCAGTCTGAAGTCCATCACTGTATCTCGTAGTCAATGAGAGAACACCTTCAATAGAAGGGTCTCACTTCAGGCAACATGGGGCTTTTTACCTATGGTTGTCACAAATAGTGTCTCCAAGGGCTCTCAGTCAAAGAGACTGAAGAAAAAAATGTGGGTTCTTGACTGGTTTATGGTAGGTGTTTAGTTTCATTGCAAAGTCACCTTTGAGTTCCTTCATCCTTGTCATTTTGCCCTGTCTGTATGATTCTTTACATTGATGGGAAGCCGTGATTGTAAAAGCGTGGGCACTTGAAGTGGACGCAGGAGGGGATGTACTGCTGCAAATGTATTCTATTTAAGATTTAAAACTGCTTCTGGCTCTCCAAAGAGAGCATCTTTTTGATGCTCTACAGCATTCCAGAAAAAAATAAAATTGACAAAGATCTGTGTAAAATGTTATGGGAGGGCTATTCATATCCCTTGGTTTACCTGCTTAAGTGGAAGCACTTTAGAAACACGTTTTGAGCCTTGAGTTCTTACATTTCTCTCAGCCCTTTGTGCAGCCGTTTGGGACTGCCTGAGACTGTGCTTCTTGCCCAGCAGCCTGGTTTTGGCACCTCTGTCATGGGCTGACATGTTCCAACTGGTTTTTAACACATTCATGAGAGCTTCAAGAAGACAACAGGTATTCGCTTTGGCCACGCTGTGCCAGGTACCAGCACCAGGTACCCACTCTCTCTGTACCAAACACCTGGAGTAGAGCAGCCATGCATTGGCAGGACTGACAGTGCAAGCTGTTACAAATGCTTCTGGCATTAAACCCTACGTGGGTACCCGCCTATGCCTGCCAGTGCCCTGCAGCCTCCCTTCATCTCTTGCAAATAGTGTTTAGACTCTCTCAGAAGGGCTCTTGGCTTTCCCTGTGCACAGCAGCAAGGATTTGGGAACAAATCCTTGCTGCCGTTTGGAGCAGGATGTCTTGACTGGGAAATACAACTGAAGGCTTCATGCAAGCTGTCTAGAAAGTGGTAAATCAGTTCATTAACCCATTTACAAAATCAATATATCACACAGGGAGCTGAACAAAACTTGGCAGCTCTGCCTATATCCCCTTTGCACCTGAGGGACTACCGACTAAAAAAAATCAGAGCCCCTTTACTCTGTCCTTAGCAGTGTACAATGGCCATGGACCTCGCCATGGGATCTGCAGAGCAGGCCTCACTTGGTGAGTTAGCAAATTTTTGTGCTCAGAATGTCCAGCTGCAGGAAAATTTTTCTGGTGCTGGAGTTTCACTTAGGAGTAGGTTGATCTTCCTGAGCCCCTAGTGACACTAGTCCCAGAGCTCGGTAACGTAGGGTCAGTCCTCCTGGTAGTTCCAGCCAACGGCAGAGAGGTAAAAAAGGTAAATCTGTTATTAAATCTCAAGCACTTCATCTGCTTTGTTCTGTATCAACTGTAGGATGAGAAAAAAAAAGACATCACGGGAGAACCTGTGTTTCGCAAACGCCATCATGGTTTTCTCATGCAGAATGGGTGGTTGAAACGTGGAGTTGGAAAAGCTCAGCCCCCTGTTCGCTGCTTGGGAGGCTCCTCTGGGTATTAGGCACCGCTGTTATTAAAGGATATGGCTTTCCTGCTGACTTCAGCAAGAGGTAGGGCTGTTTAAACCGTTTTCCCTGGTGTTGCGTTTCCACGTGCAGCAGGGTTAGAAGACTCGGCGCCCTTCCCGAGTCTCTGCTCCATCCTGGGGTTTGAGAGCGGTGGTTGGGGGGCTGCGAGGGGAAGAGGAAGCCATTAGAGAGGAGCTGACACCAAAAGACTGGCCCGTGCTGCAATGTTCCCACTTCTCGGCAACAGTGAGTCACAGGCGTAAAACACAGTTGCGCGCCGGTTGTGCGACTCGGTCCCTAGAACGCTTCAAACTTTTTTATAGCTGCTCCCACTTGCTGCAGTGTCACCTGCTGGCGAGATCAAAGCACTCAATAGCACGCTCCCCCGCGCCACGCTAAACAAAGTCACCGAAGCCCTTGAAAACTCCTACAGATGTTTCCTCTCTGAAGACAAAAGGATATTTTTCTCCCCTCCCTTCCTCCTTCACGCCAAAGAACAAATCCAATGCCTCGCTGAGTTTGTACCACCTCAGATTAATTGGCACTAATGCAAATGTTTGTGGGGGTTGTTGCTGAGAGCATAATGGTTGTCGTATTTGCTTGCATGTGGTTACTCCACTTCAGCTGTGTAATTCATCGCTTTATAAAGTGCTTTACAATGCACTACAGCACAGGAAGCTAATCATATGCCGTAGCAGACAATACAGCAGAGATTCAGAGAGTTACTGCAGGTTTCCCAAGGCCCGTGCCCTGCAGTCCCCAGTCCTTTTTCATCAAAAGTCCCCTTCAAGCCAGTGTCTATTTTGCCACCTGGAACAAACTCTTAGAACCACCGTAATGTCTGGAGTTTTTCTGCTGGCTCCCTATGGGATTCCCTTTCATTCCTTTTCGGTCTAATTCCTCTTCCCTTCACTCCCACCCTGAGTTTCTCTCCCTCTTTTTAGGCGTCTTATTGGCAGAGTACTCCAGGCATAGCAGTGTGAAGGATGTAGGAGAGTTTCCATTCTGAGGGGGTTATTTTGAGTTGCTTATGTTTCTGGCTGCAATTTTAAGCATTTGATATCAAGCCCAGAAGCGATTTTTTAATTGGAAAGTGTAAGCTGAGATAGGTATAAGAACAAAGATTTCTTAAGAAGTGACACTTCCAACTGTGTGATTATGACGGTTCCCGTAGACACCTGGTAGATGTGGGGATGGATTGGGGTTTGGGTCTGAGGTAGCGCTCAGCTCCTCTGGTGCAATTGGTTGTTACTGGCTGGTGGTCACGGGGTATTTTCCACATTTGCAGACTCTGCTCACTAGGTACCAAACTATGCTGGAACTGTGCTCTTGTTTGTGGCTTAGGAAATCTCTCTCTTTTTCACCAATACGGCACTGAGGAAGAAAGGTGAGCTCCTCCAGTAGAGAGTTACAGTAGAAAAGCTGGCATGGAAGGAGGCAGTGAATCTGCCCAATTGGTTGCACAAGTTTTTGCCTTGGTCTAGTATGCTGACCTAGCAGAAGCTGAACCATGTAGAAGAAGTTCATCATTTAATTTATTTTCTAAAAATGCACAAAATTCTATTAAAACCCCTACATGACAAGACTATCAAATCGAGACACTCAAAGGCTAAGGAAATGACAAAATTGAACTTGCCTACCCAGCCTTAATTCTGTTTCCTCGCTTGTATAGTTACAATAAAGTTTAATTAGATTGTCGCATATTATTTTGGGGAGGTGTTGGAGCCGGGCTCCCGCCTCATTCATTTTGCATACTAATGCAGCGCAGGAGAGTTTTTCATGAAACACTGAGGGCCAGAGTACCTCACTTACTGCAGGGGCCGTGCGATGTGTCATAAATAAGATTGGTGATCGTAGCAAGCAGGAGCTGCGTGGCACACTGTGAATGTAGAATGGTAATGAAGAGTGCCGATAGGAGTGGGGCAACCACTTGGTCCTTCATGCTGCCAGCCACCAACTGCTATTCCAGTCCTTCGAGTCCACAGCTGAGGAATACCATGCTGATATTCCCATACTGGCTACCTTCCCACCACACGTACATCCCCATGCTCCAATTGCCTGGGAACCATTCAGCAGAAGATGTCAGGATGTTGTGTGTCCTCATTCAGAGTCCAGTCCTGAGGGACACGTTGACCCTTTTAAGTGCCCCGTGGTAAATTACTGCTGTGGGAATGACAACTGCTCCACATCTCACTGGGTCCTTTGTTTTAATAATTATAATCTTGCTGTGTGGTTCTTCAAAGTTAGAGAAGTTTCTTCATAGATAAACATGTTAAGGATGCCTTCTCTTTTCTTTCTCAGGCAGTGGTAAACATGAAATTCAGTGATAGAATTAGTCCATATTCAGGCAGTCATTGCTGTTCCCAACAGATGAAATGTTTATGGCCATACATTTGAGGGGTGACCTGTCAGTTTTCCCCATTTGCAGTTAAGGTTGGCAATTGCTCTTCAGAGAAAGATTCTGTATTTTCCCCCCAAATGTTATTCTGTTTATTTCTGGTTGATTTTGAGTTCTGGAGTGAGTTTTTCATTTAGCTACAAATGTTGCTCTTTGAAATTGGAGTGAATGACAGTAGAACTTAAGCATAATAACAGAAGGCATCTCTGCTCCTGTAATTTCACTTGCCTTCTTCCCATGTTCTTCCGCAACTGTAGCAAAATGCTGAATAGCTTCAGTATTTCATCTTCAGAAAGCTAGAAAATATAGCCAGGGACGCTGAGCCACACTGAAATGAGAAAGGGCTCCCAGAGCACTGAGAAATGTTTCAGTTCTTTTAGGTTCAGCCAGCCTTTTTCTGTTTGTTGCTTCAACTTATGTAAATTACTAGAGTTCAAGTAGATTTAATATTTATCATCCAAGACTGGAAGGGTCAGCCCTCCTTTCTTCTACATTCCCTCTACTGGAAAAGTGTAGTTTCAGTAAAATGTCAGCATTTGTGATTTAAATATATTTCAGCAAGAATATTTGCAAATCATTATTTCTGCTGTCCAAAGTGCCTCTTAGTTTTTCTTTCTCAAATAGTAAGATCTAAGCTGTAAAGCAAGATGACTACAGTTGCTACATAACAAGGCTTAAAGTCTGTTTACTTTTTTAAAGCTCTTAAGGTTCTTGAGAAACTTTGGACAAATTGCTGAATAAATTACATCACATTAACAATGGTGATCTGTGATTGTCTGGCAGGATCCCTCCTTGAGATTGTCTTTCTAAGATGATATCAATAGATGAAGTAGCAAAATCATTTACTTGTTCATATTTATTATTTGTAGACATCACCGTTTTCACTGTAAGAATGTGTACCCCCCATTGTGCCACATGCTGAGCACTGTGGACTCCTATGATTGTCTTTATTTTGGCATCAAGTTAGATGTGATATCAGTGTAAAAAACTGATAAAAAAACATGCAAAAACTACATCCTTCATTTGCTTCCAAAAGATCGAGTCTTGGATTGGCCTGGGACATGGCAGATTCTCATACCAGCATTAGCACAGAGATTGTGTTTTTGACTAAGCAGGCTGAGCACCACTCTGCTGGTCCAGTTTGTGAAAAGCATGTTCTATGCTATTCTACTCACTTTTTTGGCCTTCTTTCTTTAGGATCACCAGGCACTTGACTTTCTTTTGTTCTATGCATCAACTTTCAGAATACGTAGGGGGTATGGACATCCCTACGTCTGCTCACAATGTTTTAGTGGCATCCTTCAGCTGCTCTCACATGAGCAGGCTTTGTCCTGCTGTTCATTCCTCTTAGTCCTGGCTTCACATGCGACTTCAGGACCCATTTCCTGAGCATCTTTTCCTGGTTCTTGCTCTCATAGGTTATTCCCCAACTGACAAATCCTCCAAGGCTCTGCACTTACACTCACTGTGGGACCGAGCAGAAGTTCAGGAATGCTGTTCTTACCCTCTATTAGCCTTTTGTCATGGGTAATGCTGACGTAATCAAGACTTAATTTTTTAATTGCAAAATGCCAAGTGTGTTTATCCCATGACTTACATTTTTCTGGCCTTTGTACAGTTTCACTGTTACTGAAAACTTTCTCTGGAAAAGACCTAGCTGTTATCATTTCAAATATTCCTGTGAAGTCTCAGGTATAGGAATGGTGCATACCACCAACTTTTTCATTGTGTTGCCTCTGTCTCACGCCTTTGAGATGTGGCATATAACTTGCAGCTTGAGTCCTGATGCTGGGCCTTGAAGGCAGCTACTACAGGATGAAACAATCTTCAAATTAGAACCTTTGGCATGAAATGGGGGGTTAAAAGATGAGAGGCTCCAATAATAGGCAGAGAGTGACTGGGGTTGATCATGCAGGCCAAAAGCTATGCTGGATGTTCAACCAGGTATGGTCTAGTGCTGTGGCCTTCTTACCTTTTGATACATGAGAGGACTTGGGGAATGTTAGGCATTGAGAGAGCAGAAAACTGAGATTCCTCTCCAAGCCAACTTCACAGTGCATCATTGTGACTTCTGGAAAAGTTGGTGGTGGGAAGGAAAATTTCTCATTTCTTCTTCCCATTCAGTTCCTTAAAGCAACACATTAGGACCTTATTGCAAAAAGAGCATTCAAAAAATCCATCCCCTCTCTCACTAACATTGTCTTTTGCTTTCTGGAGCTTTTTATATTTTCATTTGGCTTGAACGCTTCAGCTGCCCTCGGCTGTTTCACTTTCAGTTTGGAGTCTCTGGCTCTTCTGCAGTGGGCCGAGTGTCGCCCTGTCTGCATTTCCAGGGCTGCGGAGGAAACGGTTACCTTAAAAACCAAACAAAGCAGATGTTTTCTTCTCATAGGCGTCATACTGTATGAAAACTCCAGAGCATGCAAAGAAATGATTATGAATGTACGTGTGCATTTGTCCCTCTGTGATCAGTCGCAGCTTGCCGAGGGAAGGCTGTGCGTGAGGGAGAACCCATTGAGCTCAGTGCCACAGCTGGGCTGGCGACCGAGTGCCTGCAGAGGCAGCACGAGGGAAAGAATTAAAATCAATTGCAGACAAAATCTTACACTTCCTTTTTAACAGGCTGCAGCTGGGGAAGCCCGGGAAGGGAGCCAGTCGGCGGAGTGAGGAGGTGCACACACACAACTGCGGGGTGCAGGAGGGAACAGTGTCTGGGATGGGGAAGCTTCAGTTTTGGGCTGAGGAAAACAGCAAAGGCTTATGGGTTTATTCCTAGTTGGGTTGTTGGAGATCGAGGACAGCGCTCTCATGATGAATGGAACAAAATAGAACAAAATTTTATGTCTCTTCCTAAGAGCTGTTTGGAGAAAGTGGAGGAGATGCAGAGAAGCAGAGAGTGTGATGGCTACTCTGGGGAGGAGGCAGTGGTGTTAAGAGAGAGGCTGGGAAAGACACTATGCTTTGGGAAACCTGAAGAGGGAGAATTTTGCTAGTTGGTTGCTCTAGTATGGTGAGACAGGGGGAAGAGAACTGTTGTCAACAGTTGTTGTGTGTGGTTAGCTCAAAAGCTGAGATGTGCTCTCCCTTTTGTTATCAGCATAAGTGGTTCAAAGCATGACTTTCCTAAGATTGCACTCCTTTGGGCTGTAAGAAGGGGAAGAGTAAAACCAATTGTATTACGGCTCTGAATAGCTATGGATCCATCCAACAACTAAATAAAGTACTGCAAATAAGAGTGAGTAATTTATGGGAAAAAAAATACAGTATACCTTTGCAGAATGGCAGTCCCCCTTTCTCCCCTCTCCTCCTCATTTCCACTTAAAGTCTTGTATGTGACCATTATGAATGCCTGCTTAGTAAATGGTAACCCTTTCCTTACTGCTGACTAGGGAATATGGTCATTACATCTGAGCAGCCAGTAGGTACATACTGTTTTTTGGGAAGCAAATGCAAAATTTTACTGTGACTGCAAAAATGGGGACCACCAAACACTTCACAAGCTTCCATGTTGGACTTTAGTGTCCTTCAAGGCCAGTGGTTTTTTCTCTGAACAGTATGTGCAGGGCAGGGGAGACAGTGGAAATTTGCACAGCTTGTGTAGTGGCTAAAAAAAAAAAATCAAGCCCCCAAAATAGAATCTCAATTTAATTTGCTCATTAAATGATGTGTATAAGCATAAATACCAAAAGTGCTTTAGGTTAGATGTTACACATATCTGACCTGAGAAGTTAGCCAAAGTTCAGGGTACTGCTGCTCTTCTGTTAAGTGAAGAGATGGATGAGGCGGTCAGGTGGTCTTGATGAAATCTTGTTTATGACAAAGAGCACACGAGGAACTGCTCCTGTGAACCCACCAAGGGTCAGGCAGGAGATAATATCTTTACACACAGGGTCAGATCTCTCTGCCTGAGCCCCTGCTCATCCAGATGCTTATTCTTTCCTGTTTTCGTCACAATAGTGTAGGAGTCTTTGTTTGTCTTCCTCCTCAGCTTTTCTGGTCTTGCTGTTTGTGTCACGCACAATCCCTCACAACATAATTGCCTGTGAAACCTCTCTGTCCACATGTGTCTTTGTTTTAGAAGATGGCATGTAGTTATGTTTGGGGTGGAGATCATTATTGTTTCAAACATCTGGCTTCATAAAGAACCTTAATGGCTTCTCTGAATTTATTCTGAATGAAAGGATGAAGTGTTACGCCCACCATCTTCCACTAGCTTTTACTAGGCTTGTAGCAATGAAAATACTGGAAGCTGTATAACCTGTCAGGCTGCTTATTAAAGAAGATGTCAGGAGAGGACTATTAAACCTCTCTACTCGAAAAGAGACGTGATGCCTGACCTATACAGCAACTTGTCTTGCTGTGTTGGAAGACCAAAGTTCAGGAAACTCCTTGTCCTACAGAAAGGGGTAGAAGCTGTAGATGGAGGCACAGAGAGATGTTTCCCTCAAGGCAGTGGCAAGGATTGCCCTGAAAGGGCTGTGTTGCCGTGACTTTGACTGCACTCTTCCCTGGCAGCAGGTTGTGGACGCAGGGCTGGGAGGAAGCGGCCAGCTTCATTCCTCCAGAGCCGTGGAGGTTTCAGGCAGGACCATAGCTCATGGCAGCTTGACCTCTCCCTGTGCACCATGGGGTCATGTGTAAATCAAATCCCCTTGACCAGAGAGGTGATGACTTTGTGTGGTGTAAATCAATATACATCCTGTAACAGTGACTTTGAAATACGTACCTCTTTAATGTGTGTGCAGATGGGGAATTATATCATGTAAATGCTAATTTACACACAGTGGAGACACAAGTGAGTAGTTAGTTCATCCCCTGACACCAGAGGAGAGTCCTAGATAGAAAGTACAGGAGATATTAAACAGATATAACACTTAACCTTAGCTGGTGATGCATGTGAGAGAGATACCATTACTGCTGTGGTGGTGGTAGGAGAACAAGATGCTGAGTGGTGCTTCTGAAGGTTTGCAATGCATTGCTAACAGGGTGTGAGTGTCAAGGACCTTGTACCTCAGCCATGGGAGCCCTTTTACTGAATGGAAATTAAAGAATAGGAAACAGAGGAAAGCTGCTGTGCGGAGCCAGCTAAACTGAGATAAAAGATGATCGGTTCATGGGCGGCCGTGGCCCTGCTTCTTATTTCCTTGCTGTAAGACAGCGATGTGCTCCCCTGCGGAGCCTTAATTTCTGGTTGTTTGTATGGAGGGTCTTAGTGGTTTCTGGCAAGTTGTTCCTTCCAAAGTGAGACTGAGCCAGTGGAAGAGAGCTGCACAGCAGCATGCTATAGAAATGCATTATTTTTGACATTGTACAGTAGGGTTCCTGACGGGAAACAAACAGAAGAAGTGGTGCTCCATTAATAGGAAAAATGGTTAACAATATAGTTTTATAGGCCCTGTCATCCCTGGGTCTTACAGGATATTGTAGAGAGAGGCATTAGGTAAAATTAGATAATATGATGCAAGGATTATGGCCATTTTACAAACAAAAGGTTCACTGAAGAATTAAGGCAGAGTTTTCAAAGGCCTTTCTCTGTGCTCAGTTTAGTATGTATTTTAATTTTAATGGTTTGTTATTTGGAGAGGACCGGAAAGCACGTGTCTGCATGTGTGTAAGTCCAGACTATCTGGCAAGCGCACCAGCAACATGGGGCAGTATGGGATTTGCCACTGGCATTGTCTGCCCAACCCTCTTGTTCTGTAAAAGTCAAAATTTGCTCCTTTATAGCTACTGCTGAAGACATGGGAGACTCGAATCAACCAGTGTTGAAAAATCAGGCTGAAATCACAATAAATTTAGACCCCAAATGTGGTGACTATGTTTGAGAGAAAAACAACAACAAAAAAAGCATAAACGATGCCTTTTAACTTCATGGTGAAAGACGAGTACCCTGCAATCAAAGGGAATACAGCAGTTTTAGCCTCTCCACACTGCTGCCCTAAATGTAAATTGCACCACCTCCCAGACAGATACTACTTTTGATTTTGCCCAATCACTTGTTATAAACATTGCTCCATCCATGGCTGAACATCCAGTACTGTCCCTTGAACATTTTACTGTGATTTGGAATTAATTACTGTGTTGTAATTCAGAGATGTGCCAAAAGATGACCCAGGGAGCTATAGGCCAGTCAGTCTCACCTCTGTGCCTGGCAAGATCATGGAGCAGATCTTCCTGGAACCTCTGTGAAGGCACATTGAAAATAAGGAGGTGATTGGAGACAGCCAGCTTGGCTTCACCAAGAGCAAATTATGCTTGACAAATTTGGTGGCCTTCTACTATACTGCCACAGACTTGGTGGACAAAGGCAGAGCAAGGGATGTCATCTACCTGGACTTTTCACACTGTCCCACATGAATTCCTAGTCTCAAGATTGGAAAGTTATGGATTCAGTGGATGGACTACTCAGTGGATAAGGAACTGGCTGGATGGCCGCACTCAAATGGTTCTGATCCATGGCTCAATGTCCAAGTGGTGGCAGGTGAAGAGTGGTGTTTCTCAGGGGCCGGTACTGGGACCAATACTATTTAACATCTTTGTCGGACACACGGACAGTGGGATAGAATGCACCCTCAGCAAATTTGCTGATGACACCAAGCTCAGTGGTGTAATCGAGAAGCTAGAGGGAAGGGATGCCATCCAGAGAGACNGGCGTCCTGTGTCCAGCTTTGGAGTCCTCAACAGAGAAAGGACATGGACCTGTTGGAACGGGTCCAGCGGAGGGCCATGAAGGTCATCAGAGGGCTGGAGCACCTCTCCTATGAGGACAGGCTGAGAGAGCTGGGGTTGTTCAGCTTGGAGAAGAGGAGGCTCCGGGGAGACCTTAGAGCAGCCTTCCAGTATCTGAAGGGAGCTACAGGAGAGCTGGAGATAGACGCTTTGTCAGGAAGTGGAGTGATAGGACATGGGGTAACGGTTTTAAATTGGAAGAGGGGAGATTTAGATTAGATAGTAGGAAGAAATTATTTCCTGTGAGGGTGGTGAGGCACTAGAAAAGTTTGCCCAGAGAAGTTGTGGATGCCCCATCCCTGGAAGTGTTTAAGGCCAGGCTGGATGGGGCTTTGAGCAACGTGGTCTAGTGGGAGGTGTCCCTGCCCAGGGCAGGGGGGTTGGAACTGGATGATCTTTAAGGTCCCTTCCAGCTGTAACCATTCTATGATTCTATGATTCTATTGTGAATGTGTTAGTGTTCATGTTTGTTCCTGCGTTAAGCCCTCTGTGCAACAGGTTTATGACTCTAATGGTCTCCTCGAAACACCTCATCAAATGGAGCAAATTGAAAAAGTACCCTCAGCTTTGGAATATTTTTTATATTGCTGTGAACATTAGTTTTGCTATTTAAATTAATGTTCTATTGTGTTTTATTTTGTCCATAGTACAGCAGAGACAAATTCTGCAATTAAACCAGAATAGTTCATTGTAGATGACCCTGATAACTGAACAGAGACATTGGAAAATATCTTTTCTCCTTTACAGCAAGCGTGCACAATTGTCAGAAGGTTATACTGGATATAAAAAGTTACATTACAGTAAAGGAAGTGCATGAATCCTTAATCTGGATGATGGGAGAACGTTGCTGGCAGGAACAAAGGCCATTTCAGAGTCCCAAAATCTAATGAGCGGTGAAAAAGAGCAGAAACTAAAAAAGAAGCCTGCTTTTACTATAAACCTGTGACAGTGCTATAGGTCTGGCTGAGATATTAGGCCAAGAGTTATAGGGACATTTAATCTTATGTCGGGGGCCAAAAGAGCTGAGGAATATTTATTGTTAGCACTCTTATATGTAGACTTCACCTCAGTATTTCTTTCTGATCCCGTTGCTGGCAATTAATGTGTAAGAGAGGGACCACATTAATTTTCAGTCCAGAAATAAGTGGTACCTTTGTTCTAATATATGTGACTGGTGCAGCTGGAAAGATAGGAGGGAGAAGAAGACTGCCATGTGGAAGGGGGAGTATTTTTGGAGGCAAGCTGGAAAATACTTTTTTTCACTAAAGCTAAGAATCACCATTTAAGCTATATTCACATTAAGAAATAAGACATAGTGTTTCTTCTGCAATTTAAAGTCACCATTTCTCTCTCTCTGCCCTGCTATGAACTCTCAGGAATTACACACTCTAGATCCCAGTAAGAAGAAGGAAAATTAACCAGTACGTTTTGCTTGAAGTTTGAAGTGCCCACATTAAAAAAAAAAAAAAAAAAAAAAAAAAAGGCATAAAGGGATTACATCAGCAGAAAGGTTGTTATGGGTAACATTTTCACAAGTGCCCAGCTGGGCTACCAGAAGCCCGCTCATCTGCTTTTGAAGGTGTGATGTTTTGCATCAGTCTGTCCTGGAGGTACGTGGATGGCTTCCACTGACGTGAGCTGCAGCTGCATGGTGCAAATGAAGGCCCGTGTAATTTATTTCTTACCTGCTATTAACAGCTGCAACCCAAAATTTACCCACAATGACTTTTTTTTTTTTCCTAAGATACACAGCTTTTTCACGGGCTGAGAGAGCTGGTGCTGTTCAGCCTGGAGAAGGCTCCAGGGAGACCTCAGAGCAGCCTTCCAGTAGGGAGCCTACGGGAGAGCTGGAGAGGGACTCTGTCAAGGAGTGGGGTGATAGGATGAAGGGTAATGGTTTTAAATTGGAAGAGGGGAGATTTAGATTAGATAGTAGGAAGAAATTCTTTCCTGTGAGGGTGGTGAGGCACTGGAACAGGTTGCCCAGGGAAGCTGTGAATGCCCCATCCCTGGAGGTGTTCAAGGCCAGGCTGGATGGGGCTTTGAGCAACCTGGTTTCATGGGAGGTGCCCCTTCCTGTGGCAGGAGGGTTGGAACTTGATGATCTTTGAGGTCACTTCCAAATCTAACTGTTCTATGATTCCATGATTCATGTATCACTGCAGAAATACTTTCACTGGAAATTTCAGGAATTTGGAAGCAGTTTCTGCCCTGGTCACCATTTTGGGGTGTATGGGCAAGCTACGTCTCTTGAATGAATTCATGCAGACCCCTTTAATAGGCATTGCAGTTATTTGCCTCCCAAAGATGTAATGAGGTGTGAGTTGTGAATACCTGGGAAAGTATTTGGAGAGAAAATGCTTCATATAAATGTCATTTTAAAAATATTATTATATTGGCCTACAGAACACCTGAAATATGGGGAATTTGGTATACACTAAAATGAAAAATTAGAGGCAGTAATTCACCACTAGGGCTTCCCGCCAGTTCCAGGCTGTAATGGAGAAAAGACTCAGGCATCTTGCTATTGCACAGTTAAATTTTAAACAGATTTGAAAAGAAAATCTCCTGGTAGAATCATCTGATCTGCTTTATGTGATACCCTTGTGTACAACTAATTGCAGATTTCAGAATTCCTTTTCCTGACAGAGAGTTTTGCAATGGCAGATCTCAAAGCTTTTCACAAAGCTCATGGCTCTTGTTCTGTAGATCAGGGAATGCCTTGGCTTTAAATGCCAAGGGTCACTTGGGGATTCAGGGATAGATTGCTGGGGAGAGAACTCCTGCCTCCAGAATCCCAGGGGAGCTCTACCCAGGAGGCTGTTTTGCCTCTCCGAACAGGAATTTGAAAAACTCCCCAATTAGCATTTGCCCGAGCCCTGCTTCTCGCTCCTTTTCTACTTTCTTACAAGTGTTAATTTTGCTAGCATTGTTCAATGATATCTTAAAAATATCTTTGGCACTGGAGGCATTTTTTGCTTCACTGTTTTGTTGTCTTTCTCAAGTACTTGCAATGAGTCCTTCTCTTCCTGAGATAACAGCCTTTCTGAGGTCTAATAGTTCAGTTCCTAAATATTGTGTCCCTTTTAAAAAACACACCAAAAAGAATACAAAATGCCATGTATGAAACAACATTTTGGAATATAAAGAAGCTTACTTGGATTAGTAGTCCATAATAACATGATTATTTCTCTCCAAACCAGTGCTGCTTATGTTGTTTCCCGTTTGAAACACCCTGCTTTGCATTTTTTTAAAATTTATGAAATAATTGGTTTTGCACAGTAACCTACAGCAAAAATATTCAGAGACCCCTGTGCATTTCTGCCTGATTTGCTACATTTCCTCTCTCCAAAAGAAAAAGACCTTGGATGTTTTAGCTACAGCAGTCAGCATCCTTCAAAAGACAAACTTAAAAATTAGCTCTGATGTGATATAACTAAACTGCTGATGGTTCAATTTTTAGCTATTCAGGGTTGATGATAGCTGAAATAAACCAGTTACACAACTAGAGCTTCTTTCAGGAGCACATTTAAACATGTGCTGAAATTTGGGCATGCATGTAAGGTCTGAGATTTTTAATATTTTCCTAAATTAGATCTTTACTTTCCTGGGAGTGTGTGCACAAGAGATTTCCCCCATCACTGCCAGTCCAAAGGGGATGTGAGGCTATAGTTTATGAGGGGCGGACCTCTCAGTTCCAATTTCTTGAGGTTTTGCCTTAAGCGTTACTTAGCATCAGGAGGTTGCATCTCCTTCACTCTGGCTTTCTCTTGTTTGGTTTGGAAGAGGTAGCTATGTATTTCCTTAAGTCCTTATTAATGTGGAGAAACATTCTTTTCATGCTCGTAAAAAACAGACGCATCCCAGCCAGGCCCAGAACATATGTGACTGGTTCCATCCTCTTTACAACATATTGCTGTGTGAAATAAGGAACATGAGACAATCATCACTTTCCAGTCTCTCCGGACTGCGATGCCAGATAGAAGGCATCCATCCATTTTTCCCACATCCTTTTTTTAGTCCTTATTCTCCCGTACTGATTAAATTTGAATAGCCATTTTATTGCCAATTCTGCTGGCTATGATCATGCCATCTTATGCTGTTAAATAAAGTAGCAGAATTGGGCCCTCTGCTTGCCTATAACGAGCCTGGAGGTTGAAATGCTTCACTGTTGCCTTTTTTATCTCGTTAATAAATAAGACATATAATTCTTTCCTTTAATAATTTTGATGTTGAGGCTTGATGGTGATGACATTTTATGACTCCAGAAGGAATTAGTCATTTTGCAGTGCCAATGCTCACTGTGCATGGGAGGGTGCTACTACTGATGTGAAAAAAAACCCAACCACCCTGTAACAAACCAGGCATCGACATTTTTACGCCTTTTTTTTTAAATGCCTTTTTTGTTTTGCTTTAATATAAGATGGTATATTGACTGTAAGTGATCGTATCTCTGGCTACACAAGGAAATTGGACTAATGTGTTCTCACAGGAAAAAAAAAATCTTTCTGTAAAGATTCACATTTTTTCTGTTTCTCTTTGTTCAAACAGAACCACATTTTTAAAAAGCTTTGGACACACAGCTGCACGTACATAAAAACCACACCTAACTTGCATCCATAATTTACCTTTGTAAATCATGTTGTTATTTGCACATGCAGTTGTGCAGTCTACATATGCACCTATCGGGCTCTGGTTCTGCACAGTTAAATTAAACAGGAGCTTTGCCATTGAATTTGGTGAGTCCCAAATAAAATCCTGTATGTACAGATTAGACATCCAGTTTCTCATGTCTTTCGTGTCTAGTCATCTTGGAAATATAAGCTCAATTTGGATGCACTGGGCAGCTGGATGCATTATCCAATATTTGCCCCTGAGTGAACAGGGAATAAGTCATTCTCTTACACCAGGAGAAGATGTCTAGGTCTGGCTCACTGACAGTAAAGAAGAAGAAATTTTTACTTTTCCTTCATTGGTTCAAACCAGGAGTGAGTGAATAAATTTAGCGGGACACATAAAATACATTGAAAGCTGAAAGGAATTAGGTTTGCAGTACAGGAATAGGATATTACTCTGAAGAGTCTGTTCTTCATTTCCCTCCCTTTTTCCCTGATTTATTTACTGACTTCTGGGCAAACTTGTTTGCCATGTGGTGCAAATCGAAATGAAACCGATGAATTTCCCTGACTGCTTGGGGTACCTACCGTCAGAAAATCTGCAGAACTTTTAGAATTAGCAGGCACACAAAATGTTTATCTCACTTGTTAGCTTGGTAAAAGCCCACTGACTTTCTGAAATCACAGCAGCGAGCTGTAAATGATGTGTGAAATGAAAAGGCTTTGCTCACCCAGCAAACACAGAGAAAACATTGAGGAAGCTGTGCCATTCTGCCTGGGTTTGGTGGATAGGAGGAAAACACTTGTAATACAAAAAGAATTAAGCCCAGAATATACCAGCAAATGCAGAAAATACACCAAGTTTGATGTAATTTTTTATTTTTCTATGCATTTTTTCCTTTCTATTTTGTTCTGTTTCTTTTTCTATGGAGAGCTGCACTGACCACTGTGCAAAGCTGAGTGGTTCTGGTTTGTGTGACTTGCATGAAGTTCTAAATTTGAAATGATCATTGATTTGTGCATTATGTTCCAGTATGTTCTACTGCATCAGGCGCTTTGTTTTATTTCTGTCCACGTCTCTGTGTTTTAGTGGGAAACAGTTTCAGCAGGGAGCCTGTGATAGAAAAGCTGCCTAGGAAAATGCGTGCTGGTTCAAGGGCAGGATCATCCATCCTTCCTGCCTTCAACCTTCTGAATTTCTGGGAAGGAAGGGGAAGTATGTTGGGGTGGGATAGAAACTTGAATGAGACTCAAATCAAAGGATGGGCCACACTGTAAAGTTAGACAGAGGCATAGGTTTTAAAGGGATAAGGTGAGAACCATAGGCTCTCCTCACCACCGGCTGCTCATGTGTGTCGACAGGGACCACACATCTCTGGCTGTCCTAAAGTTTACTCTGTTTCCAAACCATCTGCCATCCCTACCCCCCCATACTTCTTGGCTTAACCCCACTGAACACATGTGGCCCTGCACATGCTGGAATAAAGAGACACAGACTGTTATGTGACTGCTCCATTTCAACATTGATCCAGGACAGTATGAACACATCACAAGAGTGGTAGCTGTGGCTTCCCACTGTGTGAGGGTGGTAGCAGGGCTTCTGGATGGCAACTAGCTTGCATTGCCCATATCCGAGTATGAGGAGAGCAGACATGTGGCTTTCTCTCCATGTAAATCTACTTTAAATAGTCCCTTGTCAGGCACTGTAAGATTTCAAAACCTTTGCCTAAAGATGCTCAATAACTATACCTGTCCCAGGATCCAAGCTGTGAATTGGGACCTTTTTGTTATAATAACTTTTATTTTCAGCCCCCCCCAAAGATGCTCTGTTGCAACGGTTCCTAACAGTTCAGTTTACAATATTTTTTTTTTTTTGCTGTGTTTTGGCTTGTTACTGTAAAATACTGTGACAGATGGAGCATCATCTGTCAACAATTCCTATCTGACACACAGTGGAAATTATTGCTGTGATGAAATTATTGATCCTGTATCTTTACATTAAGGAGCAAGGAAGATCTTTTACGAGACTGAATAAAATCAAAAGCAGTCTGGTTTAGGATCCAAAGAGGATTTTACTCTAGGAAGACCCTTAGTGACTGGAGGTGGAAAAGATTTTAGTCTTGGCAGACACAGCTATATAAAAGCTAATTTCTCTTAGCTGTCTTACTGCTTTCTATGATATGTCAACACTAGTATGGATGTATCTGTGAATCTTCTGTGTGTGTTTTTCAGGCAGATAAGATCTAGGGAAGATTTAGGATTTTTTTTTTTTTTTTTTGTGTTCAGTGCATTCTCTTTGCTGGTAGTCAATGTACTTCTCCACAGAAGATCTTGGAGCAAGGGTAGAGACTGACTAGGCAGGCTCATAGTCAGGAGAATCATAAGAGACAAAAGCATCATGAAAATCAATTAACAAAAAAGATTTGGGTTTCCAAGACTTGGCTGGCACAGATAGGGATGTGGCACTAATGTGGCCTAATGTGGCAGTAATTATAGTGCTAATGCCCTCTTATTAGTGCTTAAAACCCAGGATGCCTTCTCATTTAATGACCAGTGGCTTTTATCACTGATCTGCTACATCATTTACTTCTACTCTTGCTGTAAGTAGTTACTCTGGAGAAAGGGCTAAGCTGACATGACAAGAAGGAAGGAAACGTGAGGCTGTGGCTCTTAGCAATGATGGTCCTTGTGCATGAGTGTACCTCCTTAGGTTGACTCTAGTACTGGAGAGGACAGCTTGTCTGAGCACAGGAGAAGGCAGCCAACATCAGCCAGCAGGTAAAGTGCTGTGTTGGTAGTATCCTGAAAACATTAGAGAGGTCAGTGGGAAGACTCGGGCTGTTCTCCATCATTTTGTGCTCCATTTGAGTGATATTTAAGGGTTTGTACAGGTTATAGCCAAATGAGCCCATTCCTTAAAGTTACCCTGCCCACTACTAGTGAGAAGTGACCATTCTTATCCCTTGAGATGAGTTTTGGCGGTTCCTGTGATTATCCCCAAAGAAAATATGCTGCCTGAATGTCTTCAGCCTTGAGCCAAAGCACCTCTAAACCTTGATCTAAAAATTTTGACAACATGGTTTTCTTAGGGCATTTCTTATTATGGCTTTTTGGTGGATCAGAAATACAAAGAAATAATTATTTTTTTTTCTCTGCTTCCTGTTTAAACTAGAAGGACACAGGCTATTTACTTTTTACTGAAAAAAGTTTGGCCACAATTGTGGACAGTGATTTGGATTGGTTCTTATTTTTTATCCAAACCTGCCCGTCCATTTCCAACTGTAAAAGGGAAACACTGTTCATTAGGTGATTAAAAAAAAAGGTTTAGAGTGGCTTGGAACTGCACTGAGGTGGATTTTCCTGCCAGAGAGTCTATTAGTAAATGCTTTTATGGGACTCTTCACTGTTCCAGAGTGAGTAAGTCGTGCATCCACAGTCTTGCAAAGCAATCGTCTGTGAATTGTACATGAAGAAATGCAGGGGAGGCATGTGTGGTGTGTGTTCCAATGGGACTATTCCCTAGCCACCACTTGCTTTGGAAATTGTATTAAAAATACAATTGTTGGTCATTAGGGTTAGCCTTGCAAAGCAGGCATGACAGCATTAGCAGGAAATGCTTCCTTGATTTCAATTATAATGCATAAATTATACTCTTCTTCTGTCTTATCCTTGCAAGGTTCAACAACAGCATTTCCATCTTGGCCTGGGGAATAGGATTTTGCACATGGTGTAACTTCCATTGCCTTAAATAAGGCCTCCCCAGTTTTATCGCTGAGCACTCACAATCTTCATTATTACCGTTCAGCCAGCAGAAATTAGTTGTATTTAGATCCCAGTAGGCCATAGGATGCATGCAGCTTTGAGATTTGGCTTCCATTTAGCCTTGGGAAGCAGTCTTAAAGCTTGATGATTGAATTACAAGAACTACTCACACCCCTCTGCCAACATTAGAGTAAAAAGCAGAGCTGTCCTGGGGTGTGCAAAGCAGGGAAAGAGAAAGATGGGACTAATCATTCCTTGTTATAAGACTAAAGCATCTATGGGAAAATCCAGTTCCTCTGATTTGCTTTCATCTGGAAAAATCATTGCATGGAAAAAGAGGTTGAGATAATTACATAGTGGAGGTCATCTTATTATTTACAGTGATTTATTCATGAAGCACAAGTACATAGCTTGCTGATCTTGTTATCTCCACACATGTGAGACTTTATCTGCCTTTATCTGAAACATTTATAGTATTTCTCTGGCTGGTACCAAGAGAATGATTTGGGTACCAAGAGCTATGAGGCCTCCTTGAGCGTGAGCTTCAGCCGTGCAAATATGCACGTAAGGTCCTTGATGGGCTTGCATAACCCTCTTATGCTCTTGGAAGGTCCCTTTGCGGGACCTAGTACCTAGACCAGATACTTCTCCCTTTGCTATGATCCTACCTCCAGTTATGGTGCAAAATCCGCTCCAAAATATTAATGAACCTGAGCTGTCTAGAATATCAATTTATTGTGTAAAATCAGTATTTCCTTTACCTTTTGCATTGAAACATTTCTCTGTGTGTGTATGTGTTTGCACTAAAGGGTTGTGCTGCCTTGCCTGTATTTAGCACATATCTGCTTGGTTCATATATCTCAGTTGAAATTCCTGTGTGCATGAAAAGAGAAGCTTCTTCATATTGCGTCTAAAGAAGGCTAAAATTATAGCTCCAGAAAAAGAATGTAAAGTATTCAATATGACAAGAAAAACTGATCTGATGTTGAAAAAATACAAGACCGTGAGTTTTCTTCCGAAGAAGAAAACCACTTGCCTCTAAGAAATCTGCGATTCACATCTTTTAACTACGTCATTAATTGGAATTGCTCCATATTTATGTCTTAATCGGTTCTTCCCTTCTCCTCAGAGGAAGCAGCAGTTTTCCAAATTTGGTCCTGAACTTTTGAAAGCCTTCATGTGCATTACAGAAATGGCTAATCCAGAGAAAACTGTTGCCTGCTTTTCTGTTTCCATGGGTTCACAATTTCAGCATGGGAGGAAACGCACCCAGTGAAACATTAACACTGAAAGCTTTACACAGTGGAGCATTGACTTCAAATCATTTTAAGCTCAGGCATGAATAAAAAAAAGTTGTTTTCAAGGATAAATACTTGGGAATTTGTATTATGAGTTTGCTTTCTTGTTAACTTGGATAATAGAAACAAATATTCCTTGTGATCCTGAAAGATGTATTCCCTTCAAATCTGAGAAAGCCAGAAAGCTCCATTGTGCCATACCATCCAACAGGTGCTGACTAATGGCCTGTAAGTCAAGGATTGTCACGACTGAAACATTTTAATGCTAAAATAATCCAAGATGGCTTTTCATCATCATAGGGTGGGCAGCCCTGTTTGAATTGGTTTTGTCTGCAAATCTCTGTCTTTCTAAATGTCGCTTTGCTAGAGGAAAGAAGGAAGTTTATGGTGTGTTCAAGGAGCATGTTGGCTACTGTATGACGTTCTAGACCTTGTACAGATGGGTAAAAAGAAATCAATATTTTACATTCATAAAACCTTCTGTTTGTCTCAGCTCACTGTGAAAACATGAACTCTGAATTAAGAAGCATCAGTATTATTATACTCAATCTACTGATGGCTAAACTAAGACATAAATGCTGTGAAATCATCAACTCAGCTAGGAACAAAATCCAGGAACAAGAAAAAATCTTCTGCCCTTAGAAGACCAGAAAGATTTCCCATTGCCCATTCCACTGTGTCAACTGAGTATATAAAAATGCAATGTGTTCTTTCTCTTTGCAATTTCTGTTGTGGTAGACAAATGAGTAACGTTTGTTGTAAAACAGGTTTAGACCTTATTTAAAAAAAAAATAAAAATAGTTGAGCAGTAACTTCATGTCAGGATTTGAAGACAAGTCTGGGAATCTATTTTGTATCCCAAGTCTGCACAAAAACTTCCCCATGTGTGCAAAACAACTGGGGGCTTCTTATCACCGCTTTCTTGCAGCTGTTCCATCAAGCTCCCACTCCATGGCTACAACTGGTGTGACAGAGAGTGAAGTTATTCTACATTATGTACTACTATTTACAAGTGGTTTGGGATATGACTTTGTGCTTGAATGTTGTTTGTATGCCTTTAGCTAATAAGCAAGTGTTTGGCCCTGAGAGGTTTTAATGCTTTTCACAACCAGTGATCATAAATAATGGTCACTGATGCACAGAATCCAACTCTTTGCTCGGCTGTTGCCTTTTATAATGAACAGGTTTTTTTTCCGTTCTGACTATGCAGAGCATCTTTATGATTTCCAGCACGCTTTGTTAATCTGGGAGCAAGCGTGTTACAGAGTAAACATGCATGTTGGAGATCCCAGGGCAGAGATATCCCTGTACTCACATCCCACCTCTTGGAAACAGAGAGAGCAAGAACAGCAATGCCATAGTTGAACGTTGCCTGGAACTGAGGTGACCTGCTGTTCCACTCTTTTTGAACTTTTTCTCCTCAAGTGTTGGGTTAGATCAAGACTGTAAACAAGGTATACTGTCTTACAGAAAAAGGCTGTGGCTATCTTGAAAATTATACGGGCAGATGAAATATTGTTCCTTATCTTTCAATAATGCTGTTTATTCACCTCACCCATCATCACGTAGCCTCATTCCTAAACCAGCAATACTCCTCTTCCTTATTTCTTAACACTGCAGCATTATTCTAAGTTTTATAATAACTCCCACCATTACAGTCATACAGAATTCATGTGCTTTTGCCCACAATACACAGAATGGAAGACCTGGAATGAAAATGTAATTAAATCATATGCAAATAAAAAATGCTGAAGCTGACTTCATAAGAAGGAGATTGTCATATCAAATACCGTATTGTATTTGATTTCAATATTAACCGATAGGATTAGCAGAGATGAAATTTACCTTAGAAAAGTGAGCCTGCCTAGAGTCACTGGTGAAAAGATTCCAGTGGTTTTGCACCCAGGAGCTTTTTTTTTTGCTCCTTGTCTTGGTACAAAGACAGCCATTTCGTGGCAACTGAAGGTTCCACTGCTCTGCTGGTGCCATACCCGTGTTTCCATCCAGCCTAGTCCAGCGGGTGGCCTGGTGTCTGAATAGGGTTGAGGGGGGCATGTCAGCCTGCTGTCTCTCCCGCTGTATGGATGGGCAGCCCATGGAGATCGTGTGACCCAAAACTTGGCTGCTGCCTGAGAGCTGCTGGCTGCAGCCACCAGGCTGTGTACACTGGTGCAATTTTAAGGCATCCTTTCCTTGCACCAGTGCTGTACCCTGTAGATAAGGAACAGAGGAACAGCTCTCTTCTCTCTCTGTGTTGGTCCTTGTGGACCAGTTAACCATCTCCTTTGTTGTCATCTTGCTTAGGTTTGTCTTGTACAAGGCCCTGAGAACATATGGGATGGTTTATGAGCCTCTTGCACCTCATGTACAGGTCTGCGCACTGTGGCCCCACTGGGCCTTGTGTTGCCTGGCTTTTCTGTCCCCATGGGATCAGCAAGCCTGTCCCCATGGTGCAGGGACCTCTCAGCCTGTGCCATCTCCTGATGCTGCCCCACTCTCAGCCTTTGCGCCCTGGCTCAGTGTGCGCTCTTCTGACCTGCTGCTTCCATAAACACTTGAGTGGCTTTGCCTTTCTGTGTGAAGTGCCTTGGGAGCCCGGTATGAGAGGTGCTATAGAAATGTAGGTTTGATTTCATTTGGTTTGATTTACAATCTGAAATATGAAAATCTTTCTGCAAAGCTAAGACCCCAGCACAATTATTCCAGCTTGCTTCTGCTGCTTGCAAAGCTACTTGCATTCCCTTTTGGATCACTGGGGATTTCCTTGACACATTTACACTCCTGTTCTCAATAATTCCATACCCAGCCTCATGCTGACACTTTCTCCTTTTCTCTCTTTTTTTTTTATTTATTAAAATTACCTGCTCCACAGGTATTAAACATAACCAAGCCATGCAGAATAGAGGCCAGTCATAAAAACATAGATGACTACGTTTTTCCGCATTATGATCCACAACAGGCACTTACGCCTTTAAAAAACTGCTACACTTGAGAGAGCCTGGAGATCTGAAGACCCCAATAGCATCAGAGGTTTAAAAAAATATTGCAGAAATTTCCTTTCAAATCACCATACTTCTCAATTTTTCTGTCCTTGTTTTTGTACTACAGTATCACTCGGCTGGAATCCTATACTGGCAGGCACTCTACAAACCCACAGGAGTTGCCCCAGAAACCACACACTTAAGCAGGCAAAAATGTTGACAAGAAAACAGAAGCACAAGAGAGGTGAAGTGATTTGTTCAAGGCCACGGAGCAGCTCACTGGCAGGACTCACCGTGGAAGACAGGCTTTCTGGTGCCGTATCCACTACAGTTACCTGACTCTAAATCTCTGAATTCATCTTTTAATCCTTTGGCATTCATGAAGATTAAAAAAAAAATTACTTTACTGGACTTGAGGAAACCAGATGGTCCCTGAAGTGGAAAATATCAAAGAATACGACCAGCACTTGTAAAATGAAGTTGGCTTATTTAATGTATTCCTAGCAGCTCGTACCTCTGCAAAGAAATACACTAACCCTGATTCCCTTGCCAGCGTTTTCTAATGTGTGACAGACTTATGGTGAAGGACAGCAGAAAAACGGGAATGACTTTACTCCTTACCACAAAGATTTGCCAGTGCATGATATATAGTAAGAAATGGTGATACTGCACCCAAACCTTTACAGGTTGGGCACACCTTTGGAATTAAAAAAGTTGTCTTGTGGGTTTAAAGAGTAGAGAAGTATTTTGGAGCAGAATATGTCCTCTTGGTGGTATAGTAACCAGAATAAGAAGCTCAATAATTAATCTTGCAAAAATGGGGTGCAGTTTTGGCACAGGCAGTTTTTCAAGGCTGGCACTGCACTTCCCAGCGCTGTAAACTCACCCCTTCTCTGCCGGCTGATATGAGCTAACACGGCAGAAAGATACAGCACACGATGGAATAGAGGACTGAGCTGGGTCATCCTTAGATGACACTGACACTGCTTTGAAAGAGATTCATCTCATCTGGCTTGTAAGAGGCATCAAATCCAGGCTCACGGTCCAAGGCCCCTCTACAGTCGTGGAGGACTGTCTGTGGAGACAGAGCCCCTTCAGAGGGTGATTCATCCCATCTGCCTCAGGTATCCATCTTAGGAAGGGATGAATCCCTCTCTGGAGGGATCCCTCGCTCTCCACTGAGTATAAAGGGAGCCTGGATGACTGTTGCTCTCTTCTAGCTGGGCTTCCAGGGAGTTACAAGTACGGGAGATCAGTCCCACATCTTCATGTCCTCTTTCATGTTGCCATCAGAAATGGTAATACCTGCCAGGGGCGGGCTGACAGTGAGGGTTGCACACTCCAAGTTTTAGTAGTATGTCCTATGTCCCTCTCCCAAGTGTCTCTGGAATGCTGTTGGCTTCATTCCTGTTGCATCCATGTGTTTCTTCATATTCCTTTCAAAGCAGGCTACAAGGTGGAGGAATAATTTTTTTGTGTCAAAACATGATTTCTTGAGAAAACATAAAGAGGACACAGCTGCAACAAAATGGAGAGACAGGTGGGGATGTCTATTTATATTTTTAAAAGCTGCAGATGTATGTATGTGTGTACATAGAACTGCTCAGGTGAGCCAGCATGCATGGATTAATCAAAACCTACACATTTCAGAACACAATTTGAGATGTGCTTTGATGTTATATTTGTAACCAACACTATAGTGTTGCTTGGTTTTGGGTCTTTTTCCACTTGGGAAATTTCAAATGTGATATTTGGCTTTCTTTGGAATGAAGGCAGGTTTTTTGGAACAGGATAATTTCCTGCAAAAGAAAATTTGGACTCTCAAAGGCTCCAAAACTCACGTCGATAGTTTTATCCTGCTGCTCTATTCTTGGTGTGCTATTTATCTTCCTTCTCTGTACTCTGTGCGTGGCAGGGCCCCCTCTTCTTGTCATGCATGTGTCAGGGGAGCCTTGGTTCTGACTGGGAGCTGCAGATACCATCCCATTAAAATTAATAAACAGAAGCAGTGGAGGTTCCTGGGGATGCTATGATAAACATTTGACCAAACTTATTCTGTTTTAAATTGTGTCAGCCTTCAAAAAACAGTGTCTTCACTATCTCATCCCTCATGCCTTTCTATCATGTCTCTGTCATGTGCTGAAGTTACCCGTTTGCCTCTCAGCCTGCTTTCCTCCCCCTGTCACATTTACAAGGTGGCTGACACCTTTTCTTGTCCTTCACCAACTGACGGCTCCTAAACCAGGCCTGGGTTTCTCTGCTTCTCCCTGGGGAGAGCTGCCAGGTATTCTCAGAGTGCGCACCGGGGTACAGGCATCTTCTGCTTTGCAGGTGTCGAGTGGTGTCAGGTGGGTGTAATGATTCAGAAATAGCCTCTTCAAAAAGAAAATATGCATTGTTCTTATTACTTTATCCAAAAAGGAAAATATGCATTTTTTTTACCGTTTATAAAAGCATGTTTTTTGTAAAAGCAATAGCGGTCTGTGTGTATAGTTGTGCTCCTTAACCTTTAATCCTCTCTGGCAGGTTTTTGGAAGTCCTTCTCCACCCTACCTCGGGCTAGCATGCTCTTCCTACTTCCATGTATTCCCTCCCCTGTCAAGGAGCTGCATGCGACAGTACATGAGCAATCCTCCTGATGACATCCACTCTCCCCTGCTGTACTCCAGACTCAGGATCCTGCAGTGATTTAGCATCTTTGTTTCTAAGCTTAGCTTAGGAAAATTAAATTGTTCTTAGTGTGAAGACAGCCAGTCTCCAGCAAAGACTTATTTTTTATTTAACAAAGACTCTCATCTTTGTTACTGTTTAGACCTTCCTGGTTGCTTATTTTAACAAGCTGTTTAACTTCACTGGATGCATGGAGGCAGGAGAACATGTGCCTACCGCATGCACGAGACTTTAAAAACATATGCAGAAAATCCCTACATCCCATCTCCACTCCTGGGGCTAATGGCTGGAAAACCAAGAGGCGCCTCTGTTGCAAAGTGAGTTGTGGTAGGTTCATCATTTCAGATGTTCTCTCACAACAAACCGTAGTCCCTTTGTCTTGCCATTTTCTCTTGGAGATTTCGCCTTTCACCTTAGGCTCCTATTTTTTTAGGTAGCAGCCACACTGACCCCACCTGTTGGAAATCCCATATACAGGGAAGGGAATCTCCTTGTGCTGTAGCCACTTTCCCATAAATTCTCCCATTGTCTCCTCCTCATCTTTCCACGCTGACAGTTTCTGCCCCTGAAACCTTCTGACCTGAGAGAGGCCTGAAGGAGGCAAGTTACTACAGGATATCCACACTGGGAAACTGGTAAGAGGTTTTATCTACCACAATTTTGAAGTCAAGACAGCAGTGCCTTTGCTGTGGTGGGAGGAGTTTGTAAAAGCTATCATTAGCCACATTTATGGAGGTCTTCTTCCCGTGAGAGAACCTTGGACCCCAGCTTCCTTGGGTTTTCAAACTGCCTGAACCAAATCTCTGAAGAACCCAGTGGCAGGTGACAGAAAGTCTGATGTGAAGCAGAAAGAGGAGTGGGTTTAAATCATTCCCCTCTGAATGAGGTACCAAACAGACCTGAAGCAGCAGCTGAGACTTTGGAGAAACCAGTCAAATGTATTGTTCCTTCTCCTGAGGAAAAAAAAAAGGTGAAAAAAATCAAGGGCAGCAAAACATTTCCTTTGCTTTGCATATTACAAAAGGCACCAAATGTAGAAAAGAAGAGGAGCAAGTGGGCTGATAAGAGATTTCATTTCATCCCCCTCAGGGTGCCAACTTACCGGTGGTAACCTCGTGGTCTGCTGATGTCATTCGCACAAAGCAGTTACTTCTGAAGAGACAGGTTTCCTCAGATTTTACCATCTGAGGAAAAAATAGAGGAAAAAATTGTTTGAAAGGGAAAAAAATGTTAAGGTGTCTGTGTTTTACCAAAAGCCTTTGTAGGAGGTTATTAACTTCAAAAGAAAACTAAATTTATCATAACTTCTCTCCCCCCTCCCCGTGTTTCTGAAAAGAGCACTTGCTGTGATTGTCTGAGCCATTAAGGGCTCCTGGAAGGGTGACCAAGTCCTGCGCTCCTATGTCTATGTGCTTACTGATTTATAAACCTCTCTGTAGGTAGAAAGAAGAAGGCGAAATTTCCCCTTTGGTGGCAGATGGGCTCCAAAGCTAAAATGCAATTATTATGCGGACTCTCAACATGTACGAAATGGGAGGAAAAATCTACCTCTAAGATCTATATGAGGGAAACTTTCTTCTCAAGCTCTCGAGGGAGCAGAGACTTCATCACCTCAAACTTTTTCTTCTTTTTGAACGATTCCTGAAAAGACAGACATGATTTAAAAGTATTTTCCAGAGGTGAGCCACGGATGCCACCCTTTCATTTTGAATGTTAGCCCAGGATCCACACAAACCTGCTGTACTATCCGTGTACCCGTGTGACATTTTGAAGTAAAACTTAAAAGTATCAGCACTTTTATGGCAAAGGGGAGATATGTGTTTTCTCTTGCATTGCACTAAAACCTGTAATCTGAAGGAGACAAGAAGGTAGC
The DNA here is from genome assembly GCA_013398155.1 of Pedionomus torquatus. Lineage (NCBI taxonomy): Eukaryota > Metazoa > Chordata > Aves > Charadriiformes > Pedionomidae > Pedionomus > Pedionomus torquatus. The sequence continues at coordinate 476,534 of VZRU01008892.1, read as the reverse complement.
TGAACTGCTCATGCCGTTGCTGGTGCAAGAGAGCTAATCTGGCATGAAGCAGAAGGTGGAAGATTTTATAAAAAGCTCCTGCCATGTGGTAGTGGTTTCTGGTACCAGTGTGACGTGTGCTGGCTTTATCTTCAAGGAAACCTTCTCCTCCCGAACAGGTCTGCTTGCTGCTCCCATCTGTATGAACCTGATCCTTAGGTTCCCTGGCAATGCCCCAGTTTGGCAAAGCTTGCCTCTTCACCTCCTGGCCCTTTTGCAGCAGGTAGGCTTGTATTCGGTGGCCAGTGACTTTTTCGGGAGGTGCGGGTTTAAGATTACCCAGTCAGTGCCAGCTTGGACGCGTGGCTGCCGGCCAGTGCTGTGAGGACCTCCAGCTACTCAGGAGAGGATGTGCAAGGGCAGGAGACCAAACTGGCTGGGACTGGTGGGAAACAGGTCCCGTGGTGGTCTGGGGGGGATGTCAGGGTAGCTGCTGCGTCGTTCACCCGCTGTGAGCACCCTGCAATGGGCAGGGGGACAATGGGAGGAGTGTGAAAACCGAAATGAACTCCGTGTACTGGTTTGTGCTCGCCCTGGCTCCAGTGTGCGCCCCAAGTCATTTCAGCAGTGTTACTGGATGGTCACTGGAGCAAGCGGCAGCCCAGCTGGACTCGGGTGTTTTCTGTGCCACTGAAGTAATAGTGGTGCTTAGGAAATGGGTAGTTAAAAAGCCCACATATCCCCGAAGTAACCTTAGCTGCAAAATAAGTCACTTAATTAGCATACAGCAGATACTTATTGTTAAGTGAGAATGCCATCCCCTCCTGCAGGGATTGGAGTTAAACATGATGATTGATAAATTGTTATATTCACACAGTGTCACTCAGTGATATAATCATGGCTTTTGTAAATATTTAGTCAAGAGAGCAATCCAGCTGTTCCCAGCTAGGTTTCATCCAGTGTCAGCCAATGCTCAGTGCTGCTGATTTATTTCATGTGTTGCTTAAGCCTTGAGTAAGATCACATTTTTATGAGTCTCGAAATACCTATGGTAATAAATAGTGAGAGCGCCGGAGCTAATGACAACAGCAGAAATAATTATACGGAAAGATATTACTCAGGGTCCAGAATATGGCCAAGTACTTAACTATTTGTAGTTTTTCAGGACAACTGCTTAGTGGCTTTTGTCTAGATTTACAGCAAGGCAGCCCTCACCAGATGCCATTGAAAAGGGAAGCCGAGGAGGAACCATTTTTCAGAAGGATGCTGGCATCTCCCAAAGGTTGACTTAGCTGTTGACAGAGGGCTGAAGTTTAAAGCAGTGTTGGTCCAAGGAATGGAAATTCTGTTTTCCAAAGGATTTCAAGATTTTGAAATTTACCTTGGGTTCAATTTAGAATGAAAGTCCCAAACTTTGAAATTCCTCCTGGCAGAGGAGGGTTCTAGGAAAGCTACACTCTGACTAAACTGTGATGGTTTTGCACGGTACTAGAATGTAAAATATCCACACATTTTTAAAAGGAGAAGTCATTTTAAAATGAGAAGTCATTTTGAGATGAAACACTGACACTGTTAGCTCTGAAGTTGTCCAAACCTGACATATTCACAGTGTTGGAGCCTTCTTGTGTTTTTTTTTCCTTACAACACTTTTCTGCAAATCTGATGCTTTTGTGAGGCATTTCTCTTTTAATAAATTTACATTTTCTGGTATCTGTTCTCTGACCATGTTCTTGTTTGAAGAAACACCCATGCAACTTTTCTTCACTCATCTGTCTCGCTTTTATTTTGGGAACTCTTCAGGAATAGCTTTTGTTCTCATGTCAGTTCTTTGTTGAGGAACTGTCTGTCGTGCTGTCCTACCCCCAAGACTTGGAAGTGATTCATAAAAAAAGAAAGTTTAAAAAAGATGACACCCAGTTTGGGTTGAATTGCGTATTTGAGATAGCATGCTTCACCCACAGGACAAGATGGTAGATGCTGAATTTAACTTATTCCCAGTAAAGAACCTCTTCAGTGACCCATATAGACACCTCTTAGTGACAGCAGAGGAAGAATTTATCTTTACTGCCAAAGTTTCATTTGCAGAAAATTCAGCTTTTTGTTCCCTCTTTGCAATCTATGTTCTTGTTCAGAAGCCTGTCATAATTACAGGGTGTTTCTAATTTTCCAGGGAATGTGGACGTTTCGAAAAGAAATACAGTATTAATAGCAGTAGGGTAAGTGTCTGCGAGAAGGTGGGCTTAGATCAATACACGCACAGCCTTTCGCTCACTTGGATCTTAAAGCAGGGGAGGGGGATGAGACACTCCAGGAAGGGAAGCAAAGTCTAGGTGGTGCCTGAAAGCAACTGTAGCTCACTGACAGAATGAGGTGAGGTCGTCCTATAGCACCACAGACGGAGTGAAGCAGAGACTTTTTATTCGTTGAGTGCATGGAAACATCTGAGGCAGAGGAAAAGCTATTTCAAATGGGCATTAGCATGCCTGTTGGCACTCTCAGGCTGATATCAAGGGCGCCCTTGAGCTCAGAGCCAAGTGGAGGTACGCCCCTTGAGAACCCGAGGTGACAAAGTGCAGGTGGAAATGCTGTTCAAATGTATATTTAATGGACATGGGGATAAGCTGTGTTCCAGCCAGTGAAGGGAGGAAAAAAAAAGCTCACAAAAACCCTCTAACAATATCTCATGGTCGATAGCACTAATGGGAAGTAGAACTTCGAAGCCAATAGAATTGCTGTAAAGCCAACAAATTCAACTGCAGAAATGAGTGGATGACTAGCAATTTTTGGACCCCCTGCCCAGTGGGTCATGTGTGCAACCCTTTGTGGGTATGTGAAATGTGGGGGAGGTAGAGCAATTACAGCTGCCTGCTACAGAGTCCAGCTCAGGTTGTGTAGATTTGTTTGTTTTTTCCCTCTACATCTTCATTCTGATTTTTGTGGTGGCTAAAGGAGAGTTACCCAAACCAGTACTGAAGTAGAAATTTCTCTTCTTCCATTTTCTGGCAATAATCATAATTTTCCTTTAATGAAAGCTGCAAACTTTCATTGTCAGCAAATATATTTAAAATGTTACTGTTAGTTGCCTTAGCTGTATTTATTTGGTTCTTATGAAGACCCTTTTGTGCAGTTGCAGAAGTTCCTGGGTACTATAAACTAGTTCTTGCTTCCGTGTAGAAACTGAGAGTTTGGGGTTTATTGTTTGCTCTTTCTTATTCCCATCCAGGCGTGATGTGAAGTCTTCCTACTCACTCGTTTTTTGCGGGCTAACATTTACCAAGGCTGGCATTCATCTCACCTAACCGTAGTTATTCAAAAATTACAGGGTTATCTGAGCAAGTTGTCTGGGCCGCCTCTGTAGTCAGCAGTGAGACTCGGGCAGGGTGATTCATTCCATCCTCCCAGGTATCACCCTCTGGAGGTGCCTGAGCCTCCACAGGGAGACAGATGGCTAAGGTTAGGTGAGGTGAACCTCAGCCCCGGTGCTCAGCAATAACTGCTTGGCGTGTGCCCAGGACACCTGGGGTTCCCTGGGGAAATCACCCATCCTAACGCTAGTTAGAACTCGCACCTTTTAGCATCCAGAATTAAAGGAGTTCATGCGCTTTCTTTCGGTCCAGTGTACTTGTAGGTTTTGTGTGTGATAGAGAAGACTTTGCCCTATGTTTGACCTACATACTTAACACACAAATACAGCCTTAAATTACATATTCAGTATTTTTATACGTCTGCAGTCTGTGTGAACATGCACATATTTTCTGCATAATAGTATTCAAATATATGGTTCTCTATGATATTTTATTATTAAAGTGCTGGCAATATGCTCAAAGCTTTACAAAATACAGATAAAGGCAATTCCTGTCAGAAGGAGGTTGTAACAAAGATGAGCATTAGATTCATAGTGAGACACCAGAAGGTTCTGGCTTCACCGTTTGGTTTTTAGCCTCATTTCCTTAGTAAATGAGGCTTCTGTGTTGCACTCTGGGTGAGGTGAGGTGTCCTCTTTGTGACTTTTGGACTGGTTGGGCAGCTTCAGCCAAATAGAACCAAAGAGCAGGTAGTATCAAGAGACAAATCTCTCTGGAAAAAAGGCAGCTGTTTAGAAGAGAGCGTGCCCTTGCTGAGGAACAGGTATGGTGCGAGGCAGTGTTGGACGCTAGAGGATCTACACAGGAATCCTGTGCGGAAATCCGAGTGTGGGAAGAGCATCACCTTTATCTTTAATTCTTCATTAAGGAGGGAAGATTTTAAGAGTTCTCCCAACCACGTGACAGAGCTCATTAACTGGGGGAAGGAGCAGTAGAAGACAGAAACAAGAGGTGAAGCTGAGGGCTGGTAGAATGAAAGTGTGAAAATGAAGAGGAATTTAGTATTCCTACAGGGCTCTGCCATTTTCCATGTGCAGAAATACCTATCAATTCTATTCAATATTGCAATAAAATGAATAATATTTTTTCCTTAGGTATTGTATTCTTGGCTGGTCTTAGCTGGTGAGTGCATCTCTGATTAGCTGTGCGTTGTGCATTTCTACCCCGTGCTCTGTGACAGATCCCAGTGGCTTTGTAGGAAGAAGTAAATCACTCTCATCTGCTCTGACATTGTTTTCAAGGTACAGCTTTATCAGCTTATGAGGAGAGCTGCTAGATATGACTGTCAGGAAAAGCAGAGGAAAGAATTTGTTGGCCAAATAGGTCAGTTCCTGGCCTGGGCGTTCCTATGAGTACAGCTTTATCAACATGCTTTGTCAACAACAGGCAGACCCAGGGTGCAAATAGTTTCCAGCCCTGTCTGCTGATGGTAAGAATTAGAAGTAGCTTTATCTGATATGGAACATGCCTCTGATGCACATGAATTCTGCTCTGATTTTGATGCCGATGCAGACCTCTGTACTGACTCTTGGCTATTCTGGAGGTGAGACGAGAGAGGCCAGATTTCTAATTTGAAATGTTCTTACTAAATTTCCTTGCTCTTTCTGAGCATAGGGATGGGTAGATGTGGGTTGTTGAACTGGGTGGGATAAAGCAGGTGCTGTGCTTCTACCCCAGGCAGAACCTCAGCTGTCCCCCAGGGCCCTGTGCAATGAAGGTTACTTAGGACTACGTGTGCAGGATGCTTTGTGGATCTCCATCCAACCCAGCTTGTGGCCTTTTAGGCAAGCTGTTTACTCCGTCTTGCTGCTATTTTGGACTTTGATTTTTCCCAAGAAGCATTCCCAGAGAAAGCTGAGGGAGACAGAAACACCCTGGGAGATGACAGTGTTTTCAGTGTGCCTGCCCACCTGCCCTGCAGCGGCCCCTGGCGTGGTGGAAGCTTCTTGATCAGTGGAAGTACTGGTTGAATTACAGACTGCAGGGAACAGAAATGTCTGCCACTTTTTTCTACATTTACCCTTCCTCCAACTCATATCTTGGGTGATTGCCTAAGATTGTATCACCCAAGACATGCTGCACTTGCAGTTGGTGAGGTGTATCTCCAGTTTTCATCTTTCTCTAAAATGTGAGGTACTGGTCACTAGATTTGATTTACAATTAAATGGCAAATCCTACAGTATATTCCCAGGACCCCAGGAGTGATAAGTCGTTTGAGCTGTAATTTTAATAGATTGTTATAAATCATTTTTATATTGCTGTAATTGAATAAGGTGCTTTAGAGAAACAGAAGATTGTACATTCCCTGCCCCTAGGAGTTTGCTTGCTAAGTACATCTTGAGGTACAAAAGGTACTTTGTGTAATTTTATGCAGTGCGAGCCCTTGCTACTAATGACAGTACTATAATGTGACCCATATCCTGAAACAACTTAATGTGTGCTTAACACTGAGGATTTAGCGTGCCTCCGGATGAGCGTGGTGATTCATGCTGGAGAATACAAAAGGCTGCCTTGTCGGCTGTACCACCTGCCCTTCTGGCAGAGACGGCTGCCCTGCCGTCGAGTCAGCAGATGCAAGGGTGTGCTAGCTTCAGCCCCGCTGGAGCTCACAGCCCAGAGAATTAGCTCAGGATTTAGGAACCACTATGTGAGATTAGACAAAAGGTCCATCTAGCCCAGTGTCATCAGGTTTCTGACAGAGACCAGGGATAGAGCAGAAGGAATAGGGCAAACGCAAGATGACCCATCCTCTGGCATATTATCCCAGCTTCTGACAAAGAGTGCTTTAGGGACTTTGTGAGCCAAAGTTTGTTTAATGGGCTGATGGACCTATCTTCCATGAGTTTAAGCCTATCTTCCGTGAGTTTATGCTTAAACTGAAATCGATATAGTTGCAGCGCGGTCATATTCCGGCCTGGTTGATTCCAGTCTGCATTTTCAACTTCCCTTGATGCATCTTCAGATATAGCATTTGTGCCCTAAAGCTCTGGTGCAATGTTTGCTAGTGCAATTTCTAGCAGCTGTATTCCACCCCAGAGATGGTGCATTTTGGTGGTAAGTGATCCTTAGATTTAAATAATCTATAATTTTTCGGAGCACTTTTTGGGCTTGTAAAAGGTGTTATACAAATCAATGAATAATTTTCACTTACCATTGTTTGTAATATATTTTTAGTCCTCAGCTGAAAATAAAATTTCTTTTCTTATTGATTTTCTTCTTTTATGTTTTGCCAAATTGATTTTTTCTTTTCCTAATGGAGCAGAAACGAACATATCTGGATTCCAGTTACTTCACCCTTTCTGTTTCAGCATCATTTAGGATATCAGAACGAATAAAAACAGCTCTAAGGAATAGTATTAATTGATTAACTTCGAGGGAGCTGACAATATTTTAATCCATTTTGAGGGAGAGTCTATCTTTTGGGTTTTTAAATTTGATCAGTGGATTTGTAGGTGTTCTGTAAACAGGTGTTAAAGAGACAAGTATAAATATGATGTTATGACTTGGGAGGATGAGGTGGGAGAATTAAGCAGAGTTTAAGGCAAGCCAGATTGTTGGGTTAGAGAAGAAATGTTTGGAGCTCTCACTGAAAATGTGGCTTTTGTAGGGTTCTGAAGATTCTGTGTACCACGGCCCTTCTACATTCAGCTGGAACAGCAACAAGGTTAATATTCTCATGGTATTTTCAGATCAGCTTTGATCAAGAAGAATCATGGTTGTCTTGAAATACCCCATTTCTGTCAAAATATGAACCTCAACTTGGGGCTCAGTCTCGTACGACGACGCTGAATGCTTCTTTCCACTTAGGAGATTAAGGGGGCCTTTGAGCATCAGGTAACTGAGAAACAACCTGAGAACTTTTGAAATATTTAGCTTGAAAAGGTTGTGAGAGACAGATTATTTCCACCTCCCAAATAAATAGTGTTATCTGAAATAAATAGTTTTACTAGCTTCTGAATCAATGTTCATTAAGAAGCTCAACTATGATTGGAGGCTTAATACAGGCAGTGACTACAGGATAGCAGTTCAGAATACAGTAGAGAAAAATGAGATTAGAAAATACTGAGACAAACTAAAGGTTTTTGAATTCATTGGGTTTTAAGAAATTCAGCCTTGGGGAGGGAAAGCTAGAGAATGGTCTGAAAGAATCCCAGAAAGTTTAGTGCTTTGCCCCAGACGTCAAGGAGGACAGGAGAGGTTCTGGAGGACAGAAAAAGGGCAGAGATAGTGTCTATCCATAAGGGAGAAAAAGCTGAATCCAGGGATTTGTAGTCAAGTCAGCTACCTGCCAATACATGGAACAAACAATCAAACAATCGATCGTAAACACCTCAAAGGTAACGAGGATATGAGCAGAACAGCTAGCATGGATTTGTCAGGAGCAAATAGTCTGAAACCAATCTCTTTTCCTTCTGAGACAGGGCAACAGACCTTGTGGGTAGGACAGAAGCACTGGGTGTCACGTGTCCTGATTTTAATAAGGTTTTTGCTGCTGTTTTACAAGACATTGTCATAAGCAACCTGGAGAAACCAGGGTGAGAAGAAACTATTATCATAGGTCAGTGCACAGCTGGCTGTCAGACTGTAGTCAGAGAGCAGTTACCAATGATTAACTGTGAAACTGGAAGGTGATTTTCAGCAGGGAGAACATTTGAGATCTGTGCTGGGCCAGAGTGTGCTGCAGTGTTTTCATTAACGGGTAGGATGGTGGAAAGCAGAGGGTTCTTTTTTGGTTTGCAAGCTGGGATGGGCTGTGGGCTGGACGGAGAAGGGGTTCAGAATTCAAAGTGACCTGGAGAAGTCAGAGGAGTGCCCTGTGCAGATGTGGGTGCAGATGTCTGTGAGGCTCTCCTCTGCTGAGGTAGGAACGGTCAATGGCATTAATGCAAGGGCAGGAGATGACTGGCCAAGCAGCTGTCCTGACGAGAAGGATCTGGGTCTTGGAGTGGGTCATCTTTGAAGAGGTTATATGTCAAATGTGACTCAACAGGGTGATGTGCTTGCAATCAATGGGAAACATGGTCCATGAGAGAAGATTGAACGAACTGGGGTGGCCTAAACTAAAGAAGAGAGAAGGAACCTGTTGAGTCTTGAAAGCTGACTGAGAAGCAGAAAGAAATAATCTCTCCTCTTTGTCTGCTGGGATAAGGGGTAATGGCCTTTAACTTCGGTGAGAGATGTAGCAAGATCCTTCTCCTAGTGATAATTGCAAAAAGGGGAAATAGGCTGCTTGGAAGCTTACCAAATGTCCACCCCTGGAGGTTAGACATATATCAGTCCAGAATAACGTGTGTCTAATGCATCATGATTTTGGGAGACGGACTAGATGACCTCCTGAGGGGCATTTCAGCTTCAATTTTTTGAACTTAAGAATCTTTTAATTTCATTTTAATTTCTTTTTCATTTTAGTCCAGATAAGGCTACCTAGTCTAGGAAGAGTTAAGGTTTTCTCTGTTGCTCGGTATCTGACAGAATGTTGTTAGCATTTAGCATCAATTAAAATGGCAAAGTCTTATGAGCCTCTCTCCACCTTTGCTTAGCCTTACCCATTACTCTTGAACCAGTTAAATAAATATGGTTTGACTGCAGTCTACTGAATAAATGTTCTTTCTTTCTTTCTTTCTTTCTTTCTTTCTTTCTTTCTCTGTATGTATGTCTGTACATATATAATATCTATATATATATTTGAAATTATGATTCCATTTATCCTAAGTTTCTGGAATTTATTGATTTTTTTAACAGTGTTTAAATTACATCCACTTTTATGGAGACAAATCTGTTGAAGAATTAAACAGCAAAGTTTGCTC
>VZRU01008892.1:318110-466970 GCA_013398155.1 Pedionomus torquatus | reverse complement strand
GGAAGGGGGAATCTTTCACTTCTAAGTGGAGACGAAGGACAGACTTCCCCTGCTCCTTGTTGTTAGATAGCTAGTTTGATTGGATGCCAGGAGCTGAAAGGAGGGAGTATGCATTTTGAAAGGCTTTTCGAGGAGCAAATCTGAAATTAAAAGACAGATAATATTTATAGAGGTTAGTGAAGTTCACTTCACCCCACTCTCTGTAGCAGTACAGTTCCAAATTCAGGATTCTTGATGGATTTAAACCCTTTTTCATCAGCAATAGTCCAACATGATCTGCCTGTCACTTTTTCAAACGATGCCTTTCTGACTTCTCCATGTAGCTTTGAAAGGGGAGGAAGCTTCCTCACTAATATGTCACTCAACCCACCCACCCAAACACCCACAGCTTGTTTGAAGCCAGCACAGGAAAAAAAACCCACCACACCACACGCCCTGGATTGTAGCCATGCTGAAGAAAGCGCTTCTTTAAATATCAGTATCAGGGAGCATTGGTCCTAGGGGTGAAACCAGAAATAAACCAGCTCCTTATTCATATCTCAAGCCACCCCTCGATCTTACAAAAAAAAGTCGTGCTTTTATTATTTTACCTGAAAATTAGTGACAGCAATACTGTTTGTTATATTTACACAGGACTTCTTATTTATTTGGATTGTAGAGTGCTCACCACTCACACAGGAACTGCTGGGTCACCGCTGGGTGCCGTCCAACTCATGTTTCCTTACTCATTGTTGACTTGGTGACACCTTTGTAATGGCCTGAGGAACATGGGGGACATCCATGGTCTGGAGGTGGCTCTGCAAGGAGCCGGGTGCTGTGCCATGGCTGATGCAGCAGCATGGAAGATGACACCAAAGGCAGGGAATGGGTTATGAAGGAATCAGATGCCAGCAGGAGCAGGGATTGCTGGGGAAGCAGGAGGGCTGTGGACCTAAAGGCCATGTGCATATGCCTGAGTAAGTCCACAGTGATGGACAGAAGGGCTGAGCTCAGCTGTGGGGGCCTGCAGGTCCCAAGACTGTGCCTGGGAGAAGACTTGCATGAACCACAAGGAGCTCATCTGGTGTCTTTGGCATATTGGCCAGCCTCAGTGGCCAGGGAGGGAAACCTTTTCCTAAATGTCTGAAGAAGGTCTTCTGGCACTTGTGTTTGCTGGTCTCTAAGGAGAAGGCAAACCACCTTTCTTCCTGCATCTCAAAATGCTGTCATCACACGATCCTAGCAGACCTGTGAGACACAGTTAACATTCAGAGCAGGATGGAGTGCCACCTGGGTCACAGCAACACCTGGCAGCAGGATATGTGAAAACAGCACCATATATAGTGAAATTAATCTTTTACCCATTACAGAAAGAAAGAACAGCACAAGAATTTTCTTCAAAAGGTTCAGCAATTAAGAGCAGAATGAATATGAGTCATCTGTCCGGCCAAAGCTGTGCCAGATGCAGACACAAAGTAATTCTGCATGTTAATACCTCTTATGCAATGCTGGTCCTATGTCAGGGAACATTTGCTGTCGGTTTGCGTGGTGGTACATGCACATGCATGCATACGCGTGAACTCCGGTGTAATTTGGGGTTGTTCAGTTTGCTGATCTGCCAGCTGTTCTTCTTAGGGCATTTTTAATACATCTCAGAGTCACTTGGAAGCCTACAAATTTTGCCTCTTTTGGCCCAGAGATTATCAATGTAGACACTGAGCATACAGCTGGCTAAAAGTTGGGATTTTAGTTTGAATTCCATTGTTTTGAAATGTGATGTGTACCAAAGCAAGCAAATGAAAGAAAGACCGAATAAATTTCCAGTGGCTCTGCAGGTTCTACCATTGCTCGGTGGGATGGAGAGGACCATGGGTCGCAGCCCTGCCAGTGGGCTGCTGCCAGCACCTCCTGAGACCCCTGGGTCCAGGGGAGCTCTGCAGAAAAGGAGACCCTGTGTGATGAACCAGCATCCCAAGTCCTAAGGCTCCAAAAACCAGAGTGATGTTCTCAGAGAGCTGAGGTGTTAACTGAGTTTGGGAAAGCAGCGACTGTTTTGGGAGGAATTAATTGGTATTTTTCAGTCAGAAGATTTCTGACCAGCTTTGCTTCAAAAAGCTTTGGTATTACTCTATTTGTGGAACAGGAAAGCTGTTAAATCCTCTCTTTCTGGAATCACCCTGAAGTCCTTAGACATCCCGGTCTCCAGCTGAGCATCAGAGCTTTTGGGGAAATAACAGCCAAAGTACTGTCCTCTCTGGCAGCTCTGGGCTTGCAGATGATTCCCCGGGTCATGTTTGTAGCTGGTCAGAGAGACCTTATCTTGCTTAGAAACAAGACCAATGCATGGAGCTGGTGGTGTTAATGCTCTCACCTCACTCCGCTTTGTGGAAGAGGGGTTTGTTGGACCTTGTGAGGGAGACAGAGGTCCTGGAAGTCAGGGTGTATTTGTGAAGTTTAAACATGAGTTCTGTCCAAAGAGCTGCTAAATATGTGAGCGTGGAGGTACTAAATGTATAAGGTGCCTCAGGCTGCTTGTAACTAGGGTGGCAGTGGTGGCAGACTTTGTTCTGGTGTGCTGTGATTTACTCTGCTCTTTCCCATGATTCCCATCAATTCCTTTACCCACAGCTCTCTGTGTTGCCAAGATCGAGGAATTTGTATACTTGGGAGCGGGTTTGACCCTTGAAATATAGGCCCAGGGTCACATGGAAAGTGTGTGTTGCTGTTTGGATTGTCATAATTTGTGAAAGTGCAAGAGGATGAGAGGTTTTATTTTTCCTGGCTTGATGATGGGTGCCTGTGTCTCACCTTCTTCAGGCGATTGCGGTGAAAAGACCTGGAAATGAACTTGGGGGGGAGTTGAGGATTTGGGGGAGGAAAATGAGCTGCTGGTGCTGAAGGCAGCCAAGCTGAGTAGCAGGAGACAGCAATACTCTGCTGCTGCTGGGAGATGGGGAAACAGAGGAGCACAGAGGTCAGTGCTATTAAACTCTGTGTGTTGTATGTGTTAGTGAGAGCAGGGCTATTTCAAACTGAGCTATTAAATTTTTTACTGTGTTTTGACGATTATTTTCATCTCCAGTTTTAATAAAGATGATACGCTTTTGGTGAGGGCTTGCAAGTTGCCCTAAGAGGGACCGAGCCTCATCACATCGCTGGGTCTAATGCTGATCCAGTGTCGAATACCAGGAGTCGAGTCCCAGTGACAGACTCAAGGGAGCAGGATCAACCTCTCGGGGGTCCAGATCTGACTGCCTTCTTCGCTTGGCTGCTTGGCTCGCCTGGGAAATCCACAGGCTGTAAGCACGCAGAACACCAAAGCAGAAAATAAATTCAAACTCCAAAGATGCCCAGCTCTTAAAAACTGCCAGCAGCAAAGCGTGGTGCAATGATAATTAACTTCCACGATGGCAGCTCTGTTATTTCAGCACGCACTAGGCTCTATGGGACCCTCGGTGTGATGGACGGAAAGCGCTGTTGGGGTGGAGGTGGGGGGGGTCAGGACAGGCTGGCAGAGGGACCCCTGGGGCCGGCAGCACAGTGCGGGCCAGCAGCATCCTGGGGAGGAAATAAATCAAAGGGCGCTTTGGTGCCTTCTGCTGTGTTCCTCCTGCACCTCCAAATGTTGCAGCTGCTCAGAGAAGCTAGGAAGTAAAAAAGTTCGCTTCTCCTGAGTGCTCGCTGTAAACAGCCGCTTACAGCAGTGTTGATTATACATCAGCTCGCTGGGCTAACTATAGCACAGTAATTAAAGGGGTGAGAACGTTTTGGAGTACTTTCCACCACTTGTTGTCTGCGTAATCCCCCTGTGTTTGGCAATAAATAGAACTTTTAAGTTTAATTAATACACACTTGGCTGACTATCCATTTAAAAGCATGCTTCGGTGGCCCCCAGACGGTATCCACTTTAGGCACCGCGTTGCTGGAAGAGCTGGTGCAAGGCCGGAGACGGGGCGCGGGGCTGGGGCGAGGGGTGCCAGCCAGCCCCGGAGCAGGGATGCGGGGCTCCGCGTCCCGGGGAATGTAGGTCAGTGGGCAATTCAGAGCACGCTCTGACACAAGCACACAGGCACTGGCGAGAGACGACAAAGTAAATAAACAGCTTTTCTCCTGAACGCGGGGCTGTTTTTTAGAATTTATTTCTGAGTGCTGGGTTTTGTAAGGGAGTTCCTCCCGGGCTGGGGTGCCAGAGGGTCAAACGAGTCTTGCCAGAGAAACGGGGTTCATCTCTCCTGTTTCACGCCTCCAACTTCTTTTGTGTATGGCAGTTCAAGCCATTGATTTATTTTTTGGGGGGAGGGTGAGTTTAGCAGAAACAACAACAACAAAATGGTTTGGATCAGATCAGATATACATTCCTTCCCTCCTCCTCCCCTCCTGGGATGAAACAAACAAACAAATCATGCTGTTTAGCATCATTGTGTCATTTGCCCCGAAACAAGCCATTTCATTCTGTGCACTTTTTTGGAAAGCAGAGAGGCAAGGAACAGCTAGAATTTCATAAAACTGCCAGAGGACTTGGACTCCGGTCCCAGCTCCAGTGAGCACCGAGTTATTTATCTGCCATGGCAGGGAGTCAGCGGGAGATATTTCAGGCTCCCCTCCTTCCCCTTCTCTCCAGAATGCACCCTGGGTTGATGTTTGGAGGATTTTTCTGTGGGTGGCAATGAGTCTGTGCAGGTGAAGGAGTGAGCTGAGCCGCAGCGTGTGCTGGAGGGAGCCATGGAGGAGCAGAAGTGAGGGTCAGGGAGGATGGGGAGAAGATTTAACTCAGAGTGGAAAGAGAAGGGGTCAGGAACTAACCAGGTCTCCAACGTTGCATCTTCTGCTTTTTTTTTTTTTTTTTTTCCTTTCAATCTCTGTTACTATTTTTCCACCACTCTCCCTGCCTCTCCTGGTCCTTTGCTCCATGCCTTCTCACCTCCTGTTCCCAGCTCTTTTTTAGCTCCTCAGCCTTTCCCTCTGGATCAGGTGCTTTGATCTGGGAAGTCGAGTTGGTGTGCTGTGGTGTAAGCTGATTGCTGACGCTTCCTACTGGTGAGTGTACATGCCACTGTGGGTCTTGAAGACCTGGGTGTATACGATCAGCTCTAATTTTCACCGGGTTTTAAATTTTTTTATTTGTAAGTATTTGTGTTGAAAAAGGAGTTTATTTTTGGTATTTCTCTGCTAGAGAGGATTCACAGGGCACTAGAAATATCATTTCTGCTGACTTCAGAGGGGAGTGAAAGGCACACTTGTTTGGTGCAGATAATTTGTCCTATTTTCCGTCAATTTCAGGAAGAGCAGAAGCATTTCCCTGAGGAAAACATTCCTCTGCATTACCTGTAAAGGAGCCCAGGGTGGCTGGCTCAGCTGCAAGCTTTGGCTGTGTGGGTGTCCACCTTGGCCCAGAGGAGCTCCATGCTCTCTCTGCGTGGCCTGGCCAGTGGCAGTCGGACAAGCAGCAGTGGGTCCAGAAATAAACAGATTTAATAAAAAAAGCTTTGTGGCATGGTGGTTGGGCCCGTGTTGTGCGACTAATTAACTTGCTAACACTGTGGAAGCGCTTCCAAGGACGAACTCCTGTCCTCTGCTCCTGCCCTTCCCGCATTCGGCTTTCTTGCGCCGCTCTGGCTCCTGTCCCCATCCCTGGGAGGACAGCACGGCAATGTCACCTCTGCGTGTACAGGAGGAACGTGTCATGACTTGTGCCTTTCCTGGCCTGCCGCCGTGACCTTCTGCAACAGCAGATCATCAGCTTCCCCTCACTGAAATGGGGCAGCTCTTTGCTGGGGGGAAACTGCTCCTTTCTTTGGGGTTTCCCTGCTATATACAGCAATCATCCACCAGTAGCTGTGTGCAAGGACAAGGAGGTGGGTGCTTGTTTGAGCCGTGCTTCCTTTCCTTCATGGCAAGCAGAGCGTTACCCTCTTGCAAATCAATGACCAAAGGTGTCCATGTGCTTCTCTTACGTTGTGAGGTCTAACAGGTATGTGTGCAAGATACGGCTTCCGTTTTCCCAAGCCTTTCTGTTTTTTTTTTCCCTTTCATGGAAACATCTTGATTTTCATAGTGTGGCTTGAAATGGCTGGCTCTGGCTTTTTGTACCTGCTTTGTAACAACCCCACTTGAGAGGTGAAAAAGGAGGCTCTAAAGCCCAATTCCTAGATTACGACCTACACATTATTTTAATTTAAACCCACCTCCTGTTACAACAGAGAATCAAGGTGTAAGTGTGTAAAGTGCTTTGGGAGCCCTGTGATAAAAGACCCTATAAAAATATAAATGTAAGCAGATGGCAGTCCCAACCTGCCTGGTAGAAGCAACACACAAGCTCACAGAAAAGGGTGCAAACTCAACCCCTTCCTGGGGTTATCTCAGGCAACAATAAATGTAATCTCTGCCAGAGCTTGCTTGTTTCTAATGTCAACCCTTCTGTTTCTCACCAAGCTGCCTCGGCTTCAGACACAAGCTAGAACATCTAGGTTGCAGCTTCAAGCACATTCAGATTTTGTGTGCCTGTCTGAAAAGAAGTCCATGACTGTGGCGTGACACCACTGGCAAAGCCATGATCATGGCTCTATCTCAACCACTTTGACGTTGATATTTACAAGCAAGGAAAAGCATAAAATGGCAAGTCCTTCTTTCCTGTAGGGGTGGTGAGGCACTGAAACAGGTTGCCCAGAGAAGTTGTAGCTTCCCCATCCCTGGAAGTGTTTAAGGCCAGGCTGGATGGGGCTTTGAGCAACCTGCTCTAGTGGGAGGTGTCCCTGCCTATGGTAGGGGGGGTTGGAACTCAATGATCTTTAAGGTTCCTTCCAACCCAACCCTTTCTATGATTCTATGATTCTATTATATTATATCACCAGTTTGTAGCTAAGATCGGTCTCGAGCATGATGCACAGGACTGGAAAGAAGTGAAATCTAATGCGTGAGACACGCAGCGACATGTGTTTGCTGAGGAAAAGGGAGAGCTGATCTTTTTCTGCTCTTGCCTGTTCTTCTAAACTCCATTTTCTCCAAAGGATGGATTTTCTCTTTATCTAACTTGGCTTTTTTCCCTGCTGTGAAATGTTTTGGGTCAGATGATATTTTGCTGGGCCTTAGAAAACTGCTAAGAATTAATTAATCTGTAATTAAATTGATGGGGAAACGACGTACAGAACTGTTAATAGAATTACATCCTCAAAAGGAACAAAAATAAGACAGTTTCCTTTCATTTCTCTCTTTTACAGTTTGCAGTCTGACAGATTTCTGACCAAGTTCGAGTTTAGACAAAGTGCATGTGGCAAAAGTTGGAAGTGTTGTAATGCTGCCTACTGTGATTTGTATAAACATTTAGGATCCCCTGGAGAGGAATGTAATCCAGGGTTCCCTGCTTGCACAGAAATGCTCAGAACAATATAATATTTGAAAGAAAAGAAACATTTTTAATTGGATTTGTGCTGACTATTTTTGAAATACAAAGAAGACACTTTATCCAGTAAGCTACAGATTTTGTTTGCAGTCACAGGGAATTGGCAGGCCTCAAATTAGCTGCAGGACAGGCCTTGCTGTTGTTCCGTGAGCCCAACAAAATGCAGAGGTTTGAAGGAAAAATACTAATGATAAGAAAAGGCTATAAAATTCAAGCTGCGTGCTTTTCTGAGTTTATGCGAGTCAGGCTAAACGGATCATGTGATTTCCTCATGCATTTCTCAAATAACAAAGAAACAAAGGGGAAAATTGTCAAGTTTGTCTTCCTTCTGACTGGAGATGTGCTCCGGGATGGGGCCATCGCTGAGGTGTGCTCTGCGTTGCCCACCTGGAAAGGTGCTGACAAAGGGTGACTGTGGCTTCCTCCCCAAAACCTGCCCCATCACCTGGAACCCCTTCTACCTTTGGGGATGACCTTCCCTGCTCTGGGCACCCACCCCACTGTAGCAGCATGAGCAGGAGAGGGGCAGCTCAGGGCGCTGCTCAGGTTTTTGTGCCAGACTGTCTCCCTTTCCTGTTGGTATTGCAGGCCAAGAGAGGAGAGTGCTGTGGTTCGATTACCTTCAAGCAGAATCAGCAGCATCAAAGAAAAGAAAATTGCACTCCAGAGAGTATATCCAGATTTGCAACATCCCTTGGCTTTTGTAGTAATAGGAGGATGATATTAGAGGCTTTTAGTAAAGTATAAAGCCTGGCTTTATTTCCCTTTTCCTTCCCATTGTTACTTTTTGTTCTTCTTTGCATTGATGATTGGTGAGGTTCATCAACGATGCCAACAGCCCTCATTTTGTCAGGTGCTGCACTCCCCTTAACCTCAATAGCAGATGAAGAATCACCAAACTTCAGGCAAGAATAGGCTTCAGAGAAGATATATTTCTCTGAAGCAACTAAAATTTCTGTGCCTGTGTAGTTGTTTGTATTTATTATGTCCATGTTTTAAAAAATTGTTGTGTTCCTATAAAAGGGAAAAAAAAAAAAGCTTGGGTTCACCTGACCCATCTTTTGGCACATAATGGATAACCCCAAACAAGGAATATTGCCATTCAGGCCTTCTTCTATGGAATTAGTGAAAGAAATTAGTATCAATGAGATAATTAAAACTGTGCAAGATCTGAGAGCACCTCCAGAGGGGATTGTTTCTTCGTTGCTTTGAGCAACAACACACCTACCATGGGTTTCTCATCCAAGTACTTATGTTTACGAGGGATGAGTCTAGCTCATATTCACTGTGATGAGTGAAACTTGGGACAGGACAATTTGTACATGATAAGATCCTCTAATTGCTGTTTAAGGAAGGTATTCTCTTGGATGGTTCCAGTGACTGTTTGGCAGAGCTGTAAGCACATTAAGTCAGGATTAACCAGGTAGGAATGACTTTTTGGAGATACTTGAATAAAGAGATCTCCTAGAAAAAGGGATTTAAGGTGGGATGAGAATAAACATGATGGGAAAGAGGACTAAGAGTAAGGGCTTTTAAGTAGGGACTAGAAAGTTAAGCTGAATGCACTAAGTAACAGGTAAATGCTTATGCTCATCATATCACTTCTTCATTAAGGACCCCAAAGAAAAGTTCTTAAAGAGGAAGACAATAGTCTCTTTTATGTTTGGATGATTGTCCCTTCATTTACAGGAGGGTGACAGAAGAAGAAGAGGGGAAGGAATGCAAGGGGGGATGATTCTGCCAGACAGCTTTGGGAGGTGACTATTACCTCATTTAACATTAGGCTCTGGGGAGACCTTAGAGCAGCCTTCCAGTATCTGAAGGGAGCTACAGGAGAGCAGGAGAGGGACTCTTTGTCAGGAAGTGGAGTGATAGGACAAGGGGTAATGGTTTCAAATTCGAAGAGGGGAGATTTAGTTGAGATATTAGGAAGAAATTCTTTACTGTGAGGTGGAGGTAGTGAGACACTGGAACAGGTTGCCCAGAGAAGGTATGAATGCCTCAGCCCTGGAAGTGTTCAAGGCCAGTCTGAATGGGGCTTTGAGCAACCTGCTCTACTGGGAGGTGTTCCTGCCCATGGCAGGGGGGTTGGAACTGGATGATCTTTAAGGTCCCTTCCAACTCAAACCATTTTATCATTAGATATCTACATATGTAGATGTTGTGGCTGAGCTAGTTGTCCTGAGCTTCCTCTTTAGCCAAAGGAGAGCAAGTGCTGCTTTTATGTTGTGGTTTGGCTGAGCTGTTTTAGATATCTCCTTAAAAGTGGGCTGAATCCTACCTTACCCGTTTCTTTATTTTGATGGAGTTGAGGAATAGGAGTTGAGGGAAGTTAAGTCCAATGGGGAGTCTATGGATTATCAAATAGTATCAAGTTATCTGTTTACTTGCTTTCACAGCTAGCAAAACTGTCAAACATTTGTTCTTTCTGGACAAATCTTACTGTTGTGTAATCTGAGTAGGACTTTTAGGTGGTAGAGGAGACTTACAAGCCTGATATGTTTAAGAAAAGGCTAAAAGAGATATTTTTGGTAAATTGCATTTCCTTATTAGTCATCACTTCCTTTTTCATTCTGAGAAACTGCCCTCTTCAGACGTGTTCATTTTAGTTGGCAGAAGTGCAGATAACTCCAGATGTTGCTGATTCTTTTTCAGTTCATTGCCTTAGGAAATTGCAGTTGCACCTGAGAGAAAATAGAAGCCAACCTGGACGAAAAAGAAAAGAGATATCTAATAGCCTTGCTAGAGGGAAAGGAAAATCAGATTAATTTATATGCACTGGATGATCTTGAATTGTTTCTTTAAAGATGAATTAAAAGCCTTTTTATTCACAAAGAGCTGAGTTCAGGGCCTTGTACATCTCCTATTAGAGTTGAAAACATCACTGTAGAGAATTGCATTTTCTAGATTCTAGCTTAGGGGTCTGCTATTGCAATGGAAAACAGAGCAATTGGCAGGTAAGTAGAAATGATAATAAACTTTGATACTGAGGAGCCATATCCTTGGCTGTTGTAAGTAGGTGTCATCTTCTGACTTCAGCAGAGCTGTGGTTTTTTTACCCCAGCTGAAGATATGGCTCCTTGATTCTTAGCTATGGACTGTTGTAATTTTAAATCTGGAAATATAATATGTTACCTACCATGGATTTTACACTTCTGAACCTTGGTGGAGAATATTCTTGCTGTTCTAATCTACTAAGGATAAAGCCTGAGAAAACATTGAGCATTGTTTCTTTGCTTACGTTCTCTGTTATGTCAACAGAGGGTGACAAGGTTAATGACATACAGACCTTTTCCCCTCCAGAGCAGCAGTTCATTTCTAGTTCGGTCTGATAGCTACTGAAAGTCATTTCACCTAATTTAAAAAAAAATAATTAAAAAAATCTCATCCCGTTCATGGCAGGTAAGAATTCACAAGCTTATGGCCACTGGGATAGAGCTTTCCCCATTGCTGAGCAGAGCGAGCAGGCATGGGGGCTGAATAATGTGCCAAAGCACTCCTCCGTGACACCTCTGCAAAGCTGGGCAGACTTTTCTCTCCAGGACTGGAAGACACTGAGATTTCCAGGCTATTGCCTTTCACTGAACGAATAACATTCAGTCAAAGATAACTTGCGCCTTCCGGTGAAAGTACTTCCAAATAAATAAGCGAAGGAGCGGTGTTCTTTGGAAAGCGGTCCGGTATCACTTCTGACAGATAACAGCGGTTGTGATGAAGAGTAAACACCTCAGTCAGAGGGTGATGCGAAGCGCGCTGATGCACACTGGAAGCAAAACCATGGAACTGCAGCTGAAGGCTGAATCACTGCTGTATCTAATTAGGCACATCAGTTAAGATATGCAAGCCTCCAACTGTCTGAGAAGGGCTGAGATTGCTAATACCAATCTGTTATTGTCCTCACTGTTCAGAAGAGGTGATGGTTGATAAGACTAAAGAAATAGCATTTTGTGTTAGAGGGGTCAGCAGTTTTCTGGTTGCTTGGAGGGGGGTGAAGGTGGGGCAGGCAGTTAAGTGATGTTACATCATTTTCTGATTTGGCCCTCTGAATAATGCCAAGGTGAAGAAAAAAATTGCTCATATTTAAAGTGTCGGTGAATAACAGCAGCCCCTTGGTTTTCTAATGCGGTGTCATTTGAATTGTATATGCTATTGAATCAGACAAAATATGTATTTATGCATTAGGTTTCTTCAAAATTCCTAGTACGTTTTTTAACAAGATGCAGGAAAAATAAACTGAAATGCCGATCTTTTATTCCTAGGTTGTTTGTGATGGAGAGTCAGCAATGCCCTGTGCTGAACATGATTCATGTAAGGCACAGACAGCGGATACTGAGTTTGAAAGGGGCCTAATCAACAATCCCAGGAATAAAGAAGTATCTTAACTCAAAAATGTTGATGCACAAATGAACATAATTCTCTGTGTGCTGACTTACTGTTCAGGGGACACTTGTACTGTAGCAACCGCACTGAATCAGTTCAGTGCCATTCAGAAGCAAATTAAGTTGTAAAATCTCACCGTATGTGTATGTGTGTGTCTAAATATCTGGAGAGAATTTATTTATTTATTTTCTGCTTTGCTTAAATTTTTCCTTTTCCAGTGTACTCAGCTCATCCCTGGAGTCACCCTCTTGAAGTTAACAGTGGGGTATCGAGAAGGTGTTTTGTTCTTTTCACTACATTTTCAGGATGAAGCTTTCTGGGACAAGACCACACACAGCTGACAGGTGAGCCATTTGATCCAGGCAGGGTGCTCATGAAGGTCTTCTCCTCTGGCCTGGGGGACAACACAGATACAAGCTGGGTTGTGCGTGATAGGGCAAGGCAACAATACAGAAACAATAAAGAAGGTGCATGCCCTGGCCCCTAGGCTATTAGGGACAATCTGAAGGAGGGTGGGAGTTGTTCAGGGATGGTACCCCCTGAAAAGGGACAAAGAGCAGTGGCAGGAAAAAAATGGTGTGGGGGAGGTCAGAGGACTTGGGGCAGCTCATGTGATTGGTGGCCAGTTGGACAAAGAGCCTCAGGCTTTTTGTGCTTGAAGATAAGAAATAAGGGAACACTGAAAAAGGAGTCCAAGGAAATTACTCTCACTGTGAAGACAACATGGTGGCTTTGTAATCTAGGTGGTGTTGAGTATTGCACGTAACCTCTTTGTTGTGTAAATGAATACAAAAATGTGGTGTCCTCTTCACAATTAGAGTGTGGCTCCATTTTACCAATCCTTCATCTGAAATACCCTCTCCCACACTTCTGTAGCCCGGTGTGAGGGACTGCAGCTGTTCCTGTCTCATTGCAGTTGTGTCCATGACTGGTGAAAATGGGATGGCTAAGAAAAAAAATAAAATAGCAAGAAGTCCATAGAAAAATAGGTGGCTAATAGGAAAAAAGTGCTTCTTTAGAACCAGATCATTTAATAGCTTTATCTTAGCTGGTGCAAAGGAGAGGGGTAATCGATCCTTCTTGGGGAGGAAAGGTGGCAGGGATGAGTGAGGATGGTTGGAACAGAGATGAAAACTTCTTAACCGATGCTGCTGCCAATGGATTGGAAACATCATAATCCACTCTAAATTGATAGGGACAGGATTCATCTAATATTGCTTAAAAACAGGTGTGCATGTCTGGAGAGTGAGAACCATATCCCCTCCAATAAATCAGCTCCGTAGTGTGGAGCTGCTCTTTCAGTCCTCTATGAGGAAACTGAGATGCCCAGCAAGCCCAAGTGCCTAACTCAGATGGCTAATGTGAGCTGAATGCTATCCTTACCCTTTAAATTGTTCATATATTTTCCAAGTTTACAAGGAAATCCATTAACTAGCTTGATTATAAACAGATTCTGTAAGCACCTAACATTGGACCTGTTTTAATGATGGAAAAAACCTCTTGTCTGTAGGTTACATTGTTAAAGAAATATGATCATCTTCCATTTTGTGTCATTATTTGCCAAATATAGTTTCTTGCCAACAGTGAAAAATCATGTTCTGCTAGAGGAAATTCCTTAAAGACTTGCCATCTCTCAACATCACTTCGCTCCTCTATTGTTTCTAGAAGGAATAAAACTGCAGAGTGCTTTAAGCAAAAACGACCACTGCTTTTCTTTGTCATTGGAACATGGCTTAACCTCTTCTCTGAGGTCAGCTTGCCTTCACTCTCCAGTGGGGGATAAACTGAAGACATGATACTGGAAAGCTGGAAGACCTTGCCCAAAGAGTCATTTCATCTAATCTGGCACCGTAATTGCTACAGTGATTTTGTCATACATCTGTGTTTACTGGATGTAGTAACCAAATGCAATGAATGTGCTACATGCTATACTGCGTACAGTAAACCCAAGGCAGAATTAAGGTTATTTGGGTACCTATTTGAATATAATTTGAAACTATTTCTTGCGTTTAGAATACTTGGTTTGGATATAATTAAGCAACCATGTAAAAGACACTGTAAAAGATAAATATGTGTTTAGTCATACAACTATCTTGCTAGACTTTGTCTGGCAATTGTTACAGCACTGTAAGATGATAACTCAGCATTATGGTATGTAATATATTATTATTACCTGGCCATCGATCAGATGAACTGTTGGCTACTTTTCCAAGCCAGCTGACGCTGGTCTTGGTTTCCAAGTGAAATCAATGCAGTAAGTTCCCAACTGACCAGATTAGCTGTGTTTGATTTATTATAATTACAATAAGGTTGTCTGTTCATAACTAGGGGGTTGCTTCTACTTTTCTTTATATCTTGTTTATAAACTAGATTCATTTTATTATAATTTTCTTACCTGGAACAACTATAGATGCCTTTATTGAACCCTTAGTTGTTGCCTAAGTCTTTTAATAACCCAACTGCAGCATTTGTTATCTCCTGCAGGTAGGGAACAAAGGTATGCATTTAAAATAAGTCTGTAGCATTTGTGTGCCACCATATGAGACAACTTGGAAGGATTCGATGTCCAGAAAGTGCAGATCACCTGCATTTTGATGAGCAGGTTTATCAAAGTGCCCCAAGGTGGGTGTTTAAATCTTGTATGTTACCTTTGAAAAGATAAATCAGTCTGAGCTTTCCGACTATTAATTAATTTATGTGATTCTTTTTTTTTCCCCTTGCATTGTGCAGAATAAAAGGGAGGAACTAACTGATTTCCATGTGCCCTTTTTGTGGTTCGAAACTTCTGGGTTTTGTTCCTTTCCCACCCTAGCATCAGCATAAGCTGCAGTATGCAGGTTTCCCCCCTCTTTCTTTCCCATTAGTCGCTCTATTAAATATGTTAATTGTAGTGTCCCAGATTACTGGGAGCTCCTTAAATCAAAGCCATGAGACTTGGTAGCAAGGCGCTTAGTTATGAGCTTTGCCGATGATAACTGCATCATATAAGTATTCATACAGAACTGATTGAGCCCCTGAGGCCAGATGCTAGAGCTGTTTTGTGCTGCTCTGGCACCATAAAGCAAACTTGAACAGAATTTACAGGTCTGCTTGAAGCCTGTTTCCAAGTGAGGAAATGCTGCCATAGTGGCTTTGATGCTGGTCTATCTTTTGCAAAACCCAGTTCTTACTGGAAGTGGAGAAATGAAGCTGGAAGATGTGGCCCCAAAGATCTGGCCAGGAGGTTACATCCCGCTCGTTGCACACTGAGCAGAGGGGAGCTCGTGTGGTTTCAGAGGCCACTGTTATTTTTAAAGTTACAGACTTGAGAGGCCTATGAGTTGCATTTGTTAGTATAGTAGTAATAACAACAACAATAATTAAAAATATAGAAGTTATCATTATTGTTACCACAGTCTGAATCAACATTTCTTAGTGCTTTGGTACTGTACAAACATACTGCCTCTGAAGAAACTTACACTGACAGCTTTAAAATTTCCCTCTGTGCATCTCTGATCCTGTTTTCAGCTTTTCCCAAGGTGTATTTGCTGAGATGGGCTGGTACATGCTATGTCTTAAAGCAGGTACAAAAGCGCTTTATTTGTACTGTCTGTCATTTCAAGCTGGCAGAGTTCAGTATCTGTCTCACTGCCTTTGCCGTATGCAGTTGGGTTTTCTCCTTCCCCTCCGTAATTCTTCTGGGGACGCCGCATAATAAAAGTCTCAACTTAATCAAGAAAAATTCAACACGTGGCACGGCAAGAGGGAGCATGGGGACATAAAAGCAGCAACCAAACAAACAAGCAGACCCTTGTGATGTCAGACTAATAACACGTTTGCCGCTGTGCTCTCCGGCTTTCTGGTGCGTGCACTGTTTCTCCCGTACAACATTGTTCTGGGCTTTGTTTCCTTCGGCTGCTCAACCCGAGAGGGTTTGCCGCTGCCAGGGGGGCTGCTGGGACACCAGCAGGTGTCTGAATAATTGGAATCAAAATTCTTTTAGGAAGAAGCAGTTTGTGGAAATGAAAACCCTAAGAAAAGTTAAAAAAAAAAAAAAATCATCATTTTTTCCAGGGCCATTAGCAACACCGAATCTTTCTCTCTCTTACTTAGCGACAAAATTAAGACACACATGAAGGAGCAATTGTTCCAGGTTGGAGCCTATAGGAAACGGAGGCTGTTTGTGGCACAGGGACTAATGTTCAACTCCTGGGCTGACACCACAAAACGGTGCTGTGGATTGTCACACCTGGCACATGGAAAGCCATTGTGGGTCTGGTGGCCATCCTGTCCCCATTCCAGGCACAGTCATAGGGTTTTTTAAAGCCCCGTTTCCCACACCTTTTTCAAAATCAAAGATTGGCTGCTACAGCAGGAACCGGCTGCTCAGGCACAGATGGATGTGAGTGTAGCAGCACCCAGTAGCACCAAGTAGTCCAAAAGGATGTCAGCGCTGGGGGCCAATGCAGTGACTGTGTCTGGGTGCCCTGACTGGTGGGGATCCCTCCCTGCAGAGGTGGCCAGCATCTCCAACACTTTCTTCTTTCGGTCCAGGCTGCCTCACTTTGCTGCAACTGCTGTGTTCAGCATTGCTGCTGGATACGCCTGGCCAAGCAGATGGAGGGGGGACTCTTTCCATTTGGCATAGAATGGATGTGGAACTGGATGTGAGGGATGTCTGTGCCTCAGAATGTCTCACCTGCTCCCTCGGAGGCTTTGGGAAGGGTGAGAGGAGAGGGCTGAGCTCGTGGATGTGGACGTGGACTGAACAGCTGAGGAATGACTACTTGTAGGGACTTTTGGTGCTGGGAAATTTTAAGGCATCCCTATGAATTAGGCAGCAGGTCAGGCAGAAGAGTGTGGAAGTGGGTGCTTGTGCCTTGGTGCTGAGAAAGGGCAGCCCATCCCCTGCAGCAGCAAGCCAGCTAGAAATGTAGTGAGAGGGACCTGACCTGGTCTGGGAGGTGTGGGATTCGTGGTGGTGGTAGTGGGAGTAAGCGTTAGCACCCCAGGTGCCTCACAGAGGAATGACTGCAGCTAGTGTGCCTGCAAGGCTCCTTGGGTGCTGGTCTCTGCATTTTAACCCCACGGACAAATTTGTTCTCCCTTGGATATGATTTCTCTTTCAAGATCTTCTCAGAGTCCTGTACAGTGTGCAAAATGCCAGGAGTCCCACCCCTATAAAAAGCAAGGTTGCAGGTTGAGCAATGGTTAAAAAAAAAAAAAAATCCCTGTGGAAGGACAGCATGAGGTCCTTGCATTTGCAATGGACAGGGAGAAAAGGGCTTAGTGGCCAAGCATGTAAAAGCCCCATAGCTTCTCAGATCATTTTGGCATTCAGCATGTTTATGAATAATGAAATAAACTGGTGTGACATGAGGGAATAAGCTGTAAAGTGTCACAAAGCACCAGAAACAAAATCCATCCAAAATGCTTCTTTTCTTCTTGAGGAAAACCTAAAACAACTTTTCTGATTACCTGACAGTCCATTTAATCCCCAGGAAACATTCCTTTGTTACAGTTTCAAGGAGAATTACTTGAAATAATCCTTTGTACAATGTGCTTCGTTCTATTTTAGTTTTAAATCATGTCCCTTTTCTTTTTTGATTTTTTTTTTTTTAAAGGGAAAAGAAAAAAGACACCTAATCAATGCCTATGGAAGAGCCGAGAGCAAATCTGAGACTTTCTGGTGCAGGGATTGCCTTTGTGAGAAGCCCCTTGCTAAAGAGATCAAGACTGCAGGGGCTGAGCAAGAAATAATAATAATAAAAAAAACCCTGAAGCCCAAATTGTTGTAATTACACAGTGCACACTTGGCTGTCGCTGTGTCCCTGGGATAAGAAATGGTCCTCGATGGATCTTTGTCATGCCCGGGTGCCTTCAGCAGGACTTTGTGCTGCCGGTGACCCAGATTCAGGAGGAGACCTGGGGTCTCCGGCATGGAGTTCTTCAAGACTTTTGAGTGACACATGGTCAAGGAGGAGAACTGGGCTTGTCTGTGGCTGCTGCCATCTGCCTGCCCTCCAGCAAAGGTCACTTTCCAGGAAAAAGCCACCTCGCCCCTTGGAAAAATGTGGCAGAGTGATGAAGGGAGGACAGCAAAAGGCAAAAATCTCATAAATAGCATGTATTTTGTTCTTGGCATTCTGGAGGCCATGAGTTAGTAATTTTAACAAGAAAATGGTATAATCTGGAGGTTATTTGGGTCTGTGAGTTTGGCATTTGAATGCTCTTGTCTTCTCTCCCATATTGACTTCTGGATTCATTTTCTCTTCTGTAATATTGACATAAATCTATTTATCCCTATTCCCAGACATCTGAGGGCGCTTTACATGTACGGCCTGCAGGATGCTTTCAGGTGGGATGTCTTGGTGAAGGCCAAGGGATATATTTTGGGGAAGGGGTTTTCCTTCCTCCAGGGTGGACTCGGAAGGTGGTGGCATTTTTTCCCTCACCAGATGTCTTCCCTGAGTGGTCACACTGTTGGATGTGAACAGAAGCTGTGTACTAATGTCTGTGGTCAAGGTCTGTTTTTCTTCATATCATCCATGACTCTGCTCCTGGTTGAGCCATGAAATTCACTGCTGCAAGGTAGAGCAGAAACCAAGTGTTTAGTAATAGTACAGGGAAAGCCAGGCCTGTTTCCTGAATGCAAGCTTTCAGAACTACATTGAATAGGATGAAAAAAAAATATCTCCCCCAAACTGATGAATGCCTTCATCCTCCAAGGAAGGGGATCACCAACTGAGTGGGATCAGCACCAACTGAGTTGGATCAGGAACTTGAGCTCAGCCTGAAGCGGCTGTGCAGTGATCTCAGGTGGGGTTTCTCATACCTGGCTCTGCAGCACCAGGTCCCAGGCACATCTGAGAGAAGATACTGGAGTGTGTGACAGAGGTTGAGGAAGGTTGTTGAACAAAAATTCACTCCCACTCTAGTTTTGCACAGATCACATTGGAGGGAAGAGTTAATAACTACTGCCTAGGCCACAGGTTATTCCATCTTTTTTTTCATTCTTGTTTTTTGTTTTTTTTTTTACCTTTGCTTTCAGAAAATTCATTGCTTTTTTTCCTCCTGGAGAAAGAAGCTCCTTTTGATCTATAAATAGCTCCACAAGTCAAAGCGATGGGGCAACCTTAAAAATGTATTATTAAGACGTCAGTAGCGACTCTGTTGCTAAGGTTGTGTTGAGTTTTGAACTTAAAGCAGGACTAATGTTCCTTCTTTTGCACTCCAGTGATAAGATCCAGTGGCCAGATTGGTGACTGGAAGTCTGTGGAGGACTATTACCTTTGCTGTGTATTACTTTAGGAAAACGTTGAGCCTGCACCCTTCTTCTGAGATCTGCTTATGCACCGACACGTGTATGTTGGGTGCTATTTGCTTGCTTTTGGGCATACAGAGTGGCGTATGAGAGATTCGCCTCCCCCAGAATGACTGGTTTTTAATCCGGAGGAACTGCTTGGCCATGTCGGTGCCATTCCCCATCACCAGCTGTGCCAGCTGGGACTGGTGCCTAGTGGAGGAGAGAGGGAGGGTGGCAGCAGGTTGGGGCAGGGCAGAGAGACGTTGGCATCTGCATGGTGGGGTGGGGGACTCCGGGCAATTCTCTGGAGCAGAGTGTCCAAAGAAAGAGGGAGTGAGAGGGAGAAAATGGGAAGCTTTGTCAGGGGGCACCATCCCTCCAGGTGCAGGGAGATGGAGAGGGCATGGAGACAGCATGATGTAAAGGATGCAGGACTCAGGAAAAATCCAAGCTGCAAACTTTCTGAAATGCTTTCTTTTAAAAAATAAAAAAAGCCTTCAGGGAGAGGTAGCAACAGTAAGTACGTTATTCTTTAAACAAATATCTTTAGAAATAATATCCTATTTGATTCAAACAGAGCAGGAAAAGAACAACCAAAAAGGCAGTTAACGTGGAATGCACTAAATGCTTGTGTGAAGTTGCCAGCACATTATCCTTGTATCTTTAACCAGGGAGGACTTCACTTGCAGAAATGGCTCTTGACAAAGTTAAGTGGCCCTATATATTGTTTGGGAAATTGCCCTTATTTTGTGCGCTTCTTGTTCCAGTAATGGAACCCATGAGCAGAGGATAATTGCAGCAGTCTCATCTGTCAAATAATATTAGAAGTCAACAGCTATAATCTCAGCCACTTGCTTTACACAGCTTTTCTCTGTATTTTCTGTTCAAATTGTCAGTTGTTACATGTAAGTGTCCCCATTCCCTGTGGCTGATAAAAGTAAAAAAGATTTAAGTAAATCAGGAGGAGTGCAGGGAAGGGGCTTGGGCAATGGCTCTCAGTGCTAGCACAGTAAATCATATGACAACAGCACACTGGATATGAAAAATTACAGTCTGAGCATAGTGTTACTTGTTACTATTATTGGCAGAGTAGCCCAGCGCTGAATGGTTTGGCTTTGCAGGGATTCAGGGAAACTACTGATTGGTTTTAGCTTGTGTGGGTTTGTGCTTTATGAGCTTGGATTTTAGTTTTGGGAGATGAATGGGTCCCTGAAAACAGAACTCAGCTGAAACCGTCTTCTCATCTGTGGGTCAAATCAAAACCATTAGAAAATGAATTTGTTGGGGCGGTCAATCAGCTGTTAATACTGCAACTCAGTGCAGTTTCCCCAAAGCTCCCTTCACCTCATCATCCTTATTCTCCTTTTCTTTCCCCAATGCTAGAGAAAGAAATATAGTTATGGTGATATAGACTCCCCACACCACCACCTCCTGGCAAGGCTATACCTTTGCTCCTGCCTCCTAGGAAGGCAGAGGAGCACATCTCCCTCTTTGAGTCTCTGCTGCTCACAAAAGGGCTCAATCACTGTTTGTTGTATTTTTGTGAGCATTTTACAGCTCTGTTAGGAGCTGAATTGAGACTGCCAATATATTTTTTATGGCCATTGAATAGTTATCAATTTGTCAAAGCTGGAAATTCATCCTCCTGGCTGGAGGGAAGGGGCTCTGTTTGTCATTACCAGCCCCCTGAGCAGCAAACAGGGCGACAGCTTCCACAAATAGCCCGCGTTGTGCTTGGCAACTTCTCCTGTGTGCTGAAGGCAACTCCTCCTGCTTTTACTTGGTGGCACAGGTTACATGCACTGAAATACCCCGAGAAATATTTTCAAAGGTAGGCTGGAGGGCTATTGTGAGATAGATGTTAAGCTCCAGCTCTCCGTACGGCAACACCTTCCACCCTCAGACTGTGAGTTCACCTTCCTCTGTGTCAGTCTATCAGCTTCCAAACCCGCCAGAGCCATTGTACTCTGGATGCACACCCTCCCGTCTTTCACAATAGCTTCCCCGTGTTGACAAGCCCTTAGTGGTCAGAGCTTTCTCTTATGCTGCTTTCTTATTGATTGCATCCCAAGGCTATCAGGAATCCTTGATGTAAAGCTGTAGTGTAAGTCCCACGTAAAGCTCTGGATACAAAGCTGAGGTGTGTCGCCTGTGCTGTGGGACTGAGTCACCATTGCTCCTGTTGTGTCAGCTACCTCCTTCTCCTGAATTTTACCCCTCAGAACTAGTGATTCTAACCACCAACCACCTCAGGTCTTCTAGTGCTTATTTTACTATGTCTGCGGCCAGCTTTTTGTCTTTCTCCAGTGCAATATTTGTATGTACGTGGCACTCCGGGTCATGATTAATGGGCTCCGCAGTCTCCTTTTTTTAATGTCAGAATAGAAAAATATCTGGCTCGTCAGATTGTTTGCCCTGATTGTTCAGCTAAATGCATTTAGCACCAGAGATAGAGCTAGCATATACGTATATGAATCCCATTCTGGCAATTATTGTCAGAAGTGACAGCTGATTGCAGGTATTGGAATGATGCAACTTGTTCAAACTTAATGTTATCTATTATGAACTCTACTTCATGATGATAATAGCTGGAAGGCATTGATTTTGTTTTCTGTTACTTATCTCAAGCCCATACATTTTGCTTGCATTATTGACTTTTCTGATCATTTCATGCATCATCTCTTCAGAAGATGTGTAAATCAATGTTGACTGTGCAATGTATGTTGTTTATTAAGCTGCCGCATGGGTTTACACCTTGAAGAGAATCATCAAATGTGGTCCACATCACACGTCTTGAATAATTGTTGAGCAGGCCTGGCAAGAGAGGGCAGCCTTGGAGCATGCTGGTGCTGGTGTGGAAGAGTTCAGTTAATTATTTATCTGGGCCACAATATTTGCATGCCTATATGAATTTTTTATGAAGTTAATTAGCTTTTCAAGATGTTGAATCGGTTCAGTGCTGCAATGATTGCAGCCCGACACACTGGGCGAGTGGCTCGGGGAGAGACGCGTGAGTCACAGGCAGGGAAGCAGGCGGTGGGGAATGCAAATGGATGGGGCGCCCTCGACCGCTTGCAACAGGTGGCCCTTTGTGCCGCGACAACCTATTGTGTTTGCGGGCAGCAATTTGAAAACGTAAGACAGGAAGGGGCTCAGGTTGCACCTCTGTCTCGGGCAACAGATTTAGACGTTGAGGCTGAAATAAAATTCCACCCACAGAAAACCCAAGAGGGTGGAATGAAGAGGGGCTGGGGAAATTAAAACCCATCCCATGAGGTGGCCCCGGCTGCACAGCTGCTGCACAGGCTATTCACTCAGAGCTGCTCGTTGAGACCATGCATGGAAAAAACCAGTCATCATCGCTCTGCACCAGCTGGGGCCACTGCAATGTCCTAAAAACAGACTCTGTGGTGTGTGTGTGTGTGAGGACTCGGGGCTGGGAATTCAGCTCTACAGCTGCGCTGGGAAGTCGATCCCAGTCAGACATCGGGAGGCAAACCCAGGGCCAGGAACCAGCAAGGACCAAGACCGCAGAGTCTGGTGCTCCTGCATGGCATCTGATGGCTGTTTCTTTTACTGCTCAGAGCAAGGCAGGGTGAGCTGGGGGGAACCAAGACCTGCCCTGTGTTTGTTAGGGCTTCTTTAGGGCGTAGAGTATAATTCTTAAGCTTTTGGTCTTCTTGTCTACCCTCATTGAAAGGCTTTGTGCCAGATTTTAAGCAAGAATGTGGGCACCTAAAGGAGCCTGTTCCTCCCTGTACCTTGCAAAAGTGGCCTGGCTGATAAGAAGGTTCCTATGGAGGATCTTCTCCAGGAGGTAAGCTCCCTCCCAAAGACTTGGATCTGCTTCCACTTCTCCACTAGTCTCATTCCTGAGTGTTTGGTGGTGGACATACAAGATTTAGAAGTTTGCATTCTTTTCCTGGAGGTCTCTTTGTGTTGAAAAACTGCAGTGTCAGATACAGCAATGAAATGTGCACTGTGACAAAAACAATAATAACACAAGACCCATAGCATTGTAAATGAACAGTTACTATATATAAAAGATGTACCCTTGTTTGATCTTTTCACACATACGGTGATTTATTCAGAGAACAAATATTTTAGCATTTGGAAAGATCCTCAGCTTTGAATAATATCTCAAATCCAGCTAAAGAGGAAAGAATGTCAAATAGGCCATATAAATCCCATTGAACTAATGTTTTCATAATCTATATTGAAAAAATCTGAGAACAGAAGGTTTTTTTTTTTAAAGTGGCTGAGAGTTAGTTATTGAGCTCATTTGGAGAAATGAAATTTTCACAGGTCTAGAAATGGCAAAATATAATTGATATCCATGAAGATTAAATGAGATTTGGAGCCAAGTATTGTTCATATTTAAAAGTTAAATAATAATTTGGCCTCCACATCATTAACAATAAGTTTCATCTTCATCTGATTTTATTGTTGGCTACATAGGTCATTCTCTATTGAACAAAATGGGGAAGAGCAAGCATAATTGGAAACTGAGGGAATAGGCTGGAAGGAGATGGGCAGATGAATGAGAGAGACTGTGTTGTTTTGGATGTATTTGTGAGCATAATTTCTCCCTGAAATCATCATGGA
This sequence comes from Pedionomus torquatus, assembly GCA_013398155.1. Taxonomy (NCBI): domain Eukaryota; kingdom Metazoa; phylum Chordata; class Aves; order Charadriiformes; family Pedionomidae; genus Pedionomus; species Pedionomus torquatus. The sequence goes on along the minus strand of VZRU01008892.1, from coordinate 443,322 downwards.
AGTGATTTTGGGCCAAAAACTCAATCAGGGGTACCGTGGTCCACCTAAACAGAACAACCCCCTCTACTTGCTTGTGTTCAGTACTTCATCTGTGCTTTTGAAAATACATTTGTGTTCTTTGTGAACTCAGTTTTGAGCATCACTGTTCTTCATTTTTCCCTTTCAATGAACTCACTGGAAATTTTCATAATGAAAACCAAACAAAAGCCCTCACCAAGTGCCTCATGGAGCAGCCCTGTTCCTGCCAACTGATGAGAGCCTCCCTACAGTATTGCTTCTAGCATGTAGTTTCTTGCCTCTCACACTTCCATATGTAGAGATGGGGATTTATTGAGCCAAAAGAGTTCTTAGATAAAGAAAAATCTTCGATGGAAAGTTCTCCTTACAGATTGTGCATTCTTTATCACGATGCAGACTTAGGCGCATGCCGAACTATGGTCAGGTGCTGCCATCGCTGCTTAACAAGGCACCCTCCTCAAAATGCTTGCTGGCCTGGGTATTATTTAAACCAGAATGTGAATATACACACATACATACACAGAGTAATTGGGCAGTTCTTGGCATGCACTGGACACCCAAGACCCTTGGTCTCATCTAGCCTTTTCTGCCCTGCAGGGTCTCCAGGGGACCAGTGGGTGATGATGGTAAGATTTGATCCTTTGACTGCCATTTCTGTCCATAGGTGCTTGGGATCCTTGCTGAAGGACTCAGGAAAAATTATTCAAAGGATCTTTAATCTTACTCTTAAAGGGAAAAAGGATGACAGGAATGACTACTAGCCGACTAAATGAGGTCACTCCTCAGCCATGCTAACTGTGTTTATATAAAGCTTTTCTTTTGGTGAAATTCTGACCAGGAGTGAGTAGGAGTTGCCACTGAAATCAGTACAACCAGGATTTAACCTCTAATGTCATTCTCATTTCCCAGTCTCATAGGTTGTGTGTCTTATCTGCCAGGTCTGTGTGGATGTCTCAGATGGATATCTGAGCAGCGTATAAATCCTAGTGAGGGTCTGTATCACTTTTCTGTCCTGCAACAATGTAAAAATATCTAAGAAAAGGAAATTATTGATTATAGCTGATTACTAGAGACAAAGAACAGTGCCCTTAATATCCTTAAAATAAGTAGGACATGAGTCAAATGAGTTAATTTTTCTGTAAATTTGTATATTCATATTATCTCAGTTAGATATATTTTAAGAAATGGTATTCTGGTTACAAAATTCTATCTCCCAAAAGATAGAGGACTTCAAACTTTCTCCCACCTTCTCTATTTCTTCCTCAAATGCAATGCCAAATGGGAAATAACTTAATAGCATACTAGAAACTAGCTTATCAGTTTCTCATAGCTGGCTGATACTTTTGTCAAACACACACAACTTAAAGCAACAGGGCTTTCAATCTTCTGTAGTCCTACTGTGAATGTTTTAATATTCCTCTCACCAAATGTGCTGTAGGCAGCAGGATAATTCTTCTGGTTTTAAGGCACACAGAGAGGCAGGTGTATTGGGGATTCAGAATGAGAGATAACTACTGTACTTGCAGCCTGGTGTTTGAAGTGGAGTGAGATGCACCGGGTAGCTGAGACCTCCACAGACAGCAGCCACCACATCACCTATAGGAGACCTATCTGCCCTTCTGGACTCCCAGCTGGAGCCATCATACTGCCAAGCATCCCAGATAGCACCTAGTGTCTGGCCTTAATGAACTCAGTCGAGCCCATCGCACACCTGTAGCACTGTTCACATGTGGGTGCCTTAGTCTTAAACTGGCAGATAAAAAGGCAACTAAAGAAAGGCATCCAGGTCTCTACGTGGCTGCAGACACCATGTTGTTCCCCTTGCCCACACTCACACTTGTGATCACAGAATCACAGAATCACCTAGGTTGGAAGGGACCTTTTAAGATCATCTAGTCCAACCAATGGGGGAAAAAAAAATAATTCAAAAAAACAACAACCATAAACAACACACCACAGCACCCAACAGTAAGCCATATCCTTGAGCACCAAGTCAACTTCTCTCTTGAATACCTCCAGCGATGGTGCCTCAACCACCTCCCTGGGCAGCCCATTCCAATACCTGGGCTGTGATCTGTGACCTGAGTTTCCTGCTATTTCATGTACTAATAAATTTTTAATTAAATCATTTTAATAATTTATTAATATTTATTAATTTCAATATTTTATTAGCACTTATTTATAACAGGTATTAGTGTTATTTTATTAACATTATATATATTGCTCCTATTTATTTCCTTCCCTGTTTTCCAGGCAGTTAGTGAGCACAGTCCTCAGGTGGTGTGAATTGGATTAGCTCCAGTATTTTAAGCCATTATTTAATTTGTAAATGAATATTTAACTGGCTATTGAATGCTCAGAGGGACATGGGAAGCTTTGTATGGATGGTATGTAGGGCTAGCTCCATGAAGGCAGAGGCTAGGACAGCACACCAAAACCCACCCAGCCTGTCAGCTGAGGTACCATGTTATTTGCCAGTATTTGTTTATTTATATTTATGTTTATTTGCATTTTAAAACCTTGTTATTGGTAAGGGAAGTTGAAGAAACTTTGCATTTTACTAGCTTGGGTGAAGTCTGCTCTGAAAACTACAAAAACACCGAGCTACCCATACCCATGTCAAAATTGGACTGAGTAGTTGTGAATCACCATGTTTCCGCTCCCACGTGGGAGCAAATCTTCTGGTCTGGGAGGCAAAGCCGTATTATACACAGATCATTGCAAAGTAATAGAGATTTTAACATTGCTCCCTATCAAGATGCGTGCTCAGTACTTATCAGAAAACAGCAGGTATTTGATATTTGACAGGTCAGAAAAATGTGTGACAATCCACAAGGAAAATAATTTCCCTTGAATACATCTTTTCTGACTTGAGTCGGTGAGATTATTCTGTTTATCTATGTCCAGCTACAGATTTGAGGAATTCTGTATTTTCCTATAGACTTTTTTTTTTTTTTCCGTCGTGTGATCTATATTGATATTGCAGAGCGTTGCTCTGACTCACCCATTTGTTAGATGCCCTGTCGTGAACAGGAAATACTTTTATACTTACAAGCGGCAAAACGTTTTGCCCTTCCATACATCTTTAGTGACATACACGCACACGTGAGTGAGCAATCTCGCCTGCTCCAGAGGAGAAGACCTCCTGGATATTTCTTGCCCTTGGGAGGAGGAGGCAGCCCAAGCCTGGAAACAAACCAGGCGAAGAAGCAGCACAAGGAAGAAGGGATTTTGCTTCCAAGCGTTTACTTTCTGAGTGGTCCTAAACCTGTTTTGACTTCCTGTCAAAACATCTGATCTGCAGCTAGATCTTTTTTTTTGGAGGGTGTGTGAAAGAACGCTGACATTTCTACTGGGTGATCACATTCGTTTGAAGTGGAAGCAGGCAGGACACTGGTCTCCTTGTTTTACCAGGCAGTGCATGTGGGTGGGGACTGGGGGGAATTATGTTCCAGTCTACTTGCCATCTGCCAGGCACAGCTTTCTGCCACGCAGCTCCACACAGGGATGTTTATTCCACAGGATGCAACACATACGAAATCTTCTGGTGCACGTGTGCCACCGTTTGAGATTCTTTGTAACATGTTTAGTCTCCAGTCTCATAAACAAATCAGCTTGTGCATAGGTCTATGCAATAGGTAATGCAATTGTATGAATTGCATTACTACAGAAGAAAGTGTTTTTCTTCCGACTCTAAATATATATTTGTTTGGAGGATCAGAGTTTCTCAAACTATTACTTTTATCAAAAATTAAAATCTAGAGAGATTGTGTTACATAAATGGCTAGCTTATAATGTTTTTCCAAGCATTTAGATATATTTTAAAATTATTTTAATGGTTAAAACCATTTTAACCATTTTAAAAACATTTTTAAACCATTTTTAATGTCTATATATTATTCCAAGATATCTATTCAGTGCTATTACCACTGAAAAATGTGATGAGAGACCCAGCTGTAAGATATTTAAACTATTCCTCTGCTAATAGCTGAAGGACGAGTGCAAGCATTATGTATACTTCTTGGCACGCTGAGAGACAGCGTTCCTGTTGTTATCTCATTTTCTGTTGCCGGAGAAGCTCCTCTGTAGAGCGTTGCTCCCTCATTAGCGTGGCTCTGCGGGCCATGATGGTCACGGTTCCAGGTGCCATGGTAGGGCCCTGGGAGCTGCAAGTTGCTCGGCTGATGCCACCTATGGCTTGTTTCACAGGAGATGGGGCTTTCTGCACCTCACCCAGGCCATCCACGTCAGAGGCCTTCTGGTGGTGGGGATGGGCCCTTGTGCCAATGTACACTGCTGGGGACATGGTGGTGGTGACATCTTGCTACATCTCGCTGCCCGATTACAGCTGACATGAGAGCTGTGGGCAGCCCAAGGATCACAATCTCTTCCCTGTATAGTGAATCTTAAATTTTACTCTGGGATTTGCTGCATATCACTGAGTGGTGTGATGTCAAATCATGCCTATTACAGGAAGTGGTCACTGGCACGTAGAAAGGCCCATCAAGATATGTTTATGGAACTATAAAAATCATATTGTTTTTTTTTGAAACTTCCAAAGGAGAATTTTAATTCTTTAATGAAAGATGAGAAAAGGTCTTTTTTTCTCAGTCATCCTGATATCCCTTTCCCCTGAGACCACCCTGATGAAGGCACATTTGCCATCCACTGTGCAGTCCATCCATGTGCATCCAACATGCTTGTTAACCACGTGTTACTTCAGCTTCCACTGAAGTTACCAGCAATGCTATACCTAACAATGAGGACAAAAGTTATCACTGATGGGTTTGTTTACTTAAGTAGCTTCCATTATGAGCATTTTCTATGGACTTAGCCATCACAACACTGGCCATGCTACATCCACAGTTTGAAGCCTTGAGAGATTTTTCGCATCAAAGGTGTCCCAGATTCGGATTTGCAAAGTAGATAATAGTCTTTTCACCTGCCTTATGTTTGCAGGTGTTTTTTTTTAACTTGAGAAGATAAATCCCTAAAACCAAAATTGCTTCCCAAGGAAGTGAAAAAGCTTATTTCTACATGTAGTCTTGTAGAAGCTTCTGGTCATCTACACATTTCCTAGCAAATTATTCTGATCAGCAGCAAGAGTTGTCCAGAGAATTTACCCCTTGTTAGGAGCTATTGGCCAGGAAAATGACCTTTCTTTCCTGCAATCTATAAATTACCCTTTAATGTCATTTTCAATAACCATTAAAGACCAGAAGCAGTTATGGGAGAGATGTATAGGAAGGAAGGGAGCTCGGAAGATGAGCCATCAGTAGACACTGGCCACAGTGTATTCTAAATCCTTTTCGTGTCAGTAGTAAATGAAATCTTTCTGCATAGGAAATAAAAAGAAAGGTAAGTTATGATTAAAAAATTAAAGATCTGTTTAATTAGCTCTACTCATCTCTAGTGGTCACCAGAAATGGAAAGGTAGCGAGAGCAGAAGAGGTGAAAACTGCTAATTCTTCAAACGCAAGTGAGGAGCTGTGATAAAACCCAACTTTGTGGTAAGCATTTAAAGGGCCCTTTAATTAGCTTTTCTGGAAAGTTCACTGATGATATGCTGGAATAATGATCCCATATGTTCGAAAATGTCTAGTCATTAGCCAGCATGGTGGCTGAACATACTAATGCATTTGCCTTTTAGACATTTCAAGAGCTGCTGGTGCTGCCGCTGCCGCTGCTGGGGAGGTCAGCCCTTTGTTTCGCTAAATCACATGGTGGCTTTCAGGACTGAATCATTTTCTTAGTCACACTGAGAACATCAGTTCCCAGCAAAGAGAGGAGCACCATCGTGTTCAGAGTGGAAAGGGCAGAGGGTTCAAGAGGGATGGGCTTCGTTTTGTTCTTTTTTGTTTTCTGTCCTGGCCCTGCTCCACCAGAATGTGTAAAGATCTGGAGCAAATTAACAGAACAAGTGTGAGACTGGCAGCCAACTGTCAATAAATTATCAATAGCATGAAAAACATTTTTATTAGCACTCAGGCACTAAAGAACCTTAGATTTTCAGACAGCTCCTCACGTGTTCTAAAATAAATGTCCTCACCCCATCTTTTTGTAATGGTAATAAACTAGTATCCTGTCTAACAAAGACAGAGGCTGGGTTCCCAAGACTATGACTTGCTGAGGACAAGAAATCTCTTTGCTGACATCTCAGCTGGGAAGTTACAGACTTCCAGTCTTAAGGATGTGTGCTAGAAGACTTCAATAATATTCTCTGAAGTTTTTGATGAGAATTTATCTGATCCAACTCAAGTCAAAGAAAATACTTCTCATTGACTCATTAGGATTGTATTAAGCTCAAGTTAAAAATGAGAAGCAGGAGTTGAGCTAAGCTAAGAAAAACTAACGGGAGAGGCATTTCTGCAGATAGGATTTCAGAGAAGTTGGTTTGAAGTCAGAGAAATGTAGGAAGGCTGTTCCAGCTGATGTGACTAGGAAAATACCTGTGTGTCAGCAGTGATGAGACCACACTAAAATAAAAACCAGGAAGTTTTGGGCCAATAGAAGACAAGGGAGGAATAGGACAACTAATGCCCACGTTTTCAAAACAACCAAGAGCTCTTCAGCAGACTTGGCTTTCAAGGGGCAAGAAAAAAGTTGAAATGAAGCTATATTAAAAAGACTCTTCAGTTTAATATCCCAGAAATAAGCATCTCACATCAGATTTAAGCTATGTCCACTGGGGTGTTTTTTTCCCCTTTCTTACAATTTTCTTCTTTTAAAGACTAGAGGACAGAAAAAAATACAGAATCAATAAACATATAACAGTGTCTTTTTATTGGTGTCTGTTGCAGTGTTTGATGGCATTACAGGAAAAAAGGAAAAGTGTTTCTTAGCATAAAGTCTAACACATTCTTCTTTTTAATCATATTTCCAAGCTAAGGCAGTGTGATTAGCTATTCTCCTTGTCCCATAGCTCCCTCTCCCTGGAACAAAGTGTCTGGGCTCCAAGGGACATTTTCCTCCACTTATGGTAGAAGAACCCACATCAAGTTCATTTTTTATGACTTCCATAGTCATGTGTGGATTGTGACAGTGTGGGAGCTGGAGTTAATTTTAACTGAACTGTGGCCTAGAAAATATAGGTTTTTAATAAGCCTGAAGTATACATCAGATCAGAATTTCCATTTCCAAAATTTGGAATGAGTTGCTCATCTGTGAAGCTGACAACAGCTTCCATGTTTAAGTGCTAAACAGCTTTTATTGAGCCAACTTTTAGAAGGTGCTAATATCTAGACCCACATGTCTTCTATGTTTGCAATGGCGGATACTCAAAAAGAAGCATAATTTGGCTCAAACTGAGTTGATATAACAAAAAAGTTCACATTCTTTCTATGTCGCTACTGCCTGAAACAGATATAGAGCCAATTTATTCAGAATAAATTATTGCAGCCTTAGCTAAAATAACTTGCTCTGTGAAGCTTCCTCATGTATGTAACCAAGGGGAGCTGTCTGGTTACATCTGTTTTTGCACATCTTTCAGATATATCACACACAAAATCCAGCATTTGGGGATATTGTGTCATCAGTGACACTCTCTAGGGAACTCTGGTTTCATAAACCAATGAACAGATTTCATCCATCCATATATGTAGTTTTTTCATTGGTGATGGATGCAATATTGATAGTATTCGTCACTGTAATATTTAATGACAACCTTCATTTAATAATTGATATGGGGATAATTTAATGCAAAAAGTTACACACAGGAGGTTGGACAGTGTACTTCGTTTGGCTTAACTGACTCCTTGAGAAGGAAGAAATGGGTGAAATTTCTTGTGAAAATATGGAGAATATGGATGGGCCAGTTGAATTGTAATGCGGCACTGCCCACATTTGGATGCATGAGTTAGGGGCAGAAAACCCCTGTGGGATGAACTTCCTCTGCTTTTAGTTCATTTATCAGTCATGGAATCACGGAATTGTCAGAATTGGAAGGGACCTCTAGAGATCATCTCATCCAACTCTCCTGCCAAAGCAGGATTGCCCACAGCACATCACTCAGGACTGCATCCAGGCAGGTCTTGAAGGTCTCCAGAGAAGGGGACTCTACACCCTCCCTGGGCAGCCTGTTCCAGGGTTCAGTCACCCAAACCCTAAATAAGTTTTTCCTCATATTTGAATGGAACTTCCTATGTTCCAGCTTGTGCCCATTGCCCCTTGTCCTGTCACTGGAAACCACTGAAAAGAGTCTGGCTCCATCCTCCTTCAACCCACCCTTCAGATACTTATAAGCATGAATAAGGTCTCCCCTCAGCCTTCTCTTCTTCAGGCTAAAGAGTCCCAGCTCTCTCAGCCTTTCAGACTCTACAGTCCACCCAACCCATCAGTCTTTGTTCTTTTAGAAACATCAAGCTTTTCAGATGTAGCCTTCTGCTGAGCCCACGTGTGTTAGAGTTGGGGAGCGCAACTGAGGCCCTCCTAATGCATGTTGATGTAAATACCTGGTGAATGGGGCCTGGGGATTATCAAGGCTTATTTGCAAGACAGACCACAGTGGAGCAGTTTCCAGCAGGCAAGGTGTAGACTGTCAAAATCTTAGGTCACAGAATCCAAAAATGACACCTTGTGTTTCCGAACTGTGCTTTGCTAGATGAAAGATGATCTCAGATTCATCCTCAGCAGATGTACACTGTGCCAGTGCTGGCTTTTGTAAGGAGACTGTTACTCAATGAATTTTCTATGTTTCATCAGAACAGAGCTGTGGGAAACATCACATGAAAATAATACAGCATATAAAAGATATTAAAAAGGTGAAAAATATACCTGTGGGAGTTGTCTCATAATTTTATTATCCAAACCTCAAGAATTTGCCAAACTGGGCTGGAATTCTCAGAAGACTGGCTAGCTCACAAAATTTCCACTGCTTTGAAAAGGAGAAAATAGGGCAAGTGCACATTTTAATTCTGTGCACTTTGTTGCTTCTGTTTTTAGCCTGTAACTGAGCAAAGGAAGTGCAGAGGTATATGAAAATGAAACTGAAGAAGAAAAAGATCTGATTTTCTAACCGTCTTGGCTCTTGTCCAGGTCTTTTAGGTGATGTAAATTGGGAAAGTTGTGTGGCAAGCCAAGGAGCTGCTTTAGTTTACACCACATGAGAATTTGGCACGTAGCATTTTACAGGTTTTTGGAATTTAGATTTTCAGGAGAGACAATGTAAGGCTTTTATTTAAGTACTCAGGTGCAAATATAATCTCAGCTCTTCTTAGTTGTCTAACAATACGTTTGCAAGCAGGCTCAGAGAATTAACACACAAACTAGCCGGAGGCCCTCCGTATCAACATTATAGCATCACTTTTGCATAGTCACGCCTATCGTAGTTGTTTGATAACTGCCCCCATAGCCCCCTTTTTAAGCTAAATTCAGCTATAACTGACTAATTAAGCAACTTTGAGATGTATTTCAGAACCTATTGACTAAAAAGTTATATTCTTTCAAAGCTGAAAGTGCTGCCTTAGGGGAATTAAGTCAGCCCTTTAAATTTTTTAGTAGCATAGCTTTCTGCTCAATAGGTTTTGAAATACATCTCAAGCTCGCTTAATTAGTTATAGTGTATTTTAACACTGGGAAGTGGTTGGTTTTCTCCAGGCATGGACACTAAGTAGTAGGGCTTGCTGCAGGCATGCCCCTTGCACACCAGCGTTGCCGCATGGTGCGGTGAGGCAGAGGATGGTGGGGTGCAGGGAGCTGCCTGTCACTGCTGGGGTCAAGGTGGAGGTGTAGGAGACTGAGCTGCTGGTAGAGGTACCTCGTGCGAGAGTGTACATAGAATCATAGAATGGTTAGAGTTGGCAAGGACCTTGAAGATCATCATGTTCCAACCCCCCTGCCATGGGCAGGGACACCTCCCACTAGACCAGGTTGCTCAAAGCCCCATCAAGCCTGGCCTTGAATACTTCCAGGGATGGGGCATCCACAACCTCTCTGGGCAGCCTGTTCCAGTGCCTCACCACCCTCACAGGAAAGAATTTCTTCCTAACATCCAATCTAATTCTCCCCTCTTCCAGTTTAAAACCATTACCCCTTGTCCTATCACTACATTTCCTGACAAAGAGTCCCTCTCCTGCTCTCCTGTAGGCTCCCTTCAGATACATGCATGCTAGGTGACCAGGGTCTGCTCTCTACCTGTCTTGGATGATGTCTTGACTAGCTTGCCATCAGCAATAATGACAGTCAAGGCAGTGCGGGGGAGATCCCATTGCTGCTGTGGGTGTTTAAGGTAATTTTAGGCCTTGTGGGATATTCTGCTTGAGAAATGTGCAGGACCTCTGCAGGTCCTGTATCGTCTCTGACAGCCCTATCCTCAAATACTCTAGAACACAGCAAGACAACTATGTTCAGACAAGTTAATTTTTTTCTCTGGCATGCCTGTCCACACCTGAATTTAGTTTGTTTTAATCTGGAGCTGAATCTTATATGGCAAGGGTGTGCTGTGGTGTGCCTAAGCACGTTGAGCTCCTTGGGCCATCCCGGGCTCAGGAGAGCGCCTGGTCGGCATGGTGGGGCAGCAGAGAGAGCCCTACTGCGTCTGGGCTTGTAAATCTTGCCTTTATCCAAGCAGAAGCAAAGGTGCTCTGCTAAATCCTGGTCTCTTCTCTCTGTGTTCCCTGGCCTGAGCCTGCAGTACTGTTCTTCATCTTTGTGTTGGAAAGCATTTGGACTAGTATTAATGAGCTATATGCTTAATTGCCTTGAGATGCTATTTGAAACTTACTGATTTTACTCTAGAAAGGTGAATTCATATAATTCAGCAGCATCCTCTGACACAAAAAAAGCAGTTAGAACAAGTGTCCATAGATATTGCATTGCCCTTCAAAATCAGGTGCCGCTCTCACTGTTGTTATCAGCACTGAAAATTCGTTAATACTCACATTAGGCAGTTCTCTAACTGAAGACTATTATTAGTCGATAACATGCTCGTTTTCTGCTACCATAAATACAAACTTAACTTGTCTACTGGTTTTGTGGGTACTATGTTTTTCTGAGTCTTGTCTACTGCTTTTTTTTTTTTAATTCTTCTTTAGAGCTGTTCTTTCTTTTCTAAAATCATGCAGAGACATATTTGGAGAAAGACTTTGACTAACACCTGTTTGACCCGCAGGTTGGAAATCTTTTCTACTGGTTCTGTGCTGCCAGACTGAAACAGTACAAAAACATACACGGACTCAGATGGTTACTTCTGGTTATTGACATTACAGCTTTTTGAGCAGAATTTTAAATTCACCTTTTGAACTTAGGGCTAAAGCAGGGACGTAATTGATCTGAGAACATGCTAGAAATTATTGTCTTTTCTGTCACTGTTTGAGTTCTTTATTTCTTCCCAAACATTCTTTATTATGTTTTTGAGTCTTTTGGAAGCAAATTTGTGTTTGAGAGTGTCCAGCTCCTGTGCATCTGCTGTGATTCAAGGAATAATTCAAGTAAAGCAAGAATGATTTTAAACTTCCCTTCAAATTCTAACAAACACTGCTGTAAATAATTCCAGATAATTTAAATACTCAGCAGTTTTTGAACACTTTAGAATCTGTGCAAAGTCATAGCAAAAGAGGAAGGCAATTCCTCCCTCCCCCATTAATAAGGAAAATGACCTTAAAGAAAGATAAATTTCAGAAAGTTATTACTTCAGTTACCCAAAACTAAACAAATATCAGTTTAATAAGTATAACTGGAACAAAGCCAGCATTAACAAGAACGATATAATGCTGTAAGAACCTTAGTCAATACTGAAAGCTGTAATTGGTCGTAAGGATGAAGTCAGGGAAAAAAACCCATTCCTTTTTTCTATGAAGGTTTGATAAAGGAGTAGATGGGAAGTTATTGATGAGTAAGACAGTGGCTGTGCCAGATCCAGTGACACAGAGTGGACTGGTGTGCTTATGCTAGAAGATATTTAAATCGGAGCATGCCTGCAGTGTCCTAAGGCATAGGCAGCTTCCAATTGCCATGAGTGCTAACTGGGATACCTACAGGTGCTACAGCTTTGTTCTCGATAAATCTGACCTCTGAGCAGAGCTGCCTGAATTACTTGCCATGACTGGTTTTGTTTGAGAACTTAATTATTTTTTTTCCTGCTTACAGCTTATCTACAAATGGCTTAGAGGTTTGTTTAGATTTGTTAATATTTTTGTGGGTATAAATATATTGTTAATGAAATAATTAGTTGTTATCATGGGTTGATGGTATATATTTATGACATAGAAGTAGTCTGAACTCTGGTGATACTGTCCCTGCTCGGTAAGTGGGTAGTCTGCAGTTCGTACACAGTGATCTCTGCCCTGTTCAGGACATTCAGAAATACTTCTGGCCCTCAAGGCAGAATGGTGGGCTCTCATCTGACACCAAAGGCTGCAGCTCCAGCTGGGAGGTCTGCATCATCCACCCCAGTGGTGGCTCATGCCTCCGCCCAGACAGAGCTGCTGAAGGGAGAGGCTGTGGTGTAGACCTCAGACTGCGGGAGGTGTCTGGACTGTTCTCCTGAGGCAGGGAGAGGCGGCAGAGCTGCCTGCCAAAGGTGTGCCCAGGTGGCTGAGCTGCAGAAGGCGGAGAGGAAGCTGTGTAGCATCAGGGAGATTGAGAAGGAGACAGAACTGGTTCCAACCACGGTCTGCAGTGGACTCATAGTCCACGGCCAACTGACCAAAAACTCCCCTGCTGGCACACACAGAAGGGAAGGGGGCCAATAATGCAGAAGAATGGAAGCTTGCAATGGCAAGGACCAGCAGGAAGAAGAGACTTCCCCTGAAGCCTGAGGTGCCCTTGTCGAACCACTTTACCATTCTGCAGAGTGAAGAGGAAAGACCCATCACACCAGGAGAGATGCTAGAGCTGAGTAAGGCAGCCTGTGTAACAACCAGCACAATTAAGAAAGAGCAATGGGTGGTGGTAGAAGACAACACTCTTCTGAGAGGTGTGGGGGCACCCATTTGCCAGCCTGATGCACCCTCCGAGGAAGTTGTTCTCTTTACTGGTGGCTCATATCAGAGATATCACCAAGAGACCACCAAACCTCATAACAGTCCCCTGACTGCTGCTGTTGTTTCAAGTGGGCAGCAGTGATACTGCCAGGAGCAGGCTGAGGATCACCAAGCAGGATTACAAAACTCTGAAAGTGGTGGTAAAGGAATCTAGGGCTCAGGCATTTTTTTCATCAGCCCTCATAGTCAAAGGGAAGGGATTTGAGAGATTTTGGCCTCTTCAGGGATCTGTTTGGTAGAGTACCATGGGATAAAGACCTGGAGGGAATAGGGCCCCAAGGAAGCTGGTTAATATTCAAGGATTACCTTCTCCAAGCTCAGGAGTGATGCAAAACTGCATGGATATGCAAGGAGCTCTTAGACACAGAGGATGGAAGCATGGACAGGTCACCTGGGAGGAATACAGAGAAGTTGTCTGAGCAGCCAGGGATCAAGTTAGGAAAGCTAAAACTTATATAGAGTTAAATCTGACCAGTGATGTCAAGGGCAACAAGAAAAGCTTCTAGAGGTATGTCAGTGATAAAATGAAGAGTAGGAAAAATGTGGGCCCTCTCTGGAAGGAAACAGGAGACCTGGTCACATGGGATATGGAGAAGGCTAAGGTACTCAATGACTTTTTTGCCTCAGTCTTCACTGGCAAGTGCTGTAGCCACACTGCCTAAGTTGCAGAAGGCAAAGGCAGAGACTGGGAGAATGAGGTACTGCCCACTGCAGGAGAAGACCAGATCTGAGACCATCTAAGGAACCTGAAGATGCACAAATCCATGGGACCTGATGAGATGCATCTCTGGGTCCTGATGGAACTATGAAGTTGCCAAGCCACTATCCATAATATTTGAGAAATTTTGGCAGTCTAGTGAAGTTCCCACTGACTGGAAAAGGGGAAACATAGCCCCACTTCTAAAAAGGAAGAAAAAAGAAAGATACAGGGAACTACAGGCTAGTCAGTCTCACCTTTGCCTGGTAAGCTCGTGGATTAGATTGCCCTGGAAACTATTCCAAAGAACATGGAAAATAAGGAGGTGATTAGTGACAGACAATGTGGCTTCACTAAACACAAATCATGCCTAAAAAATTAGGTGGTCTTCTACAATGGGTTTACAGATAAGATGGGTTGGCAGATAAGGGAAGAGCAATTGACATCATCTACTTGGACTTGTACAAGGCATTTGATACTGTTCTGCATGATATCCTTGTCTCTGAATTGGAGACACATGGATATGATGGATGGATCACTCAGTGGATAAAGGAATTGACTGGATGGTCACACTCAAAGTGTTGTAGTCAACAGCTCGAAGTCCAAGTGGAGATCAGTGATGTTCCTCAGGGCTCAGTATTGGGAGTGACGCTGTTTAACATATTTGTCAGTGACATGGACAGTGGCTGACAACACCAAGCTGTGTGGGGAGAATGACATGCTAGAGGGAAGGGATGCTATCCAGAGAGACTTGAATAAACTTGAGTTAGGCCCCTGTGAACCTCATGAAATTCAACCAGGCCAAGTGCAAGGTCCAGTACATGGGTCAGAGCAAGTTCAAGCACAAATACAGGCTGGGCGGAGAATGAATTGAGAGCAGCCCTAAGAAGGTGCTGGGGGGTGTTGGTGGATGAGAAGCTCAACATGAGCCAGCAATGTGAGCTTGGAGCCCACTCAGATCCTGGGCTTCCTCAAAAGAATTGTGGTCAGCAGGTCAAGGGAAGTGATTTTACCCATCCACTCTACTCATGTGAGTACTACATCCAGCTCTGGAGCCCCCAACATAAGAAGGACATGGATCTGTTGGAACGAGTCCAGAGGAAGGTCATGAACATGATGAGAGGGCTGGAGCACCTATCCTATGAAGAAAGGCTGAGAGAGATGGGGTTGTTAAGTCTGGAGAAGAGAAGGCTCCAGGGAAAGCTTATAGAAGCCTTCCAGTACCTAAAGGGAGCTACAGAGAGATGAAGAGGGACTCTATCAGGGAGTGTAATGATAGGATGAGGGGTAATGGTCTTAAATGGAAAGAGGGGAGATTTAGATTAAATAGTAGGAAGAAATTCTTTCCTGTGAGGGTGGTGAGGCACTGGAACAGGTTGCCCAGGGAAGTTGTGGATGCCCCATCCCTGGAGGTGTTCAAGGCCAGGCTGGATGGGGCTTTGAACAACCTGCTCTGGTGGCAGGTGTCCCTGCCCATGGTAGGGGGGTTGGAACGAGGTCATCTTGAAGGTCCCTTTCATCCCAAACCAGTCTATGATATGATTCTATGATTTGTTAATGCTTGGGAATAAAGTAATCATTTGCAGTGCTAATAATGCCGTAGATGTTTGTTAACTATTTGTTATATTCTTCATATATATTATGAAGAATTATATTCTTCAAATATTTATTCAATATTTGTTAAATTCTTGCTTTCCATTACTGATCCTAAAGCACTTGGAGTTGTGCCAAACTGTGTGGACACCAGTGAAACAAGCCACTGGGTTTTATTTGGAAAAAAAGGATTATATTTTTATAAGCTGCTTGTGATTTCTCTACTTGTGAGATCATACCAAACTGCTTATGAGAAGATACTAGTCATCAAAGAAACACTGACAGTAAAGATAGTGTAGGGTGTTGCCTATAGCACTAGGAAGAAGTAGTATTTATGAGTGGAAACCTTTACTATTTTAAAACATCTGTAATGTGCACAGGCCTAGCAGATTTTTGTTGTCTTTGGCCAGAGGCTGGCAGTCACAGAGTATTATGAGGAACTGAATGAACCATTCCAAGTTAAAATGTAGTGAACATTGATCTTTTTCTATTTTTCTTCCCCAGAAAGGTTGTTTTCAGCAAGTAAGAAGCCTCTTTTTTATTTTTTTATTTTTTTTTTTTTTTTTTTTTATTTTTCAGAAGACACAGATTGATAATACTTCATTTTACCATGTTTTCCCCCAACCTTTCCTTTCAAGTTTGCTTAGGAAAAATTATTACCATAAATTTTTAATTCCCTTCATAATTTTCCCTGAACAAGCAACAATGCCCTTTTTTTACTTATGCTAATAAGTGGAACTCAGTTGTAACGAGGAAAAACAATATTTGTGTTGCAACAGAGCAAAATTGTTATCTTTTAAAATGGTCTAAAAAGTCCCAGAAAAGCAAATGGGCTTCCTTTTATTAATGAATTCTTTACATGAGCAGATCAGTTATCATGTGCGAATAGTTCCGTTGAGCTGCTTTGACTTATGATTTCTTCTTCCTGGTCTATGCAGTATATTAACTTGTTTCTACCTTTAGGTTGATGGAATAATGTTCAAGAAGGTGAGCTGGATTTTGTAAACAATACTGGGAAGCTTTTATAAATTTTATCAAATAGTGTTCTGGGCACAAAAATGTGTTCAGGCTGGCTAGATCTTGACTCACTTCCTTGGAAGCAGCACAGTGGTAAACCAGGCTATCATCACAATCTTTCCCTTCTACCTCTTTCTTTCCAGGAATGGTAGTGAGTGGAATTACAACTATCCCACCACAAACAAACCGCTTGCCCTGAGTCAAGGCATATGTACCCAGTGTCTGGCTTTGACATAACTCAAGGGTATCTCCTGCCATTGTTTTAGCTTGTTGAGATATTGGTGGATATTTTTGGATTGGTTGTACTGGCTAAACCACCGTGGTGAAATACAAATGCGGAAAACCTTCTGTCACCTTGTTGTGGGTTCTCCAATGAGTTCTTTCCAGTTCACTCAGTTCTCCTGCACTCTGCTACTTTTGTGCTCATCAAGCAGCTCACCCACTTTTCCAGTGCTCTCGGGAGATGCAGCACCAGGTTGTTGACAACCTCCAGCAGGTGGAAAAAATCACTTCCTTTCATTTGCAGCACTGGCCATAACCTGCTAAGGGGGCAACCGCAGCCTGCTGGCCTGGGGGGATGGCTCTGGCAAGGTGGACCTGGGGAGAGATGGCTCTGCGGAGGTTGCCTGCCATGGGCTATCCTTCACGGTGGCTGGGGAGCCACCAGTGCTGGAGCAGGGCTGCTCACAGCTCTGAGACTCCACCGAGGCAGAAGGCACGCCCCTGGTCTCAAACCTTTTTCCCCCCATCTCCAGGTCTAGACCATAAACAGCCTGAGTGTTCAATTAGTTATGCCTTTAACAGCATTGTTTTTAACCCACCACAAGTCCTGTATAAATAAACCTAATTAGTTGTCTTTTACATTTATACGTCTGAACGTGTCAGGTTTTCCTTTTGCTTTTCTTTTCCAGACAAAAGGAAAAGTGTGTACAGATTCTATGAGTTAGGGCTGAATGGCTAAAGCAGATATAATTGGGGGCTGGCAGCCTTTTTGGACTAATTATAGGACACAGTATTTCACTTCCTTCTAACCTGTTCAAATCCAGCCTGGATCAGTAGTAACAAAGAGCCTGGGATGGCAACCTGCCAGTATTATAGAGTGCAAAATTAGCGGGCTGTGGCTTGTTCCTATTCCTCCTAATGGTCAGATGTTCACACAAACGCCCTCACCATCCTCACTGGCACCCGCTGGCACCCTTGGCCAAGGCACCACCAGCCAGGAGGGATGGTGACTCCCCTCATCTCCCTTTCCCTCCTGGGCTGATCTCTCCCCTGTAGCCCCGTGGATGAGTTTTGGGTTAAGAGAAGCTTTTCCTGTGTGGGCTGCAGCCCCTGAAGTGTCAGATTGTCAAAATGCGCCGCACTAGGATGTTAAAGGCACTGAATAAAGTCCCCAGTCAGCACGACACCTAAAAGTAGACCTCGTTTTAAATAAAGTTGTCCAGTGGACGTCAAATTAAACTTACTCCTCAGTACTGTGCTGCTTTCAGGATGGAAGAAGCAGTTTTAAGTAGTAGTCAACTCAGATATGTGCAGAAGGATATATATATGTATTTTTTTCCTTGTGTGGGTTGTTTTCCTCTTTTGTAAAAAGAGTAAGTAAATATCTTATTTGTTTGGAAAGTTAATACTCTGGTTAGGTAATCCGTTGTTTTGAATGATCGTGCTTTTATTAGGGAAAACAGTATCTGTATCTCTCCAGCTTAGCTATTTGCAGGACACTTATCTCTGCAGTGTCTGAGAGCCAAGCATGATCATTAAGCCTTGCGTGGAATGCTAACATCTTTAAATCCTAAATGAGAACTGCATTATAGGATAAGTTCAATTTCATGTCATAGTGGGAAAACTAGAGCCTTGCTGAAGATGAGCTGGGTATGGCATCAAAACTGTATTAACTTTGTGTGCTGGGATTTTCCCCCCCTCCCCGCCTTTTAACTTTCTGTTTATTAGAGACTTTAGACCTTGATAGGTTATAAAGCTTGAGGAGGGGGGAAAATGATATAATAAAGCCAAGCAGCATCAATAGAGTGGAGAGCAAGAACCACCTGCCACTCCATGAGCTGCTGCCGATGGAGGGTACAAAAAGAACTGATTGACACCGGCATACAAACACACGCCCTGACTAGACACAGCAATATAGCTCAATAGCAAAGTTATAGCCTGTGACGAGATGAAAGAATGCAGGCTTTAAAAGTAAAACGCTTTGTGAACATAAACTCCCCATATATTGCAGCGAGTCCCCGAGGAGCAACAGTGTGCTCCGTGCCCCTCCTTCTCTCCCGCTCGCTACAGATCCTGCTCCGCAGGCAGCAGGCAGGTTCAAACAAGGTCAGAGTGTCTGACTTCTTGGCAGGAGCCATCCTTTCTGCAAACTTAATAAATGGAATCCAGGTGCAGAAGATATTCCTTGCAAATATGTCCTCCATCGTGCCTGCAGTGTTTTCCGTTGCCTGGGCTGTAGCTCCCAGGTTCTATTAGTCCCCTGCTGATCAGAAAGGGGTTTGACAATGACCAGGTGCCAAGAGAAGGAACTTAATCAAGCATAAAAATTAACACATTTCCTAAAAACACATCGAGAATCTAGAACTGCACACAGCTGCCTAGAGCAGAGGTCTTGAACACCCTGCCCATGGGCTGGAGTTTTGCTCCCTTGTGGGCCATATGGCACGCAAAGCTTGAAAACATGCTTACTTTAGAAATAAAATGCTGCTCACCCACCTGGCTGCAAAGCCAACCTATAAAAGCAAGATAAGCATAAAAGATAAAGAGTTCTCTTCCTTACATGAAATGAGGCCTCTGGGAAAAATTAATTCCTTCCCACTTTTTCCTCCTTTACACTGCATTGCACTGGGCTGTTCACTCTGAAGTCTAATGATGACACAAATATTTGACAAAGTAACCAGATTTTGTTGAATGGACTAGGGAACAAGAAAGAAATATAAGACTTGAAGAGACTTTCTAAATCAACAAATGCAGTTCTTTGCTGTCACTGCTGATGACCTTACTATAATATGACTGTATAAACCTTGTTTGAGAAAGAAATTAAGCTGCTGAAGGAAAAAGTGGGGCTTGCTGATGGGAAGAAAATTCAAAAGCAAGAGAATTAGGGTTGGAAGAAAGAAACAAACAAGGGAAATGAGGGAAAAGGAAAAGGGAAGGAAAAAAGAAATAAAAAATAATTAAAAAAATGGAAAGAGTGGGGAAAAGTAAGAAGGTACTGAAAGAAAGATGGTACGAATGGCCAAGACTAGATACTTGAGGCATAATTTCTCACTGATGATAATCGGTATGACTTAAATGACTACTGATGACAGCTTTGAGCTTTGTTATTGCACATGAGACATATGCCAGTTCTGATTGTGGTGTAACTTCCTCGGTAATGCCAGTCCTGTTGGATAACAATTACCACTTCTATAATGTGCTTAAGGTAGTACAGGGTCATAAATGTCTGCTTTAGCCTTAAATCAATCTCCCAATCGGTATAAGTATTCATAGATGTAATATATATGAATTTTCATTTGGTGATGTTTGCTTCCTGGGAACACCTGAGTTTTACTCGGGCAGTTACAAGAAAGTGGTGTTTTATTTTGAGTTTTACTGAAAGCAGTTTTTAACTGTGCCTTTGGAGACACAAATGGTGTATTTGCACAGTCACAAGTAGGTTGTCTCTAGTTGTGGATCACAACTCCGTAAGTGGTGTTACTTCTCTTCCTGACTGGATGACTCCTGCAGGTAGTCAACGTGGGCCAGGTTCTGAGTTGTAATATACTGTGTTACTTTATCTCTGTGACAAAGACCCAGCATGGGATTTGGGTTACTTGTTCACTCTATATTTAATCGAGACATTTGCAAGATACAGTTTGATTGGATTTTCATACCATTTGCAGCTTAAAATCAGGCTTTATTATTGGCTCACTCAAATGGCAAGTACATGGAAAGTGGCGAATGACTGTGGACAAGATAAATGAACCTAATAAATTAGTTGCTCAGCTGTATTATGAAAATATTTTTTTCCTAGGAGGTTTGCTTGCAGCTTGCTAAGCAATGTTCCATCTTTCTATGTTTCTTTGGGGCAATTTTGAGCAGAGCCTGGCAATAATACCTAACTCACTGATGGCATTGTCCTATGCAGAGTGGCTGGGAGGCTGGTCCCAGCAAG
The DNA here is from genome assembly GCA_013398155.1 of Pedionomus torquatus. Classification (NCBI taxonomy): domain Eukaryota; kingdom Metazoa; phylum Chordata; class Aves; order Charadriiformes; family Pedionomidae; genus Pedionomus; species Pedionomus torquatus. The sequence continues at coordinate 422,858 of VZRU01008892.1, read as the reverse complement.
CTGACTTTCCTTTGCAAATTGCTCAGGACGTGAAACCGTCTCCTGTCACTGCCCCTCATTTCACATTAACCTTAAGTGATGCCCAGAAGGACCTAACTGCAGGGCACTGGAAACAAATGTACCAGAAATCCATCCTTCCACAGTTTTACCACCAGGCATTAGATATATCAGAGATCATTCTATTTAATTTATGAGGTGTGAGAATCAAATAACCTATATAAAAATTTATGTTGTGTCTCAAGATGTCCAATCGAGATTGAAATATGTCTGGTTAACTTCCAAATAAATTGACTCCTCCAGAGTTTTCTCTGAATTTTTCTCCCAGGCTAGAGTATGATTGAGTTTTATAGGTTTAACATTGTGAAGTAGCACCTTAGAGAGAGTAGAGTTGAAACATTTGCCCGTACCATAGATGTATGCTATTGTTTCAGTGCCAGGGAGAGGAACTCGCTTTAGAGGGGGTTTATGACTTCGCTTTGTGTGTAATTATTGATTAAAATAGTACCATAGCAATATTTAAAGAGAATCAAGCCCAGTCTGCTGAGGGATAGAGCCAGTGTTGTGGGAAGTATTTGTGGATGAACCCATGCTTTTCAGCCAGCAGAAATTCAGCTGTCATCTTCAGGCTTACTGGGAGAGGAGAAGAGGAGATATAATTACACTTCTGAGTCACATTCTCTCAGAGAGGTGAATGTGGGGTACCAACATTTGTGAATCCATCCAGCCAGAGATCCCTCTCCTCAAAAACATAAGTAAAATGTTTATGAATACAAATTGAGGCACCGAGCACCCTCCTTCAGTGTGCCCCTCACAGGGATCCCTGCAAGCTGCTGGGCCACGGGCCAAGGAAATGCCAGATTGGTGGGATTCATGGGTCTTTCCCTGTGGCTGGGGCCAAGGCATTAGGCTGTGCTGGCCTTTTGTTCCTCTTGCCTGCAGCACTGGTGGCAGAGCTGAACACAGGACAACTTTGATCAGCCTAGAGATGCAGGTGTACATAGTGGAAACCAACCGTCCTTCTGGACATGGTTGTACGTCCCCTTTGGGTCTTATTTTTTTGTTGCTGATATGTCACCATGCCTTGAAATGTATATGGCAGCTCTATTTATGGATGGAAAGCTGGATTTTTGCCGTTATGTGTGTACAATATAGTTGAGACAAGGACAGTATGGAGGACAGCAGACCCAACACAAAAAATGCTTTGGCAGTGATGAGGAGAGGAGCTGTGTTGGTAAGGGGACAGCTTAAGCAAAGGAATTGGTTGCACGCACTCTGATTGGGAGACATTAAGAAGAGGTTAAGCAGAAGTCAATTGCAAATTCTTCAGTATCACTGAGCCTAAACTCAGCATTTTTAACACCCTTCATCCATCCCTAGTAAACACATAGGGTAATGTTAACCACACCTTACTAACTGGCAAAGGAATTTGTGCAAAGACTGCATCATCTTCTCCATTATTTTTTCTTCTGGAAATGGCAAAAGCAAAATTGGAGAACTGGAAGAAGAACTGTGGTCTCAGAACCCATTATTTTTCAAGCTAAAACCCTTTCTTTTACTCTTTGGTAAGGAGTTGTGTTTTACACTTCTGGGAAGGGGGACGGGGGGCAGCTTTTCCTTACCTTTCACAGCAAGGTACACATTGTGTGCAATTTCAGGTTTTGGGTTGATGATTTTAATGAATTTTGTAGAGTGTGCAAAACAGCAAAGCAGAAGCATCTAAATCTCTCTTCTTTTTGTGAAAGTTTGTAACTGGCACAATGATTACATTCTCTCAGGACTGTTAAATCCTGTGGGTGCTCTTGAAAATCATATAATTGACTGTGTGTAGTAAATTTGACCTATGTTTTCCTTTAGTTTGTTTTAGTTCCGTCCCCCTCCACTTTTCTCCTCTCATCAACTGGTTTAAGTTTGCCCTGCCCTTGATTTTGTGCTGGAATAAATCTAGCTCTCTTGGGCTCGGTCTTCATTAGAAAGGGAAAAAAGTTACCTAACATGTCTTACCTAACAGCCCTGTTATTTCCAGTAAAGGTGAGAAAGGCGGTTTTCTTTTCAGGCCTGCCAATTCTTGTCCTTTCTTCTGAGATTGCTTGCCAGCATGGAGATGGCTTTGTGTTGCGAATTCCTCTTTCACAGTTCTGCTCAGAACTGGGTTACGACCACCTCGTTGTACCTCGGTCGCTGCGCAGAGATCAATTCAGAAAGATTCCCAGTGACAACCAGCAATATTTTTTGCTTTGAAGTGTTGATAACAGCTATTGTTGGGTTCTTCCTGTCCTGGGTGAGTTTACATAAATTATTGTCTATGTGTGCGAGACAGCAAAGGGGAAAGAAAACAGATGGAAGAGAAGTATAGTAGTACTGGGGAGAGGATGAGGCCACAGCACATGGGTAAGAGAAATGCTGGGAGAAATAATTACTGCTGTAATCTGATTTGCTAATAATCCATTTATAAAACAGTTATGATATATACTTGTAGGAATGTGACTGATCATAACGACAAATGATATTACTTCCTCCCCTCCCACTCTGTATTAAGGAACCTTAATTACTTGATGGCTCAAGACTTTGTGGGTGACTCATGCTACAAAGAGTCAGATGCTCACAGCACATAATGGAGCTCTTGAAAAGCTTTCATAACGATGGCAGGCTCGTGCTACCTCCCTCCCATACATCCCTCTTTGCCAAAGAGTTATTAGGTAATTTAAAATAATTAAAAAGGAAATAATTAAAAGATTTTACACACACAGAAATAGCACTTGCAGCTAATTATGTAAGTCTATCACTTCGAACACTGGAACACTATTACCATTATCAGAGAATAGCGTTTGAATTGTGACGGATAATCCTCAAGTCCCATGTTACGCTCTTGCAAGTGGGAGCTGCTTGTCTAGGTTTTTACGGAAGGAAAGAGGTGTGTGGAGCCCATGCTCTAGATGTGGCTCTGCTATAGAAGGTTTCTGGTCAGCTTTGTTCCCTACAGATTTTTACCTAATTAAAACAAAGCGGGGAATGAAAACTCCTTCATCTAGTCTTAATGTGTTTGCGCAGGTTGTTTTCCTAAACACACAGGACTTCCCACACGTTTACAGTTTCTTGTATGGTTGAGAAGTAAGAGTGACTCTCTGACAGGGGAACTGTAGGCATGGGTTATGTTAAACGAAGTAAGTGACAAAATTATCCTATGGTCTTGCTATCAGTAGTGTGGACATTGCCTTCATAAATATGGTGATAAGGCTATGAAGCAATAATTTATTTCATCGATCAGCAACATAGAGCTACCTTTCATGTAGATAATGGCAGCTCTTTAACGGTGAAAAAAAATGACATTGTAATTTTATGGTAAGAAGCTAATATCTTAACCAAATAAACCCTTTGACACCTTAGGCATTCAGAATCTCATTATTCAAGTGAAGTTTGGTCAAAAAAGTGAGGCAAACCTCCTTCACCTTTGAAAAATATCTGTAATACATCACTGCTGGTAATCAGACTGCCCCTAACACTGAACAGTCAACAACAGTTTAATGCTAATCCAAAGGATATGACAAAACTGTGAAATAGCAGCAGAAAGTCACAGTGGTTATTGGATGTTTGGATCTCTTTACTTTTACTTTTCCTTTACTTTTTTTTTTGTAGCTGGAAAGCTGTTGAAAATATTATCTTACTATTTGTTTCATCTTATGTGAAGAAGATACCAAATAGACGCTACCGCCAGAGGATACTTCTGATTCAAACAAATGTATCTTTCCATGTATTTTTTTCCTGCCTGAGACAGTGTTCCCAAAACTATGAGGGAAACACAGTGCTCAGGAGAAGAAATTTTAGGTTGTGGCTTTCAAAAAGGCATTTCTTGCTTTGGCTGTCTGTGGTTTTGATTGACTGTCACCCATAACACCCTTTCAGAAGCAGTCAACCCATCGGAAAACATTGACTGCTCAGAGCAAAAGATTGTTTGAAGTGGTGGGATTAACTCACAGATTACCAAACCGCTTTCACCTGGAGGGGTGGGGGCAGGATAGGACTGCACAGCTATTTGTGTGCCCCAGCCTGGCAGGAAGCCTCAGGGGGAGTGAAACCAGCTGTGTCCCCGGTGCATGGCAAGGGTAGCAGCAGGGGACAGAAAAACACTGGGTCACAAGGCAGACTGTGGTAAATATGTCTTTCTATCTTTCCAGACAGACTGGATATCTGCTCTGGGGCTGCAGCTAACATTCATAGCAAATATTCAATGGTTCCAGGTCTTCCATATTTGAGAGAGGGCTGAGGAGGTCTGGTGGCAGTGCCCTGTAAATTTCTTAGGACACAGGAAAGGCACTTGCAGTTTATGGAATCATAGAATCACATAATCATTTAGGTTGGAAAAGACCTTTAAGATCATTAAGTCCAACTGTTAGTCTAACACTGCCAAAACCACCACTAAACCATGTCCCTCAGCACCACTTCTACTCGTCTTTTAAATACCTCCAGGGATGGTGACTCAACCACTTTCCTGGGCAGCCTGTTCTAATGCTTGACAAGCCTTTTGGTAAAGAAATTTTTCCTAATAACCAATGAAAATCTCCTCCAGTGCAACTATTCCCTGGGCAAAACAAAAGAGATGCTCAGGTAAGTAGTTAGTGGGTGTGTGGGAGAGAAAGCCAGCAACTGTGATCTACACACATTCATTTTTATTTGTCTTTGACTTTTCCTCCTCAGTTTTCAGTGAACTGGAGTCAAAGCTGGCTTTTTGTGTCTGCATAGTCCTGGTCCTCATGAGTGTGCAGGAGCACCTGGGTAGCACTGGCTTTGGTGCCTTTCTCCTCCCACCATTCTTCATCACACCGTGTCATCTGTAAAACCACTGCTGCGGGGCAGATATTGCCTGAGAGATTGGTTCACTGCAGAGGCTTAACAGGAGGTTGTGTGGAAGAAGGAGGCTGGAATGAAGGGCTGGGCAGTCTGGAGTATCTCCGTACTAGATGATATCAGCCTTTGGACCAGAGAGTGTAGAAGAGGTTTCTCTGACTCTCCCCAGCCCCAACTGAGTAGATCACAAAACCCATCAGCTTCTGTTAGTACTTACTAGGCTGTGGCCAATGGGCCACTGGTGGTCCAGGGAGCCACAGAGACTGCTTTTTGAAGACATGTTGAACAGAATCATTCTCTTCACCATTATATGGCTTTTTATTGACAACAGGGAAATAAAGGTGGCAATATTTCATCTGGGAAAACTACCGAGAATTTACTCTAAATTTAACCACGGAATTAATTCCTTCTTGTCAAGACAGAAGTTTCCCAACATAGAAGATTGTCTGTGCACTAAGCAGGGACAGAGACCTGCTTGGTAAAGGGTGGACTGAGCTTGGTTTTGTTCCCATGTTTCCTTTGCAAAGGTTGTTTCATCAGGGGTATTGGCAGCATCTTCTTGACTCCCTTTAGAGGGATTGGTGTCCCCTAAAGGGCTGTAGGCTGCTTTTTTAGCCACTTCAAAACAGGCTCTAGAGAAGTTTGTATTTCTCTGTCCCTTGACTGTAGATGAAGCACAGGGAAAGGAAACTCGATTTTGTGAGCGCCTACACCATTGGCCTCTTTGCTTGTAATATGGGGTAACAGCATTTTCCTGACATATGAAATGCTTTTTGAGTTATGGATAAATTGTGCTTTCTAAAAGCTAAGCATTATTATGATCATGCAGTACTTTAGGAGTCATATAAGGAGAGGTTGTATTAAATACCATCATTAATGATCTAAAAGAAAAAAGTGAGAAGAGCATGATTACAAAATTCAGAGGATATTGAATTAGGAGGACTTGAGAGAAAATGAGATAATAAAAAGAGACCTAAAGAGATTATAAAGGTAGGCAGGGGTTTTTATAGAAACTGAGATTCATCCCGGAAAACTGCAGGATAATAAATCTGAAGGAAAATAATCTGAAACACATATCTCCAAGAGGAAGAAGAAACCTGGGAAGCAGTAATTCTGAAAGAAGTAAGATGATAATGGATAGCCAGCCAAGCCTGAATTTGCAATATCATAAAGCTGCAAAATGTCCGATGTAATTTTAAGTTGCAAATACCAAACTATCATGTCACAAGACTGATAATCTTTTTTTTTTGAAAACAGTTTATTATGACTGAAGGCAGAATAGCTTAAGCAGTTTTCAACTCTAAGCAGCGAGTTTTGATCTATTTAGTCACTCTGCAGGATCCTCACTACAACCAGTATCCACTTTATGTCTTTCAAGATATTTGCCTCAAACTGGTGAGATGTTATTTCGTTCATGCTACTGTGCATGACCATGACCCACCATGGTCTTCAACTGCTGTCCACTCAAGCTGTGTGAAGCACTGTTGATAGCAACCATCATGTGCTTTCTATTTTCCTTTTCTTCTTGAGGGAATGGTGTGTATGTGTGGATGGAGGCTGAAGGGGAAAGAAAGGAAAGATACTTGCATAACCTTTTGCTGAACTGTACAAAGACCTGTTACTGGCAATGGATAGGTTGAAAATCTGCCTTTCACTTGGAATGGGCAGTGGGGAACAAGTGGTGTGATTCGTGGCAGTTTAAATTACAAAGTTTCAGTCTGCAATTGAGACAGGCACAGAGCACTCAGGCAGGCTATTGTAACACCTTGTCTGAGCAGTGAAAACTTGCCGGAGTTGATATCTTTTGCATTGCCTTCATCAAACCCTCAGTTTCTTAGCCCCTGGACCAGAATGCTATTTCCATTGAGCCACAGCGAAGCAGAAGACAGAAGAACTTGTTCATGAAAAGTAACGTGATCCCTTACATACTCCGGGCTGAGACTACTGGGCATTTTGCAGATGAATAATGATATCATGAACCTGCTGCAATAGGAGGTGAGAAGCCAGCACAGTAAGCTAAGGACAATTTTGGTATGTTCCCAGTAACGAATATTGCTGAAGAGAAACTCAATGGATCAGCTGAGGAGCTGTGTTGTTACGTTTGGTTCCCGTTGTATTTTTTTAACCACTGAAGTTTTCAGACCCGGTTAGATTATATTTAAAACCTCCCTATTAAATCATCATAAACTTTTAATGCTGGGAATATGACCTGTTCACAAAACCAAATGTAAATAGCAAAGGTTTGGAGTGGTTATTGAAATTGCTGTCAGTGTGAATCATACCGTCTAACTCAAGAAATAAGCTGGTGGATTTAATAAGGCAGAAGTTGTGAAAATGCGTATCTCCTCCAAATAAAGCAAAACTAACATTTTACCATCTTCTGATGGTTGAAATTTATGGTGGCAGCTAAGATATGAATGAAAGTTAAATAGTCCTATTAATTTGATTACTTGTTTCCAGAGCCATCAGACATGTGGAAAGTAATATCATGTGGGAAGTGGTGTAAGATTTACACTCGCCTGAGAGAAATCACTGCTCTGTCTATCAGATTTGATAGGTGTCAGAGGGCCTTTTGAAAATGAATAATAAGAGGACTGAATAATAAGAAAGACGCTTAGCTGTGTAAAACTTTTAAACATTTGGATGAATTTTTAAACTAATTAAAACAAAAGTTTAAGTGGAAGTTTTGACATATATCTGGAATATTGTAGAACTGCTCAACTGAATTATCTCATGCTCACTGGTATTTGTGTGTGGGATTTTTAAGATCTAAAATATTATAGGGCCACTCAAATCAGAGGAAATTGATTTGACTTCGTGCCTGTATCCTTTTATGCTTTCACAGTACAAGAAAACCCAACAGGGTGAGGACCCTGCTGTCCAAGCCTTTGTATGGACTCCAGCCATTTTGCTTATGCAACAACCCTCATAAACGGTGCCCCTACAATTTATTTTGCATTAAAACTTCCTAAGCAATTAAAAAATAAAGTTCTCTTGGCCAGGGCAATGTAATGGGCCCCAGCTGCTGTAGTGGTGGTCACAAAACCATGCTGATGAAGGACTTGTTTCTTGCCTCGCTAATGCGGATGGCAGAACACCTCCTTGACTTCAGTGGGAGTGGTGTTAAACCATAACGGAGGCTTAAAAAGAAATAACCGCCCCAAACTAGTGAATGAGCACTTGTCACCTTTCCTCTCTGTGCCTTCTTCTGATGGGGGAGAATCCTTTCCCCAACCGGCCCGTGGAAGTCGCGCATTGCAAGGAGGAACCCCCAGGGCACTGTGGGGCCAGAGCTGCCGGGGAAGGAGGGCGATGTAAAACAGAGCCCCGTTCAGAGCCCCGGTTTCCCATGAAACAGCAGCACTTGCTGTTCAGCCTGGCACAGAGCGGGGACTGGATTAATCTCTTATTCTTCCTTTGAAAGGCTCTGTATTAAAAGACTAAGGTTTAGGGTTTTACATCCATTTAACACCTGGCTAAGAACTGGGGGTATGTGTTCAGATATTAATGTGACTAAAAAGATATATGCTCGGGTTAAGGTTATTTCAAAAAAAGAAGCTCTGTCATTAATAATTTTTGGTCAGGAGCTCTGCCCGTCATCAGGAGATAAATCAGCTTGCAGCAGCTGTGACAGCTCTTTAAGTCTGAGGCCCGAACAGCTTAATTGGGGAAATGATCAATTCTAAGATGCATAGTCAAGATGACATCCTTGGTGCAGTAAATTCTTTCAGGAATGAACATGAATAAAATGAATATATTTATGGTAGAGTGATGTAATTCAGAATCTCGGCTGTTAGGGAGCCTATGCATCTTCGTTCCTTCTCTGCCCTGTAGCAATTTTCCAAGGCTCCAACCTCAGATAATTGTGAATGGTCTGAAAACTGCCCTAGGTGAATGTGGATTTTATAAGAATGAAGCATCTTTCCAAATACTATGAATGAATAAAAAGTCTGCATTTTCCAGTGAGTATTATGAGTCAACTGTACTTATTTTTTCTACATATGGGGTAAACATAAGTCCTCAAAAACTCTTGAATTAATGATTTATTCATCTGAGGTCACTTTGAAAAAGAAATACTGATTCACCTTGTGGGAAAAATGTACTTGCTTCAAGGCCCTGCCAGCCGGCTCTCCCTCTCTGCTCATCTTCCCACCAAGAAGGGCATCCTGCAATATGTGCTACTGCTGCCTGTATGTACCTTCCACAGCAAGATAAATCTGTGGGGCCAGCCATGTCTAGGCAAAACTGCGAGAATAGTGGAAACAACTCCATCACATGATTTATTTAAAGGGTGCATGGAATTCCTCAGCGGAAAATTTGGATGAGCATCTCAGGGCTCCTTGGGCATGAGGTCCCAGCACTGCTCTCTGGCTAGGAGCATCTCCACAGTGGTTGGGGGAGTGGGGATGGTGGTGGGTGTGATGCGAGAGGGATGCTGTTCGACAGCAGATCAGGTAAGTCCCGACGTGGGCAACGGGCACAGGAGAAGGACTCTGCCTGTGCAGAAATGTCACGATAAAGACACTCACATGCGGCACTGGGGATGCTGAAAAAAGGAAAATATTTGCATGGAGTGCTGGGCTGCCCCCTCCATCCTGCTGTCCCAGGGGTGTCACTGGGATTTCTGCAGTTTGTAACATACCCTGCTATGGCACCAGGGAGTTCCAAAGGGGTGTGATTTGTTACACAGAACAACTAATGATCTGGCAAGTTTTCCTCTGGACACTGTCATTACATTATTCAGACACCGATAGCACAGGCTGCTGGCTGGAATTTACTTTGTAAGGGAGGATGGTTCCCATCTGCTTGTGTGTGTATTGCTGTAATTTCAAATCCTGCCCGCGCCGAGTGTTTTTTTTTCCCCCTGAGGAGAGTTATCAGATGTGAGACACACCAGCAGCTCTGGTGACAAGAGACAAGGCTCAGGCAAGGAGGGAACCAGAGCAGGGGCAGCACACGCTCGGGGGTCGTGGTGGTGGTGACCGCAGAATTGCTGCTGCCCAGGGAGGCTGTGGGTGGGCTGGAGGTGGTTGCCCACAGCTCGCTTCTGCTGCTGTAGAAGACCAAGCTGTCAGTGTTGCTTTTGGCAGGAGAGAGTGTTGGGTACCCACCACAGAAATAGTCTCTGGAGCCTGCTAGGTGTATATCAGTACTTTTAGTTTTAAATTAGGTAATTTTAGTTTTTACAATGTGCGATGTGCCTGCACGTATTCCCAGGGATGACAAAACACTACAGTGGCCATCCCTAAGTTATCATTGGTGACTTTATGCAGAAGAAATGGCTTCAGGTTATGTGAAGAGCATCCATTCATGCGTAGGTTCTTGATTAATCCCACAGGATCCCACTGAGTTGTTACAGTGAATAAGGCAGGAGGCCACGTGAAAAGTGCTTTCATATTGACATAAAGTACAGCAGACCAAGTGCTCTTACTGTCTATTTTGTCAAAATAATTTTCATGCCGAAGTTTAAGCCACATAGTGCAAATATTTCCCAGCTAGCAGGCAGCATTCATGAAGCACATACTGGAGTGCGTGACTCAGACCATCAAAAGAGAAACTTTATCCCTGAACTATGTGAACTCTAAGGAAAAACCTCCGGCTGAGCTAATATAATGTATTGGAAGTGACTTGGATACCTTCCCATCTGTGGTGCACTTTAATGAAATCTGTCCTCTCCCACTCTGAATGTATGTGTGCGTGTGAGTGTGTACTTAATAGATATAGTGCAGCAAGCTCCCCAGGATTAGCTAATGAAAATAGCACTGTAAAATGAATCGAGCAAATCGATGCAGCTGGAATTTTGAGCACTGTGACAAATGCACCAACCCGAAACTCCCCTCCTCTATTGCAGCCAATATTTTATGTGCAAGTACATGTTGCGCACTTCTAAAATGAGACTACTATTTGTAAATTAAAACTGACTGGGGCCAGATGCATGTGCTTAGGGAAGCAAAGGAGAAGGAGGAACACTTCAAATAGTGGACATGGGACTGCCCTTGGGAACTCCAGGTCATGCTTGCCATTACAAGGAAGCCCAAAGAGACCCTCCTAGTGGTGCTGTTGTAAGGAATTGGGTCCAAATGTGGAGTAACACAGGAGCTGAGGGAGCTGGGAATTTTTGTCATGGTCCTCATTGCCTTTTGGACCCCTTTAAGGCTTCCAGCCCAGTTGTGAGAGCACTGGGGCAAGAGGGAAAAGTACCTGCAAAAAGAAATGGCCGTGGATGGGCCAAAACCGCCCAACCTGGGGGCCTTATGTAGTCTCATTTTCTGGAGTTCATAAACACATTCCCATGCTCCCTCCAATGCTTCAGGAACCCTTGCTTTGGGGTGTGCAGAAGAGGTTTAAACTCATTCTATTTTAGGAAGAATTTTTCATCTTCTTCACAGGATAAGTGAAACATAATTTGAAATGTGAATGTCATAATTAAGTCTAATTATTTTGCCATACTTTTGCCTTCATTAGACATTGTGTTTGTAATAATTGCTGTAATCAACCATATGGTTAGTATTAACTCCTTAACTACACGGGGGCAGATGATGATCCCTGCAGGAGGAATAGGTGACTTCTGGGTCTGGAGGTGTCCTGCTGAGTCCTGTCATCCCAGAGAGCAGTGTGGGGGTTGTCTTTCCTTCATCTCTCACAAATGAGCAGGAGGGCAAGGTTTCAGATGCCTTGCATTGCTGGGTGGGTTGAGAGAACATGTAAGTCCCAAATCCATGCTTTGGGCATATCTGGCTGTTACCTGTGCGGTGCCACAAAATGCACCCGTGTGGGTCCTCCTGGTTTCCAGGGAACAAGGCTGGGGAGCTGGCAGAGTCAGGGCAGCCTCAGGCAGCTCTCTCTGGCCCAAAGCTGGGCATTTTTGGTAGCCAGGCTGTCATGGTTTAACAGAAGTAGGAAGTGAGTCTGTAGAAAAACTTCTCCTTTGTGGATTAGTACTTATGTTTATCCACATGACCAACTCCAAGCTTGTGCCATCGACTGTAATTTCAAGGAGCCACTACTAGCATCTGAGTGTGTAATGATGGGGTCCACCAACTGATTCTCCTTTCCCTGGCTTGCTAATAATTCTGTCATGTTATTGCTAATGATTCCACTCTCAAATTATTTTTTTACAGTTATATATATAAAAAAATCCAGATTAAGTACACTGTAATTGCTGAGGATTGTAGGATATATGTTAATTTTCCTTTTGTAGTGTGCCAGGCTGCCAGAATCAGTTAATCAAGTGTTTTATCTTTCTGTGTACCATTTGCAATATAAAATACTGAGTAACATCTCACCTGACCCAATATTAGGTGCCTTATATTTTCACTGATCTCATCATAAGTGGACTTCGGTTGGCTATTGGGCAAAATCTATTCTTAGTGCTGTTTTTCACCCAAATGTTTAACTGATATTTTGGTTTCTTCATTTAGTTTCCTTTCTTCTGCTTCTGAGAAAGGAAAGAAAGAAATATATTCACTCATAAAGCCAAAGCTGATGACAATCAGAGCTAATCCATGATGTCTACAGGAAGGACATTGAAGTGCTGGAGTATGTCCAGAGGAGAGATATTAGCAGAGGCTGAGGGAACTGGGCATGTTTAGTTTGGAGAAGAGGAGGCTGAGGGGAGACCTCCTTGCCCTCTACAATTGCCTGAAAGGAGGTTGTAGAGAGTTGGGTGTTGGCTCCTCTCTCAAGTGAACAATGACAGAACCAGAGGAAATGGTCTTAAGTTGGGGCAGGGGAGGTTTAGACTGGATGTTAGGAAGAATTATTTTACTGAAAGAGTGTTCAGGCACTGGAATGGCCTGCCCAGGGTGGTGGTGGAGTCACCATCCCTGGAGGTATTTAAGAAACGTGTAGATGTGGCACGTCAGGACATGCTCTAGTGGCCTGGATTGCAGGGAGTGGGTTGTGGTTTTGTATATGGTTGGACTTGGTGATCTCAGAAATCATTTCCAATCATGACAATTCTGTGATTCTGTGACTTAGGTCAACCTCGTCTAGGTCAGTCTTCAAAAGCTTCTTTACTGGATGTGTAGCAGGTTTGTTCAAAAGCTTTTGCAGCTTCATGGTGGAATTGGTGATCAAAGCCAGAAAAAGAGAGGGTGCAAAATGATCACAGTCCCAATTGACCTCAGCTGCAGTTTTGTCAGGACCAGCCGGAAAGCCCTTATCCCAAGCATCCAGTGCCTGCTAGGTACAGCTCTCACTGGTGAGAAGGAGACAAGGATGATGTCCTTGTGGTGATGACCTCCTAACTGTCACACACATTTGGCTAGTGCCTATGAGGAATGTTTTTTAGCTTTGCATGTCTACTGGACTTCAGACATATCCCAAAGGTGAGATGATGGGTTCTTTGTTACAGGGGGGAGATCTTTGTCTCCCTGGTGATTTGTTTCCTTCCCTTACATAACAGCATCCTTCTGATGCAGACAGGGGAAGGTCTGAAAATCCTGGGAACTGAAAACTGCCTCCTGCTTGCCTCTTGTCCCTGGGGCACAACCTGAGACTGCCCTGAGCTGCAGGAGGTAACAGTACATGATCCTGTCAAACGATGCTCCTTTTGTGCTAATGGAAAGAACTTTTGGGGGGATTCAGCTTATCACTGAGTTGGGATGTTAAATTTACAGTAGGTTAAGAATTTGCTCCCTTGATGGTCCTACTCCTTTTCAAGCTTGGGGAGGCAGGGGGGACAGCACAGAGAGGGATACCTATCTTAATGGTATCCGCATGCATCCTCTCTTTTAGTTAACGACTGTGATAGCAGCATTTGGGAAAGACGGATTAATTTTTTAAATAAGCTTTGACAGGGCATCCACAGAAATAAAATTGGTGACTTCCAAGAGCTTTTATTTTTGCCTCAGACATATGCTAATGTTTTCTTCTGGATAATTCCTTGAGAAAATAAGGTGAAGAGGGCTGCTGTAAACGGGCTGCTTCCAAAATCCCTCCTTTATGATTTTCTGTGATTTGTAGAGAAAGTAAGTGGGACCTGTATCCACTGTGGGAAGGAAAATGAAGACAGTTGTTCTGTAATGAATATGATGTAGGAGATGCATTAACACTGCTAATTGTAAAAGCAGTGAGTGGAATGGGGACACCTTTTCATGGGGACACAAGTGGGGAAGGCATGCATTTTCAAGAGCATCAAGATAAAATCTCAAACACGGACCAAATGAAAGGCAGCAGAAAATCTGAGGCTGAATTCTCAGTTCAGCCTTTGGAAGCGGGTTTGTATATAACAAAACATACAAAGCCCTACCAAGCATGGAATAACCACTTCATCATTTTAAATGAGGGTTATAAAAAATTACAGTCAGCACATAATAGGTGTTTTGCACCCATGCTAAGTACTGCCAAGAAAATAGTTACCCAAGTAAATCAATAAAGTATCATTCCTTTCCAAGGTCTTCCTGTCCCAGTCCCTGAACCTCTCACTTCAGAGGAGTACTGAAACCTGCTCAAGATTTATTTTGATGAAGGTAAGTATCTCTGTATTATCAGGCAGTAAAGAAGTTGTTTACTACTACTCCAGGAGTGTTGAAAAATCTCTCTGAATACATACTTGCATTGTAGCTATCATAAAAATGTCTACTGGCTATTGGAGGCCCCAAATTGAATATTTTTTCTTTCCAGAAAACAAAGAGTACAGCCCAAGACCTAGAAATTGCTTCATAAGAAAACCATCTGTGTTGTGAGAGATGGACGGAGCTATACTGTCACATATATGATTCAAGTTTTGTATAAAACATTTCTATTCATATTCTGTTAGCAAATAAACCTGGGCTGAGGTAGCAGCACCTGTTCTGGGTTCGTTTCCTATAAATCAGTCTAGATGTTTAATATGTTCCTCATTACCAGAGCGTTTGAAAACCAGCAATAGACCTGAAAACCAATTTGCTGGCATAAATGTTCCAACAAAGTGGTGAATTTTCAGCTCACACTGTCAATTATTGGCAGGAAGCAAATTTTGACTTGGCCCTTGTCAAGGTTAATACAATTCACAGTCATACTGCTCCAATCGAGTGACAAAAATGCAGTGTGCAGGATACACCATTGCAAGAGCTGGAGTTCCCATTTTTTTAACACACGCAACAAAATCTTTGCACAGGAGCTGCATATAAAAAAATGATTTTGTGAAAAAATTCAAATAGCGAAGACATTGAAGAAAATCTTCATCTGTTCACAAAATGTGTGAATGGGAGAAAAGCTGACTCAGCTCCTGGGTGTGAAAGGCTTGCCCTGCTCTGAGGAATATTGCACCAAGTGGTTGGCAGAGCAACACCGCAAAGGGGAAAATGCCTTGCACTTTGAGGATTTGTTCCAGGAACAAACCAGAGTGATAACCCCTGCTCTGCTCTTGAACCCAAGACAGTTTGTGGGAGTCAGAAGGCAAGCAGGAGGAGTGTTGACCTGCTTGGTGTAGGGGAGTGGCAGACAGATTTCTCATCCTTGTGTCACCTCCTGGTAGCAATGAGCTCCTGAGGGAAGGTGCCAAGTGACCAGGCTTTGTGGACCTCTAGCACCTTACTAGTCTCCAGGAGCTGCAGGTGTCTTCCTGCTGAGGGACTGGGCATTTAGGATGAGATTCAGCTTTGTTTTAGTCATCTAAAAGTTATATGTCTGTTTGAAGCTACTCATTTAGGCTTCCTGTAGACAGCAACTTCTTAAGCCTTGACATGAAGCCTAGACTTTATCTGGATGGGTTTTAGCAAGATGCCAACCAAGGAGCGTGATTTTGTGGGGATGTGGAGAAGACCAGAATTCTGCAAGTCTGAAATCATTGAAGTTTTGATCTACATGGACATCCTTTGGGAAAGGAGGCAAACTTGCAGCACTTGTTGGAGCTAAGATGAATTAAGGAATGGAAAAGTTCTGCTTATCACTGGAAGGAGTTGAGCACTGTTTCTGTGTTCCTTGTGCTTGTGAGTAGGATGGGTCAGATTTTAACATCAGATGCTGTGAGCAATGGGTAGTTCAAAAGATCCAGGGCAGCTCTTGCATCTGCATCTGGGAGGTCCCACTAGCAGAGAGGAGTCTACAGGGGAGGTGAAAGAGCCAGGAAAGAGCAGTCTTGTCATAGGGATTGAGAGTGGCTCATACACTGCCATTCACTCAGGCAGCAGGTGATTCTCTTTTCCAGACCTGGCACAACACTGACTCTTATTCATTATCCTCCTTCTCCCAGATGGAAAACACAATTGGGGATGTTGGAACTAGATGATTTTAAGGTCCCTTCCAATTCTAACCATTCTATGATTCTATCAATATTCTTGCATTATCTGGGCATGGTTTTTTTTTCTTTTAAGTAAATTGAAATACTGGGTTCAGAGCAAATGTTAGTGGTGCTTTTTTACATTTTATGTCCTTTGCTTAAGTCCAAATTCCTCTTTTTTTTTACTAAACTTACAAATAAACCCAGTATTCTTGGCTAAGTTCTTCATTTTTACATCTTGAACAAGCCTCTTTTATTGATGTCTACTTTTATATTTCTATGTACAAATCTATCAAGACCATCAAGGAATGGTTTCCCAAACAAAATTTATTGCAAAGCTGATTATGTATTAATATATACAAATGACAAATCTAAAACACAATGTCAAAAAGCAAGAAAATGCAATCAAGAATTTATTATTCTCCCATTACTATTCAGCTGGGAAAATAGCTGCTCTACTTTACCAGAATAACTTCCCCCTCCCAAACCTCACACCCAACCCAGGTTTTCTAAGTAAGTGCCGCAGAATTATTTGTAATAAAATAATTCAATATATAATAATATCAGAAGTTCACCGTAATTTATCTCCCTATTTTTCTCACTTCTATATTCCAGGTAGGCTTATTATAAAAATTTATTATCACGCATATACATTGTGTACATGCGCGTGTGTCTCTAAAATTACCGGTCCATTTTACAGAAGGAATAAGCATCTTCCGCATTTCATAACCTTGCATCTTGTTCTCTTTTATACCCATTTTTCCTACATTGTATATAAGGTTTCTTCCAGAAGATATTCACACAAGTGTTTCTTCCCAGGAACTGCTCTATCCCAAGCCACAATTTATTTTATTTTATTTTATTTTTAATTAAAACTCACTAATTTGAATAAAATGCACTTGAGAAAAAAAATTTGATGCTTCAATTTTTCCCCTTGGGAGGTGACATTGTGTCAATGTCTTATCTACCATATAGTCCCATTGTATACCTCAGGGAATAACTGTTCATAGGGTTTTTTCAACTGAAGGAATTGTGCTGACTGTTTTGTTACCCCTCATGTGGAGAGCTATCAGGAGGTATGGGAAAAGTATTGTGTGCTGCAACTCCTTTGGTTAGTAACACCTCTGCAAGTTGTGTATGGAGGCCATTATATTTGTTTGCCAGGTTTTGCTAATTTGGGATGTATTTTGGATCTGGCAGCTCCTAGATGTCACATAGCAAGTGACAAAACATCTCCATTTGCAGTGGAAAAGCCTATACTTTTGGGAAGTTTGTGGCAGCCGCAGCCCTATCTTTTTGTCATGAGAAGTTGGATCGCTGCCCTGTTGTGTGAGGGATATGGTGGTTTGGGACAAGAGAAACAACAGGAGCAAAATAGTTGATACACACAGGTGCACACACACACACGAAATTGTATAGAATACATCATACGCTATACGTATACTTGTATATAGTACTGTCTACTAGTAATATGCTTGTGCATGTGTGCACCTACACATACGTATGACTGAACTCTGTTGAAGCATTCTGGGCATAATACAGAAATGATTTCCCTGTCTTCCACACAGAAGCAATCACTCTATAAGCACATACAAGAAGTCATTATAATAGTTATTCTATTTATGGAGAAATGTGTAGCTAAAATGTAGGAAAATTATTGTTCTCCTTATTCTCACTTTTTTATTGAAGAAACAAATCACACAGTAAATTACATCTGATTTGCATGAAATGTTGCATGCACCTCAGCTCAGCATGAACCTGGGAAAAGACATTGTTTTAATTCCATAGCCTTTACAGCCATTTGCTTAGTGGTGGGTTTTTGTTTTTTTTTTTTTTGGTTGTTGTTTTTTTTTAATATAAAATTCTGAGCTATAATTCTTATTTGGCTTCTCTCATATTTGATAGGCCCTCCTGGGTGTAATTTAACATCTGCAAATTGCCATGGTGGGTGAGGAAAGAGTAATGCCTGTTGTCCAAGAGGAGGTGGAGGAGAAGCAGTGGGCAATATGTGCCTGCCCCATGGCAATGATGGATGCAGCCCCTGCTGGGAGCCTCTGCCACTTGCTGTGGAGATGTTCAGAGGGAAGGGAGGTTTCTGGGGAGTGTTGAAACAGCTTGGTTTGGTCTGGGACAATCCAACATGCTGAAGGTTTTGTCCTCTTCTTCCATTTTTACCCCTTCATCTCTCTGGATGTCACCATTGAGGCGAAGACCACTGATTTCTGGATCACAGCACTGCTTGGGGTGTTTGGAAGCTGCAGAGGAGCCCCTACATGCACACAAACTGGAGAAAAAACCTGGATCAGGTCCAGAAGGGTGATACGGTCAGTGTGGCAGTAACAAAGAGATAAACAGAGTCCTTGCATATACAGCCTGAAGAAATCTGTCCAAAGCATAGTCTGAGAGCCATCAGCAAGACCTGAGTGGGTATGAATGAAAATTTGCCATCCAATGGAAAATTAGCTTCTTGATGATTTACCCCTTTATTTTTTTGCAAAGAGTGTGCACATTCCATAGAGATGCCAGTGCTTCCTCTAAGAAGCATATACGTGAATAAAGAAACATATTTGGTGGAGATACTCCACCAAATGGTAGGGGAAGAGCAGGAGAGGGGAAAGGCAGAAGCCCAGTAGGGCAATAAAAATCTGTTAGCTTCTAGTACCATCGTTGGCAACTTCTTCCTCCTTAAGTCCACATCTGACAGTGCTTCCTGGGAGGTGGAGGTCAGTTGATTTTTATTTTCTTCTGTTAGCTAAACTGTTTCCTGGCTCTGGTTAAGGTTACTGTGATTCACCATTCATTCTCTTGAAAAAAAGCCCAGTACCTCAGGAATCTCCAACCATGTGAAAGCTCAAGTCACAGAAGGGGAGCGTGTATTAGGTATTAGGCCTGTGCTCCACATTGAAATAGTTTGGGTTTGAGTCATAGTTATCCCATAGTTGCTGCTGCAAGCTCCCTCCCAGTTTGCTGGATGAGGGGTTGTTCAGAAAAAATGTTTTAAGGAGTGCAGGAAAAAAAAATATAGTGGAAAAAAGTATTTCAGCTAGGCTGGCTAAACAAGCAGTGGTACGAAGGGCAAACCAGGAGGATGTGAACACAAGAGAAGGAGGATTTTGATTTTTAATTCAGAGAAGTACTTAAATAAATGATATCCTGCATGAGAGTCTTGGTAAAGGTATATAAGGCATACAGTTGTAGGACAAAACTGAATAAGTAAATAGCTTTTCAAAGAGTCTTTCTCTTGGGGTTTTCAAAAAAGGACTGCTTATATCATAATCCTTGCAAAAACACAAAAGCAGCTTGTACAAGTTAATAATGATACTTTAGCTCTCTGTATCTTCCTGGGGAGGATCCATGGTGAGTGCAGGTTACTCTGGCTTAGCACCGCTTAAGGGATGGATGCTTCTGCCCTTCTGAGGGTGATGGGCTACTGCAGTGTTGGTTCTGTGGCCATTTCTCTGTGTGCTTTGTGCTAGGAGGCCAAATCTGTCCTCCGATGCAATGAGAGTACAGTGGGCAATGCCTCATAGTCAGCCATATCTTAAACAACACCTTTTTGTTATGTATGGATTTTATCTGAAGGGACTTGTATGCTTGGTTTGCATGTAAATATGTCGAGTTTATTTTTGAGAAAGAGATAGAGGGAGGGAGGAGGAGAGAGAGAGAAGAGCTTCCCATCTTACCTTAAAAGTTTTTAACCAGGTATTCTATACCTGCTTTCTTGATGTTGCTGAAAGTGTACTGTATTGTGCTGGAAAAACTGTTTAGTATGCTTAAGGACTCAGAAACTAATCTCAAAGTCTAGCCTTGAAGGGGGTGATCTATTGCAATTAGAAATGTATTGCTATGCAATTACTATTACCACTTGCTTTTACCTGCAGGCATAGATATAAATACCTGTTGCCTGTGGATATTTATACCCTCTAAATTCCTGCAAAGAAGCCAGTACTAATTTCAGGAGCTCTGCTGGAGTGAAGCTGATGCCTCTAACTATCCCTTGCATCTGCTGAAAAGTACTGCAAGCAACCACATTTGGGTTGGAATGATGATCACGCAATTATTGGCACCTGTCTGTAGCAAAAAGTTAGACAATAAGCCTATTTAGAACACCAATCTGATCTGGAAAGTCTAGTGATTGCTGCAATAGCCTAGTTTTGGACATATTATGTATTTTCTTCACTTGGAGAATATCAATGCCCAAGCATCTTTTTCTTTATTCTCTTTAGCATTTCTAAAGAATGATGTTGGAATTACCGTGTATGTATCACCTCTTGCTCTTGTATATGATAACCAGCTGTCATCAGTCCTGTATTTGTGGATGTATCAGAAATTAATAATTATCAATTATAGAATCATAGAATGTTTATTAATAAATAAGTATGATGAGTCTTCAGGTGCATGCTGTCTCTGGAGGGGTAGGTCACCTAAATCTCTCCTCTGTTGGACACTCCTCGAGTGGCACATCCAGAGGGTGGTTTAACAAGGCCGCAAGGGCAGCCCCTTCTCCATATGTCTGTCCTGCAGAGAGAAGGGCTGCAGGAACATGGTGCAGTTGGTACTTAGTTCTGCACTGTTTGGCAGCTTGGTGGGAAGCCCAAGGACGTGACTGAAACCAGGCCTACACAGAATTCTTGGGACAGCGAAGGCAAAACATTAGTATGAAGCTCATGTTTGTGCATCGTTGCTTTTCTGTTATTGATTTCTCCATGGGCTGAAGGGAGTTCTGAGGCAACAGGCTTAAATAAGGGGACAAAACTTATCTAGATTAAAAATATTCCCTGCTCCTCTTTGTTCTTGCGGTTTTTTGCAAGCTTGTGAAAGTTCACATCACCATGTGCTCCCTCATGCTGTCAGGGCAATATAGGGGAGGAGGGTCTGGGCATGTGCATGGGAGTGCAGGAGGAGCTCTGGTCCCTGAGCCCTTCTGAAGGAAACCACCATGGATCAGACTTTTCCCTCTCCCACAGGTGTAAGTCTAGAGCAAGCCTATTGCAGTCGGCAAAGGCTGGCCTATTAGAAAGCTGAATTATCCCGATGTGTCAGAAGCTGCAGGATTTGACAGGACTTTTCAGACCCGATGCAGGGGTTGTTTAAGCACCTGAAAGCAGATGGTGGCATTGGCTGAGAGCTGCTTGTAGGTGAAACGACTCCCTCAGCCTCTGCCTGGACTGAGGGCTGCCAGAAGAGACTCCAGACAGAGCAACTGCATTTGTTTGTAGGAACAAAACTGGCATTATTCAGCACCTGTTGGGGGTACATACTGGGGATCAAAGTGTCTTGTGAGCAGTTAGTTTGTGTGGAAATGAAGGAGTTCACCTTTAAAACAAGATATGAAGGGGGGGATTTAGAATTAGTTTTGCTACTTATGGTGAGTTAAGGGGGATGGCATTTTCTGACTGTTGCTTGCTAACCAGAAACCACAAGGAAATGAAATTGAGCAATAAGGGACTGCTGTGTGCACCACATACTTGTCAGGTTAGTGTGTGATGCCAGATTGAGGAGCGGCTGGATGCAGATGCTCACCACAAAAACGTTTTGAAGGAATGAATTGATGAATTTCAGTGCCTTGTCTAGTCATTATCTCTTGCAGTTACAAACTCTCAAGCAAAATCTTTGAACTGCAGATAAGGGTGACAGCATATATTTCATAAAAAGGAAATTATTATGATTTTAAAAGTAAAATTTTATATTGTATCTTTTGCAAACCTATTCCCTGAGTGGCTTGTGGGCCTCACTGGAACCCTGCTCAGCTTTTTCTTTCTACCTGTTTAGGATGCTCACTGGTAATGAAGGAGGGAAACAGATACTTCTCAAATGTGCATTATAAATCCCACAGATATAAAAATATGCATGTGTTCCTGTTGGACTTCACAGGCATATGTATGCATCTGCCACGGTGTTGCTTAGATCCTATATAGCAATAGAGTTTATGTCATTGTTTGAGAAAGGAACATAGTGCTGTAATTTTCACATACCACAAAGCAGACTGAACTCTCTTTTGGGCAGTAACAAGAGAGATTTCCTGCTGATGGGTCAATAGAAGATATGAACACAAAAGCAAGGTTAATGCTGGTGATACACACCCTTCTCGCTCACTTAATGAGATCCTGCTGGGTTTTCCAAGGAGGCTGAATCTTTCCATGGGCCACCCCTTGAAGTGCCCTGCTGTCCTGTGGGTTCCTAGGGCCCCCCACACATGGGGAGAGAGGTGAAATACCTGCTTGACCCGCTTGAAGGTAAAGTCCATCTACTTGCTCTGCTCTTCACTCTCCCATTTTTCTCCTCTCTTCTCAGTGACACAAAATTACCTCCTGCCTTGCACAAGGTGTTGAGGGGGGATTGCTACACATCGCTGCAACCACCCATCACTCCCAGCAGTGCTATTTACTTGACACTTACATACACAAGATAGCTGTAGGGATTGCAGCTTTGCTTGGTTTGCAGCATTACTCATCAGCAAAGAGAAAAACCTGCAACATGTCCCAAAATGCTGAAATCTGCTCCTTGGTTTTGTATAAACAATTCTCACATTACTGCATCCTCTCACACATGATTGTCTGGAGCACTTAAGTAATATGAAATTATCATCAATATATAATTGTCACAGGTGAAAAAAGCCAACAGTGTGTCTATGATGCAGTTCAAGCTGATCATTGATTTCTGGACCTACTGTAGTCCTCAGGGCTCATCTCAAAGCCAAGTGATGTCCTTGAGAGCTGGATTTTGTATCCGAATTTCTGAATGAAGAGGAAGAAGTGGTTTAAAATCTTTGCATGACTTGACTCACAAGTCTGACTTCTCCCACTGAAGGTAATGTGCATGTCCCCTGCAAACAGATGATTTTGACATAACATGAGTTTAGGTATCTAAAGACCATATTAATAGGCAAGTTATCTGGGACTGTCTTTGATACTAGGATGATCACCTGGGCCATGGTCTATTCTCTCCCAGTTTGCCAGAACATTTATTTCTCTAAAATTATTTCCTTCTAGGCAGAGGAGCTCAGTAGAGTTTCAGAGCCACACATTTTGGAAAAATGGTATCGTATTGACATCACTGCTTGTTCTTGGACTTGCAGGCACATAAATTTGGTGTACCAGGTGGTACTAGTCATACCTGGCTCTCTTGGTGTGGTCAGTCTCGGGAAATTGCAAAGTATTTCTCACTAGCAGGTGAATTATTACTGTCTGCAGCTTTTTGGTGTGTAACTGGAGTTGCAAGATGTGAAACAGCATGCCAAACTCAACCAACCCCATCCTTGGAAAATAGTTTTAGATCATAGACCAGTCAGTTCTTGGGCTAAACCATGACTCTTCTTATGTGGAGATCTCAATATAGCACTGAGGTCTTGGTAGGTGGGACTTGTCACATACTTGAAGAGCCAGCAAAAGGCTACCAAGACTGGAACAATATTGGATTTGTTGACTTTTCTTGTTCTGGCTGAAAATCCCAATCGTATGTCTTTCCACTTGGAAAGGCATCTTTCAGCAGAAGCAGTTTCCAGGAGACGTAACTTCTTTTTCTACCCGGTCTATTAGGGAAAATGTCAAAAGATGGTTCTTTCACCCACTGCTGAACACCCTGTCTGTGGATGAGTTTTTGTGGACAGAAAATAATGGCAGGGATTAAGGAACATGGACAGTATTCTCTGCTGCTGCTGAATCCAGGGGAGCTTTTCTTCTCTGTGCTTCAACAGCTTCATTTGTAGAAGGAGACCAAATTATACTGATCACCTTCTGTAAAATATTTTGAGATCCTTTGCTGCATTTTATGTGTTTTATTATTTTTCTGCTGTTCCTAATCATTTGACATTAAATTATGAAAGGGAAATAGGCAAATAATATATGGATTTATTTTCCTTGACTTTGCAAAGACACATACATTTTCAGTGGACATGTGGACTCCATCCTTTTGTTCAGAATGGAGAAAAATAATTCTCTCGATGGGATTGCTAGGAAACATCCAGCTCACACTCCTCAGTTACAGGCTTTGAAGTGAAACTCTGGTTTAAAGCTTTTCTAGTCTGGAGAACACATACTATGATCAGAGTTGCCAAAAAAGAGGTAAAGTGCACAGCATAAATATTTTTAAAAGTCAGTTTCTTAAAATTACATACAAAGAAAATTAAAACTGGTTTGGTTTAGCTTCTGGGTGTTCATTATTTATTATTTTCACCACCTTTTAAGCATTTTTAAATGTTAGTTTTATCTGACTGTTTTCTTTGTTCCCATGGATTAAAAGTGGAGAGGAAATAGGAATAGAGAAGCCCAAAAACTGGAAAAATGAAAAATTGTTTTACTTGACAAACTGAAAAAATTATAAAATGAAAAATGTACAAGAAATAATTTATTTCTGCAGATAGAGCAATTTTTCATGTTAAAAAGTTTCAGATAAAACTTTGGCTTGCTCTAACGATGTCTAAAGCACTGAAAACCATCGCCCCAAGTCACAGCACAGGCATACACAGAGCTTTGCAGTATCATTTCTGCAGGATAATTAGCATTCTGCTTAACAGAAGCCAGCATGGTGAGGTCAGGTTTCAAAGTGGGAAGCAAGGATAGGCCTCTGAAATTGTGTATACGGGTTAGCTGTAACCAGCCGAGTGAGCTATAAGGTTCTGTTATGCCTTTAACCCTTTACTGATGAATGTATTTGGCTCATTGCAGAGGTAAAGGGACCATTTTTGAACAGAATGTGACACTCATCTACCTTTTCCATTTCACTGGTTTCAAAACAGACACTGTGTTGCCTCTGACACTAGTGGTCTACTAGACATACTCTACTTTGTGTAGGTACACATATCTGCAGATTTCTGTAGTTATTTTAAGATGCTGTGGTTTTGTCCCCTCTTTTAACTCTTCAAAAGTACCTATGTTTCCAGATAGGCTTGCTTTTGCTGCAAAGGCAAGGGTTTATTCCCGGTGTCTCTCTGCTGCCATAATATTTTCCTGCTCCTCCCTGGAAGAAGACTTGTGGTAATTGGTATCACCTTTAGAAAATAAGGATGTTTTAATGTTAATAAATTAATTTGCTCTTCTGGCAAGAGATATTCCATTTGTTATTTCACCACACATTTCATGTGTGATGAAGAGTAAGCACTTTGTTCCAGACTCCCACAAGTCTAGTGAAGCAGCTAGCACCTGCAAAGGTCTGCCTTCTCTCAGTTCCTCTTAGGTTAAGCAGTATGTAAGCATATAAATGGTTTTTATTACAATGCATATCTTACAGGCAGCAAGGCCCTCATACTGTGCTGTGTTGGGGAGTCACAGAGGCTGAAATTTGTCTGCCTGAGCTCTGATGTCAGGGTACAGGTTTCTGTGAGTGTTTTCATCTTTCACAGTGCTTCCGATGGCGAAATGGTGTAGAGTGCAGGTGGGAAAAGGGCTTGGTTTCCTGATGTCACATTTGTTATGCATTCTCCTGGCCCCTTCCTACCTGGTCAGCAGTCCTGGATTGGACACCAAAAACTTGTAGTTAGTAGAGAAATTCTGCTGATAATGATCATGCTTTCAAGAGATACATTCCTAGAAGCAGCAATGACAGGGGAGAGGGTGTGGGGCAAGTTACAAAAGAACATTAGTGTCTCCCTTAGAGTTGCACAAAATTAACAGAAATTAGATCTCTAGTTACTGAAGGGAGTCTTCTGTACTGAGATAGCTATTAAAATAGAACAATCAGAGATTATGGTACATGAGAGCCTTTTTAATTGTTAATTTGCCCACTTCAAAATGACCATACAGTGAAATCTCTGTCTTTTTAAATAACATTGTTTTCCTTAAAATTGGTTTGCCTTTTCAGCGTTATCTTTCTGAGAGCACTGTGGTGATATTGTTGGGAATTATCTATCCCACATTGAGGGGAGCCTATCTGAAGCTAACACAGTCCTTGCAAAGTGCAAGGTAATTAACCATTCTCCTCCCCCTATTTATCTTGATTTTTGCTTCCATCTAGTTGTTTTTCACGCTTGTAAAATGTAATTTGCATAGAGTTTTAGCACTTTCTTCCTACACAGCCTCTCACTCTCCGATCTCTCCTTCCATAACATTGCAGTAATCTGAGTAAGAATTATCTCAGAGTAAGGGTGGGTGAACTGTTCTGCCTGAGCACAGCAACACTGAAGACAATGGAGCACAGCATCAGCGACTGACACAATTCCCTCTTATAGAGACGTTTTGTATGCTAATGAAGCACTGATGGTAAGACCAGACTTTTTTTGCTGCTAATTCTGGCAATATCTATCTCTAATTTCCACCCACAAGGATCTTCAGAGTAAAAGAGTGAGCAAAGAATGATGCTGAAGCACTAATGTGACTCTCCTCTTGGCTGCACTCCTATGTTTTGCCCACAGCCAGGAAAATAGAGCCTCTAGACCAAAGCACTTGGCACCTGGTATTTCCTTTCAAGTGCTTCTATGAGCCAGCCTCCTTTCACCACTGGATTCCTCTCAGGAACTTCTCTTTAAAGCAGTCACTTCTTCCTTTGTAATTAACCCACAAGGCACATCAGTGTAGCCAGGAAACATTGACCTAATAGGTCTAAGTGATGCTGGTCAAGACCAAGCAGCTACCATGAAATGGTAATGTTCAAGACCAGTAAGAAGGGGCTTTGTTGCATTTTTTGTGCTTTACGCAATGTAAAATGAAGAAAACACAGAGGTACAGTGAGATTCAGATAACTGTATTTACACACTCAGTGTCACATGCAAGGCATGACTTTGCGGAGTAGCTTTGCAGAAGGTTGAACACTCAGAGCAATTGTTCCCAGCCTGCTCTTAGCCTGAAATCTGTGGCTTTCATTTCAGACCCAAAGAAGGGCATATGAGAACCATAGTTTGTCTGTTTTTCCCAACTAGGTCAGCTGGTTTAATTAGAGACGCTGTGTCTCCCTCCACGGCTTACTTCCCTAGGCTACGACTGTTTGAATAGATAATCCCAATTCCTAATAATTACAGCAGCAATATTATATATTTTGCTGAGATAACTCTTTCAACTGAAAATTTAGAGGATCCTCAGCTGCCAGTTACATCCTTTTATATTAGTCTTCTGTTGTGAGGCGTAGTTTGGCTCGTGTTTTCTCCCCTTCCTGTGTGCCCTGCACAGCTTTTCCTAGTCAAGTCAAAGTGTTGATCTACAGAGGCGTGATTCTACACCAAACCAGCTGGGCTGGTGGGACCACTGTGAGGATTTGTGTATTTTTGTTTAAAAACAGGTTATGGCAGTTTGACTGGTGGCTCTACATTTGCAGGTGCAAGTTAATCTGATATTAGCCAAGTTTCAACTGATTTAATAATGTTCACACCCAAAGCTGGTTTAATGAACTTGGATTTAGACCAGGATGTGAGAGGGGACATGTTGGTTTGGTTATTAGTCAAAGAAGTCGGAGCCAGCAGTTCTATCTCTCCTCCATTTCAAGCTCTCCAATAGATTAGTGATGTGACCTTGGGCAGATCTCCTGGCATGTTTTTGCCTTGCTCTCTGTGGCCTGGATATAATCAATTTCTCAGAATAGACGCAATACTGAACTCACAGGCGTCTGTGAAACTTAATTCCCTGCATGCGGAAAGGGTTTTGGCAGCTGTTGGGGAGTGTAGCTCCGTGGGGAAGGGGCAGGGCTTGCATGCTGCCTGATTCAGCTCCTCGCAGAGCGATCGATGCCAGGAAGCATAGGTGCTGCCATCCATCGCGGCAATGGAACCTTGTGCTAATTGTCAACTGGAAAGATGAGATGCTGGATGAGATGCTGAAAGCATGAGATGGTTGGGATGATCCCAGCCAGGGTTTTGCACTCCCCTTGCCAATATGCACAGGAAGTCCATCCAATAGATTACTTTTTTTCTTCTGGATGGGGAAAAAGGATCCTCTTTGAGAAATCAACCTTTTCCCTGTTTTACCTCAATGTGCTATAACAATATGCCTGGCATTTGCAGGGAGCAAAGAGTGGAGAAATCACTGCTCTTCTAAATTACAGCAAGTGCTGCTCTCAGGCAAGCACAGGTAGGGCTGCTCCTATGCTCCTGTCATGGGCATGGCTGTGCAAAGCCATCTGCCTCCCTGCTGCCCCACTGCCAGGAGAGTACCTCCTGCTTCCATACACCACTCTACATGGGAAGTGTAGTCTTGTTGACTTCTTGGCCAACACCACATAGCCATCTGCTGCTCTTGTTAACTGATACGGCATTTTTGCCTTCCCTTTTCCCACTCAATCCTTCATGGAAAGTATAAAAGTCCTCAGTTGTTATCCGTTCATCTGTGGCCTAGTGTGGCTTTGGTGTGGCTTTGCTGGGTGCTTCTGCTTCACATTTCCATTTCTGCTTAATGATATTCTGGTTTACACACTTTGGTTTGTTTCTCCAAGACAAATGGTGGCTTTAAAAGTAAGGGAAGAAACCTACAGGCTCACAGGGTAATTATTGGGGTTTTGTTAGGGTCATACTTTGGTGTACACAAGTAATCAGTCTTGTTTTGAAACATCAGAAGAAATCCAGGCAGAATTGCAATGACTTTATTTTTTTCTTCCTTAGAACTGATAGTGAGAAGAGATCCACATTTTTTTAATTGTGTGCACCGGTCCAACATTATCTTCTTGATCAGAACCCCTTCATAACTCAGATACTCTAGCCTCACACAGGGGTATTCCAAAAAAGGTGAGAAAACTGCAATATGACTCTCTGCTTGGAACCCACTCATGGGGTTATTTAATATATAGGAGTCTGCACACAATTAACTAATTATGAGCAAAAGTCAGTGCTTGGGGTGAAGAGCAGGCCTTCGAAAATAAGTACTCGGCCTCATTTGAAGGGCAAACATTTAACACTCAATGTGAACTTAAGCAGGAACTGACTTTCAAAGGGAAAAATGTCTGTCACATTTAAGTCTACACACATAGTCTCTTCGATGTTTGGAATTCTAAGCTCTTTGAAGGCAGTCTCTTCACTTCCCCACAAAGCACTTTTTTGTTCACCTTTGCAGTAATTTTCTCTTCCCTCTCCCCCCTCCCCCCCCAGTCCCCTTAATGTTACAAAAGAATTTGCTTCTGGGATGAGATTTTACTTGCTGAGTTTCAGCCCCAAATTATATTTTACAGATGACTTTGAAATTCCCTGTAAGTGTGCTCTCATTATTGGATGTCTTTGATACAACTTTAAATACAGCTGTGCAGACATTGCTGCTATTAGCTCTAGGAAAATATAAAACCTACACAGAGAAAGAAATAGTCAGAGCCAAAATCCCTCTGAAATAGATAAAAGTAGGGGTATGTTTCAGATATGGGACCCCAGCCTCGTAAACATTGTGAAGTTCTCCAAATTAGTGACCTTACACGATATTTTTAGGGGAGTTTTCATCAGAACGTGTTGCACAGTGGCTCATCCTGAATGTATTTAGCCTGGGGACTGTTACCCTACTCTGGTGTGCCCCCCGCCCGGCCCCCCCCGTTTTTGCTCCCCAACATTCCTTTCTTCTGGAGATGAGTACAGCAAAAGAAGAGAAGATACCAAACAAGAGCAAGCCAATCAAGGCAGCATTGTGCTGAGTAAGAGGCACAATTAAAGCTTGTTGACTACAAGCTGTTGCAAACCAGATACATTTTTCAACAGACTGGAGGCCCGGTTTGCTGTTGGAGGGAAATACTGGGCATGCAAAGAGAATGCAGGTATTGCGATTGAGAGTAGAACCTTTTTATCACTAACCTTTTTTCCAACAAGTCAAAGCCTTTTTTGTATTTTTCAGATGCTTCAAATGCCTCTTCCAGGGGTCAAAGTGAAAGGGCTCAACCCACTCAGATTTGGAATCTCCTTCCCCAACAGTTACACCAGGATGGACAATGGTTCAGCATTCCTTGCATTTGCGGATGGCAGCCCTACGTCTTTGGAGATGTGCACAGGTTTCCTGGGCAGAAGGGCACAGCAGAAACTGCCTGTGACTCCATGCACCCTGACACAACTCGTTACAAACTGTGCTCTGCCTGGGACTGTGGGCCCTCTCCCAAGTGAAGCAGTCTCACAAGACCAGGAGAGCAGCACCAGGGCTTTTGTTGGTTGCCCCAGTTTTGCTTCAGAGTGGAAATGGGAGGTTTTTTGTTTTGCCCTTTTTTGTGTGCTATAAAACTTTCTTTGCACTTCATGGAAATGTGTCTCATATCCTTCACCATTTCTGAGTATCCTCATATAAGAAGTGCTTGGAGATCGTGCTCCCAGCATGAAGAATAAGAAAAGTAGCAAACTTTGGGAGAGGTTTCTCACAGGGTTTTATGAATAGGGATTTTTGAATGGCAAATATTTCCAGTAGGCTGGAAGTTTCTGTTGTGTGCATGCGCAAAAGGACCTGTCAAAAATCCAGAGTTCCTTTACATGAAACACTTCTTGGCTGATTTACTCTATCAACAGGGTACGTTGTACTGATCCTCAAGAAGCAGGAGGAGCTAAGTGTTTCTGAAATCTTCCTGCTGTGCCATTTTGAAAAGTGGCATTCATGTAATGTGTACCCTGGATCTCTTATCGTTGAGCCATTGTTCTGAATATTTCTGAAATCCTCACGCTGTGTTGTTTTGAGAAGAGGTATTCATGTACCACAGATTGCTCAGTGCTGAGCCTTTGCTCTGCTATGTCAGCAATGGCAGAAAGAAGGAGAAGACAATATGGCTAGCCTTGGTGAAGAAAATGGTATTAAAACTCATCAGAAGAAGGATTGAGGGACCCTTACCGAGTTATTATTTGATCAATTGGGATTGAATGTGGATTAACAGAGAGATGATCCTGTCTTGATAATATTTTTATTTTAAGGCAAGAGTGCAAAGAATTGGCAAGAGGAAGAGGGAGATATACTTTACACAGATTTCATGATGCTGTCACGACAGCAACAAACACAAAAAGTATAACGTGTGTGGGTCACCTGTACGGCACAGGGGATGACGTGTTTGAGTGGATTAAGGGGTGGCCTCAATACAGACCACAGAGAGAACATACTGTTTTGGTGTGACTTGAATGGAGGAACATAAAAATTACATGGATGAGAATAGGACTAGGTCTGTTCCTCTTATTCATACTATTTGTCTGAGGCCTGAAGAAGATGAAAATACTATAAAGCAAAAATATTTGCAGATAGTGCAGAAACAGGGAGAACTGCCAGTTCAAAGAATCTACATATGTCTATGTGAAGATGAATAACCTAGATAAAAATAAAGTAATGAGGAACTGGACAAAACAGAGGACCAGACTCTGAAAAATCATACTATGCAGAAGTGCACTTCAGGAAAATGTAGTTCATAGATAGCAGAAGAAATTTGAAGCAGAAGGACTAAAACAGGTGCAGACATGTCCAAAAATAGTGGATTTAAGTATCAAGAAATTACCCTCCCTTTAGTAGTTGCAGACACCAGACTTGTACTATCATCCTTATTTCTGATCACCTTATTATTACAGTGATAGACAAAGATATGGCAAGAACAAGCAGAATATTGGCAGGCACTAGTTGTCCCAAATAAACCAAAGAAATTAGGGTTGTACTCAGTGAAAGAGGAGACTGAAAGGTGAGATCATTTTCCTCCATGAAGTTCTTGAGGGAATAGAAAGAATGGTTGATACCAGACAATTTGAATTTGTGTCAAATACAAGAAGCAGAGGGCACAAATTAAAGTTTTGCATTATATGGAAGGAGTTCCCACAAGGAATTTGGTTTCGGATTCCTTTATGCTGGGAGCAGATAATATACAAGATGCTGAAAAGTGCACTGTGCTATACAAAAAGCCCAAAGGGAACACAAATTTTTACTGCTGCATCCCCCAAAGCCACATCTTTGTCTGAAGATTGCTTTAAAGATAGTGCCATTCTTCTAGAGAATACAGAAGAGGGCTATAAGAAGAAAGAACCTATCTCATCCTCGTGAGAATACTCAAAATGTTTCTCCTGGATTATTGGTAGCATTTTTGGAGAGGCTGGTTGTCTAAGCCTTTCTGAAAATTTCAGCTGTGAAGGAATTGTTTCCTGGAAGAATCAGTGAAGTAGCTTTGAAATTGCACAGGACTGGAGCTGAAATTATGAGACCCCTTTGGGATGTAGGACTGAGAAGACTGAATTTTTGCTTTGACGTAGTTTTTGCAGGCTTTAAAGGATTAATAATACTGCAGCAGTGGAGATAAAAGGCACATGGCAAAGTCTGTAAGACACAAGTGAAATATGGCATTATTTGAATAAGTTTAAAAAACCTATTCAGATGATACCTAAGAAAAACTCTTGTTGGGGGTGGACCTGATGGTGCAATGGATGCAGATGCACTCAGGTGAGTGGTGGATGAAAATCTGAAGTTTAATAAGAGGAACGTCCTGATCCCTCACACCATGCTTTTCCTTCCCACCCTCTCCTATGAGTTAAGTGAAATAAATCTGGAGTATTGACTTATTAAAAATAAACAGATTCTTAACTTTTTTTCTCCACTGAATTGTGTCAAGAATTTCATATGTGAAGCAAACACTTATAAAGGCTCTGACATAAAGAAATGTGTTTGACTTCTCTTCTGCCCCTTTTCATTAGGGGCTCTGTGGGCTTCCAGCCTCTGAAGGACTCCTTGACCTGTCAGTGACATCTGCTAGCATATTACATCTCAGCCTTGCACAGAAATTGCTTGCAAGACAGTCTGAATCCAAACCCCAGAAGCAGAGCAGCAGTTGTAAATGAGTCTTTCATACAAAATATAAAAGAACTAACCCTATTACTGTTTGCATCCAAAAAATGTAGGCTGTAACCCTTTGATGTCTGCAGCTTGATTTTTCCTTTCTTCCTTCAGAGCAAACGCACCATTGAGCATCACTTGCTGACACCGAGATTTAAATGCACACAGAAAGACAGACAGAAAGGCACCTGATCCAGTCATTTACAGCACAGAGTATATACTGCTGTACACTGAATTATTTTTACATAGGTAATTAATAATAGAGAAACAATGTAGTGACAGTGTGAGTCCCAGGGGAGAAAATTGTCAGCCTATTTATTCATTTATTCTTTTCTAACTAAATTGATGGGATAGTCTGATGCGTTTCTGGATTCTACACGGATGATGAAATTGCAAACAAGTTTCATTTAAATAACAGGAATATCTTCCAATTAGTCAAAGACTAATTCTTATGCCTTGAGATGATGAACTGCACGTACTGTGGCCTCTGTCAGTCTGAGGGGAAAAAAAGCTGCCCAACCAAAACCCAAAGACGTTGTGATTTGAACATTTTAGGCACCAATTCAAATAAATTAATCTAGTCAGATTTGCCAAGAATCTGTAGCTGTCTTCTGGATTCCAAGGTTCATGTTAAATGGAATATCACTGATTCTTCCATATAAACTCATCTTTTAGCTATGGGGGAGTTTAAGGGAACTAAGGTTCACACAATTCTCAGGAGCATGTGGAGGACACTACTGGATTCTGCTCTCACGCATGGCGGTGTCCAGTCTTCTGCGTGGTTTGTGTGGTTTACACTTTCAGAAATTATACTCTGCACAGCATCTGAAATACAGCAGCTGAAATCCCAGTTTCAGTAGGGGAAGCATTTTGAAAACAAACTGCTACTAACCTAAAATGAAGCAAATGGCCAAAGAACCAAACACAAAACAAATATCCCATGGCTGATATGATATTTCTGTGTGTTAAAAAGAAGCTCCCAAACTGCAGTTTTTAAAGTGAAAAGGGGGTGTATCTTTTTTTTTTTTTTTTTTTTTTTTTTTTTTTTTCTTAACCTTTCTCTCAGATTTCACGTCTCCACTTTGGCACCTGTTCGATTTTTGTAAGTTAAGGATCACCTCTATTTCTATGTTCTTGCATGTTTTTTAATGCAAGCTGCTGGCTGGCATACACGTGGAGCAAGAATCCCCAGAGCACAGTGAGTAAAGAATGATTTTTGCAATAGCTAGCTACAGCTGAATCATGATAAATCATACTATTTCATTGAATTTATCTTCTGAATATTAAATTTAAGAAGCTGTGTCATGTTGAAATATTGAAATATCTCCAATGTAATCCACAGTTATCCATTGCTGGGAGTTTCGAGGGGGAAAGGGCAGTGAGGGAAAAGGTTGGCTGGCGTTAGATACCCAATAATCTGCACAAGCTCTCGGAGCTGGCAGCAGAGCCGCAGTCTCAACACTGGTTTCAGCCTGGGAGCGATTGACACTCCCTGTACCAGCTATTTGGCTGGAACTTAAATATGTCACTTGGCACTGCGAGTTGATAAAAGCCCTGTTATTTTCCAGGCTGAGAGCTAAACTAGACTGCAGCCTTCCTACACCATTACACAGTGCTTATAAGGAATTGTTGGTTTGCGTGAAGTAATTCAATCAACCTGATCATTAGATGAATTTGCTACTTCCACACTTTATTCTAATTGTGTTTGTTTATATGCGTATTACACTTTCGCCCGGTTATTTAGTTCTAATTAATAAATTGGAAAGAAGCATGCTACGAATGTCTGCTTCCCAAAGAGCACCTTCCTGAAATGGAGGAGCCTGCACGGAAAACGAGCAGGACGTGAGACCAGAGGGCGTTCTCCAGAGCCATCCTTGCAGATTGCCGAAACCTGGGGCCTGAGCCAGAAAATCCACCATCCGTGGAAGGCCTGGCATCTAAAGCTAATGCGTTTCCCTTCATAAGTCTGTGTATACTGCATTGCTTACCTCTGTGTTGTTTCTACGGAGATTGTTAACATTCGGGACACTGTCGAGCACAGTAAAACACTTAATCTTATGGAAAATGTCAAGGAGGCATAACGCGTGCCCCTTTGCTGTGCTTGGTCTCAGGGTCCTTTGCTTTCCTTGTTCCTCTACTGCAGGACTCTTTGTGGCTGTGCCAGCCATCACGTCTCACTTCGTTTACAAGGTGGTTGACAAAGGAAGCCCCTCCTGCGGAGCAGCACTAGAGATCGTGGTATAAAGGTTTTGTTGTGAGAGCTGCAAACTCAAGGTATTTTTTGCGGAGAAAGTTTTTTTTCTAGACTAAGTCTTTTCAGGCTGAAATGAATAATAATCTTATTTTTGTTCTATCAGTGTGCCTTCTGTTGTGTTTTGTGTGCGCACAACTTTTGTCATCTTCCTAAGTAGCAAGATATACTGTAACTGAGTGTTATAACTGGTGTTTCTCTGTGTTATAACTGGTGTTTCTCTGTTACCAAGCCAGTAGCATTTTATATGCCATTTATTGAAGTAAGACTGCTGCTTGGCACAGCTTTGCAGTGCAATGGTCTTCTCCAGCTGTCGTCAGTAGGAAGGTGCTGACTTTGAAGGAAGCCAGGCTGGGGCTTAAATGCACAAGAGGAGGAGATTCGTAGTGCACAGATGCATTACTAGATATGACCAAGAAAAGATTTCTTCAACGTTTTCAGGAGCATGTGCTTCCCTCCACCTCCTTTTGTATTGGGATGAAGCAAAAATATTTTGAAACAGAAATCTGAGATGCTACACATAGAGAAAGTCTTTGTAAGTAGTGCCTGATCCTCGAGACGCTCTCCCAGAAAGCACCTAAGAGACGTGCATCTGGGACCTCCTTCCTGCTTAGGGTGACCCACCACACTGCATGTAAAAATCAAGATGCCTGGATCAGAAAAAGGACCTCTCAGCCTCACTGGCTTATAGGGAAGGCCAGGGCCTGAGCTAGGATATTGGTA
Organism: Pedionomus torquatus; assembly: GCA_013398155.1. Lineage (NCBI taxonomy): Eukaryota > Metazoa > Chordata > Aves > Charadriiformes > Pedionomidae > Pedionomus > Pedionomus torquatus. Next base: position 387,172 of record VZRU01008892.1, on the reverse strand, counting down.
CATGGTCGTCCATACTGCTGGATTATGAGTGTGCTCCAGCTGTTTTGGACTGTGTCACCTACTGCCCTTAAGTTACTCCTGGGCGAAGCTTGGAGGATGGCACAGGTGAGGATCTGTACCCACAGGTGATACAGATGAGCCTAGGGAAAAGTGGCTGGAGACCTGTGGGAACCAGTCATGCCATGCTGCTTCTCCTCAGGGCCAGAGAAGTCCCAGAGAAGTGCCCAACAATCAGTGGTGTTGGCTGTGCCCCACTGTGTCTCACTCTGGGTCTCTGCCTCTTCTGCAAGGTGCTGCTGCCACCCGTTAACAGGTCCTGAGTCGCTGGAGAGGGGCTGTAAACCATGTTATCTTACAAAGGTGTGAATCTCCTAATACTGGGCTGGTGGCTCTTCTGAGGAGGAAGGTTTGCTCTCCTTTTTTCTGACTAAAATTCCCCTGCTGCTCAAAACTTGTACATGTGTTCCTACTAAAAATTTCAACACTGAACTCGTGGGAAAATGTTCTACCAGAAAAAAATCCCGATGAGGTCAAATATAAGTTTCTTACTAATTCTACAATCCTTCTCTGTTTTAGCAGATATTGCAGTTTTCAAAGGCTTTATGTATTTTAAGTTTATTTAATTTGGAGAAAAAGATGACTGTTGCAGGGAGTGGCATCAGTCGTAGAGGAAGAGGCTATATGGAAGTTGTAGCAGTAGAATTCTTGAAGAAGACCAAGAAACGAGAGGCAACATGTAGTTCAGGAGGTCTCACAAAGAAAGGCAAGATGAGTCAGTGAAAAACTCTCTGTGCATTCAAAATAGTTGAACTAAACTGCACTCTGCATTAGAGTAAAAACTGTGCACCACCATTTTAGTGACTTGAGAACTTAAGGAGTTAATTTGTTTTCGGCATTGTTTACTGTTTTCTCTGCCCCAGCGTGGGTTATTTTTTAAATGTCAGATCTACATTGATGCTCACATCAAAAAGCCCGTGATTCAGCTTGATAGATCAGCTACTGTGAAGAGGTAGGGGTGGGTAACTGACCCTCGTATTGAGATGTATGATGCTTATTTAGAGAAATGACATATATTCTTGATGAGATGCACAGGTGTAAGCTACACACTTCTAATTCAAGGTTACTTTCAAAAAAGGTGGAGAAGAAGCTGAGTTTATTCTTCTACCCTTCTTTCTTTTATTTAAGATAGAAACTGTAGTGTTTTCTGCATTAGAAATACTATGTACTGTGGGTGAGTGAGAGAACAGATGAACTGTGATACCACTTGACATTTATACAGGAACAGTTCAGCAGGGGTAATAGTTTCAGTGAGCTGATGGTGGAATTTAGGCTTCTTTTTTTCATCTACACAAATACAACTTCAGTTCATACATTCAGAAGAAAAGATGCCACTCCTGCAATTAGGAGATTTCCCATTACTTCTTGCAGTATCTTTAAAAGGTAATTTGTAGGAAATAATAGTCTCCTGATGTGTTTGCATGATTCTGACTATTTGAAAGGCAGTCAAGAAAGAGATCTATAAGCTCCAATAGTATCTTAGACAGGTGAAAAAGCAATGGAGAATGACTTTGAAAGCCATGCCTGAAGATAAATTGTAGGTGCTAAAACTCATCTGCAAAGGGACATTCTTCAGTGTGGTTGAATAAGAATTCTTCATTATATATTTAAATGAAAAATGCTGATTTACTAAAAGAATTTCAGAAAATGAGCTGTTTCGTTCAGTGAATTATTTGTTAATAAATCACATGTGCAATAAGAAATATCTGCTTTACTGTTTATAAAAATGATAAACATTAATTTTTTTCAGTCAGAAACAACTTTTAATTTTAAAATTTAATTTAAGCTACATAGAAAAGAGTAACTAGCTCAAATGAAACATTTCAGTTGAACAAAACCCATTTTTTGGGCTGTTTCATTTTGCAAGAAGAGGTTCTTTGCAATCTACACTATTCTCTGATTCTATGAGATTTGATTTCTGAGGCTGGAAAAATAATTGAATTATCAAATCTTTATGGATATGAAAACTATTTGCTGCCTACCCCTGCTTTCTAATATGTCTTGATATCTCTCTCAGAAAGCTTACAAGTAAGCAAATTTCTCTACATTTCTTTGTGGCAGAGAGAAACTCAGTAAGCTGACTAAAGATACAGAATTTGTTTGTTGTTTCTTTTCCCTCCTGAGCTTCTTTGTGAAGAACTGTGCCATGGTGTTTAACTTACAGTTTTCAGTAGCAAAGAAAAGGACAAATGCTAGAAATATGTACTAAAACTCTCCATGATAGCTGAAAAAGAGTCTGAAAAACTGTAGCCCACTTTGCTTCCCATTTGTGACTGTTTTGTATATTAGTTTTTCTTTTTGTTTATTTATGACAGTCTTTAAAAGGCTCACGTGAAAAGTTGTCTTTAAATCCCTTGCCTTTTACTAGACCAAAGCATCCAGACCATCACAAAATGGATTATTTTGGGAGGAGTTCTTAATGAACTGAAAACTGAAAACTAGGCAATTAATCCTTAACATTGTGTGGAAATTCTTCACATCGCTCTTTATTGTCTTAGTGTCACTCGAAATTAAGATAGGAGAATATTTCATGAAAAGCATTCAAGACATTGGGTACCAGAGAGCTGGAGTGACAAGCAATCTTCATTAAGGTCTGGGATTTGGGTGAGAGTAACTTTATTATTCAGGTACTAAAAAATAATGCTTTTTTTTTTTTTTTTTTTTTTTTTTCTGAAAGAACAGCCTTTAACAGCAGTTTTTTCAATCTCCAATTAGTCCTTCACACTTTTCCAAGCTGAGTGAAGACCTGCTGTTTTTTTCTGGTAGAAATTGAATTGACTTCTCCTGATTGACCATCTGAAAAGCTTCAAGAAAGCTCCGCAGGGAGTAGAAATCTGAAGAAGCTTCTAGAGATAGTAGAAACTTGTGGTTTGTTTGTTTGTTTGTTTGGCTTGGTTTGGTTTCCGCCCCTTCCTATTAAAACTGTGCATTCAACCCTACTGTTTAGCTATAAACAGTTGATTTCCATCTAGGAATGACTTGCTAATACTTCATTAGTGAATTACGCCGCCATCACACCAGGCCATTGGAGAGAGTAGCTCTGATTTCAGTGTAACTTGCTGATGTGACTACATGAATAGAAGGGGATTTGTAACAGGTTGATGTGGCCTCCTCTAAATTTACTCAGGTCATTTGCAAGTCCACTGCAGTTCACTATCTACGGTTATTCATTCATCAGGTACTTATAAATATGCAAGAAATGGAGTGGGAGCTTCAATCTGTAAGCAAACCATGTGCAAGAACCTATAATTAGGGCTACCGTATTTCTGAAAGATGTCAGACCTGCTGAGCATGTGTACCCCAGGTCAATACGTGCTGGATTTACCAGATGACTGTAAACACTAGGTAAATGTAGAAAAATCTTGAAATGTGTGCAGAATGAACAGACCATGTCTGGGAAACCCCATTTATCTATCATACTGACCCTAACAACAATGCTTCACATCAGGGAATTATTGGCAAAACCAACGTTATTTTCATGAGAAGGTACATGGGGTTCCAGAATGCACGTGAGACTGACCAAAAGGCTGGGTCTACCTATGAAAAGCTGATATTTTTGAATCCCACCATTTCTTGTGAGAAGACAGGGAGGACTGAGGTGAATCACCTGAGGCAGTGAGATGCTTTGTATTCTCTCTGTTTTGAATTTTTTATTTGTAAAACTAAAAAAGAATGAAATGAAAAAAGGGAAAAAAAAAAAAAGAAAACGATCCTTCAAAACTTATCAGTAGCTTTTAATGTTTATTTCACCCTCAAACAGCTGTTAATTGAGGCTGTTTAGCAGGCATGTTGTAATATTAATGTAATGCTTCTGGACTTTGTTAGTATTATAGAAAATTTTGAATAGGTTGTATTTTGGTTTTGATATTTCAGTCTTCTTTCTGATTCTTCAGCAGAATAGAATTCAGGTTTGCAGTCTCTTCCACAGTGCTTCTGCAATACAGTTGTTATTACAAATGATGCCACTTTAGGCAGGATAGACACAAGCAAACTGTAAGCTCAGAATTGCCCATTGTAATCAAATTGGCTATTTTCCAAACAATTCACAGTCTCTCTCCCAGCGTAACCTTTCAGAGCCCTGCACTCAGCAAAATAGGGGTATATTACCTTTCATGCACTACTGTTCATTTTCAGGAGAAAGCTGGGATTATTGTTCAAATTCTGTTCAATTACACCTGAGCACCTCATTGTTTTCAGGGGGAGGGCACAAATGAGTCGGGTCAGTGTTTGGTACAGAGATGGGTCTGGTGTTGCACACGGCGGGGCAGAAACGGAAAGGGTTAAAAGCACACTGTGTAATAAATATGTGACAAACTAAAGTGCCAAGGAGAAGAATGGTTGCCATCTCCCAGTTAGTCCAGTTATTCTCACGCAGCCTTGATGACGGTTTCCAGAGGCGTAATTGGATATGATGAATATGTCAGGCAGGAGTTGGGGGCGGAGGAGACAGAGAAGATAACTTATTTAATGTCTTCACCTGTTACCTAAACAGGTAAAAGAGCTAATGAGATCTGGAGTTAGGGATCCTTTACATTGGGGTACTTGGGCTCTAGGCCATTTCCACTTTTTCTCCCCCAGCTTTATAGCTGTTCTTAGAAATCTTTGGGTTCATATAGATACTTAAAAAAAAAATAAATCCAAACAACGATGGATTGCCCAGCAGAAAATTATTTATATGAAAAGTCCTGCCTAAGCATAATTTTTCTTGAGATGACATCTACTTTAAAAAAACAACACAATTTCATCTCAGATGTAAAAGTAACACCCTCTCTCTTATTTTTTTTTATTTTCTTGCTGACACCGAGAGATACAGAACTTGCTGACGATACGTGGCTGATAGCTGTATCAGTCAATCTTAAATAGTCTATAAATCCAGGTACAGTGTAAAATAGCATTGATTTATGTAATTGGTATTTTTTAGCAATACAATTTTCTGTAATTATGTTTGGTTTTCCCTATCCAGAACAGGCTTCCCTGGTGAATGTGGAAGCAGTCTCTGATTGTACAGAGCCACTATTTATTCCGCCCTCGTGCTTCCCTTGAGTGTAAGTTATGATATATCAGCATTGTCTTTGAGGTCTACCGAAGCTTTGGATATGCAATACACTGAAGAATGGAGACGGAATGAAGTTGAAAGGATTCATGAATAAAATGTAAGTGGATGATACTTCAAACTAAAGCACAAATACTGCATTGCCTAAATGGAGAGAAATTGCTCCTTTTGCTCAAGTAGGAGTGGTAGCAGTAACAATAAGCTAGGATTATTGTGGCCTTTGGTCTTGGGCTCAGTTGTTATCGGAAAGTGGCACACAGCAGCTACTGGAATACTTTCTTTTCACATGACGGCTGCAGCTGAACTTTGGAGAGGAAAATAAATACTCTGTTGGGTACAGAGTCTTATAGATCCATGAGAGAAACTTTGTCAACTCTGAGTGATCCCCCCCCAACCTGCAGCATCTACAAAAATAAATAAGGTTTTCAATCCAAAATTCTTGATAAATGGAAAGCACCGTTCTGCCCCTGGCATTGTCAATTTTCTCTCCTTTTTCAGGGAACCTGATTATTCACACTCAGTATATAAACATACTGTATGAGGTAAATAGGTACCAAGGCTAGTGCTGTTTTTGAACATAGATCATCATTTTACTTACTCCCTTACACCATTTAACTCTGTTCCGGTGACCCTGGGACCTGGTAATACGCACTGCAACCAATAACCATAACTCCATGATCCGTATAGAATACATGAAGGATGGTGGCAAGTATATAATTTATTACCTTCTGTAGTGCTGTGTTATTATTATGTGACTGTTATAGCATTCATAGTTTGACAGATTCCTATTAGCCAGTCAGTCAGAGTATGTAGTGTATTATTTTACCAATACCTGATGCATATCAATAAAGCAGGTGAACATTGCTATAAAAGAACAGCTGAATTGGCTTGGATGGTGTAATCTCCCATCCTGAGTTCTCACCTGAAACATCAGTTTAAGCTGACGAATACTTTTGTAAGTATGAGAAAAGTCTGGGTAAATTTCTTCCCTGCCTTGTCCTGAATCCCTGAAAGGAAGTGTCAAAATAGCACAAGAGGTTATTTTCATCGTACTGCCATTCCAACAGCAGAAGCAAAAATTACGAGAAATCTTTTACTGTGAGACAACCTGTTCTCACAAGATTTCCAGCCCATTAACTCAAGAATCAGATTGTTTGGATTAGGTTTGCACAAACAGCCAAGCTTTTCAGGTGCTTATCCAAAAGGCATTGAACCAAATCTTTTGAGGTTTCCCCACATACTTAATATATTATGCAAATATTGACTATATGCAGAGACAAGAGAAAGATGGGGAAAATCTCCTTGTCCAGGACAAGCAGAATTAGTTCTTGCTGGATGAGTAAAGCTGTTGTGCTTTCTGCTGGCTGGACAAAAACAGCAAGAGGGAGTGGAGGTACAGAAGGCAGTGCCATGGGATGGAAGGTGACCAAGGGGGTGAGGAAGCCTGGAGCTAGAAAGCAGTGAGCTGCTGGAGGCTGGGAAGAGGAGATGAAGGTGCATATAGCCATGAAACAGTCTGATGAAACATGGGAAATACAGAGCTTACGTATGGAAAGGATCTGACCAGGGGTAGCTGTGTTGCTGGGGAGGGGAGCTGGGTAATACAACTCCTACCCTCTAGTATGTGGCCAGAGCTCAGCTCACAGCTGGTGGCCTCAGTGTGGATCAGTCCTCCAAGGGATGGACATTGCTGCTGTTCTCCTGGGCTCAGAATAGCTGTCTGGAGCCTGCTAAATCCCTGTTGGTCCATTTCCTCCTCCTGCATTTCTAAAAGAGAGAAAGAATAGATCAGCCTGTAATGTTTATCTGAGGATTGTTTGGTATTGTTTAGATTATTCTGTCTAGATGAAATACTTTTAAAGAGTATAAATTAAAATTTAAGAAACTACAGAAGGGAAAATGCAAGTTATCCAGATTTTTTCTGTAATTTCTGTTGCACAGGCAACCTGACACAACATGTTGCATGTAATTCGACCATGCTGTCAGTTTTTACTAGGAATGTAATCAATATGATCAAACAAATTTTAATCAAGGTCTCTGAAACAAAGCATTCAATATTATATAGATTCTTACCCAATGCATTACAACAGTTTGTTAACAAGCTGATATGAAATCTAAATCTTTAAGACCATGAGTCCCGTCTCACCCAGTGAATGATTGGCAGCAACACAGAGAGAAAGGCTCGTACATAATGTAGTCCTACTGATCCTGCTTCTGAGGGGTAATATAATAAGAAAGTACCAGCAGAGATGTACCTGTTAGTGATTTCACAAATGATCAAGCAAATAGCATGGGATACTTTATGTTACATCATGTTGAACTGCTAAGCAAAGATGTAATCATCAAAGGCTATAGAGAGGCTCTTTTTTGACTTGAGTAAAAGAAATTTCTGCAGGCACTTCAAGTGGAGCTGGTGAAAAGAGAACAGAGTTGTATACAGTCATGGGAGGGAGTCAAAGCTCTACTTGCAATTCCAAGCTTCTCTCCACCTTGCTTTAGACATTTATATGGTAATCATTTAGGGATTTCAGTCACTGTAGGACCCCTTTATACTCTATGGAGAAAAATAGACATTTTTAGGGAAAGATTCTTTTGGCTGATTTTAGTTGTGTTCTTTAGGATGGTATGACTTGTGACCTCACACTTAGTATTTTTAATCAATGATTATAAAATAGTAGATTTTTTGTAGTTCAGCAAAAGTGACTACACTTATGGTGGTATTTAGTCAGAATATCTCCCTCTCTCTCACCACAACTGTTAACATTTTTTTTCATTGTATCTTGCATCAGTTATGGCATTACAAGATGTTTTACATGAAGGTACTCAAATTTGTGAAATAAACTTGCAAGAGATGCTTAGTTTTCTCAGTGTACAATGGGAAGCATTGCCAACTATTTGACATCTTCCCTAAAGAAAAAGGGGTCATCTTTTGATAAGCTCTTCCAAGACAGGTGACTAGCAGAAATTATGGAAGTGACCCTGTTTTCTTCCATGGGATGTTTAAACATCCATTTGAGAGGAAAATGGTTGGGATGCTCCTCCATGTAACTCTCGTCCACATGTCTGGTGCCAATTAAATCCTTGTTCCTCAATGGCACATCACTGGTTTTGCATTTTGATACCCCAGAAGAATGTTGAAGGAACATGTGAATAGAGGAGTGGGAGATCATTATCTCAGTGAATCCCTGTGTGAGAAGAGGGACCACTGGGTGGAACACAGCACTGTTGGTGAGATCAGTAGTGCCACCCCAGAGTGGCTGCCCTGCCTCTGCCATAGACATGGAAACTTACAGAAGTTACTTTCAGAAGGGATTTCAGCACAGGCTGCCTACTGGAGTAGATATTCACAGTCCCAGGAAGTCTTGTACACTGAGTAGCTTCACTAGTAACTACTAATTATATGGAGCCTGCTGGGTTCTAGATGTCTCTTCTGTGACCACATCTCCACAGAGAGCCAAGGCATACACTGCAATAATGAAGCTGAGCTAGATAGCTCAAGTGAGCTGTGCTCCGGAAGAAATGGAGAGATTTTAGAGTAGTGATGTTTGTCCCAGTGATGGGTTGTTGATATTAAGCTAAGTGTGCCTCAGGAATCACAATCCCACAGTAAAAAGGGAGTCTGCTGCATCACACATCTTAGAATCCTTCCATCAGACAAACCAGCTCCATCTACTGCTTTCTGCTCTTTTTGTGCACGAGAGGTACAGGTGCCTGTAAGGAATCATCATAAAATGCAGGCACTCAGCAGATTTTCTGCTTTTAGCTCATGTTCCCTAAATCTGGGAGTGCTGCTGCTGAGTGCTTAGAGGAGCCATTCAGGTCTGGGTCCACTCAAGGAGGAAGCATGTAATTGAAGTAGTCTTAAATCAAACACCTAAGGTCCTCAGGCAAACAGCAGGTACTCCCTCTTTTAATATTTGTTACTGACCTCTTTAGGCAACTCCCCACTGTACTTTTGAGTCTCTCTTTGGAGATGCCCATATCTCTTCACTGAAGGCATGGGGATGCTAATTTTGGATCAATTAATTAATTATTTAATTAGTCAATTAATGCTGGGGCTAAGTATGTGTTTGTAGGTGCTGTTATATTTAATACAGGCATCTAGAGCAGGCACTCTGGTTTTGCTCTTTATCATTTAATGCTCCTCATAATTGTTGTGGAAACCAAGGACGGAGAAACTGAGCCTAAATTTTTCAGTCTTCATCATAAAGATTAAGGTTTCAACCAAGACAGAACAGGTGCAGAGCAATAAGCTGGTATGTAATTATTTGTTCCTATTGCAAAATTTATGTCTTAGATCTAAGAGCTTACTGGGAATTTTCCAACCTGATGTTTATCTGTATGGAAGCATGCTCCTCAAGAGTGAAAACTAAAAATCATAGTTTTCTTCAAAGTAGTTCTTTCTTTTTCCACAGGAAAGTTTTTGTGTAAATCGGTTAATCTAAAACTGAAACTTTACATTTGCTGAAGCAGCCAGCAATATTTATTCTGAGTCAGTACAGCAGTCCTTCTCCCATGGGAAGGATTCAGGGCCAAATGTCACATCCATGATGCGACGCCGAGTAGGAATTGCAGGGCTGTGGCTCACTTAACGTATCCTTTTCACCAAGCAAAATGAACCATGTCAGTGTGGGAAGAATAAATGGCAATCTTTGGCTGTCATGCACTAGGATCTTATTATAGACACAGAGATAATGAAACTAATGTATCCTGAGGCAGTGTTACTTAAAAGAGTATCAGAACAGGAGAATGTGCGCTGAATTTCATTGGCTTTTTTTCTGGTGTGTTTGGGGCTAAGTTTCAGCAAACAATACAGAGCCCTGGTCTTTCAGAAGTGAAGTGATGTTTGGACAGCTGGTGACAGGATAAGGCTACAAAGGGTTTGCCCACCCCAATCAATCCTTCACTGGGATAAGCAGATCAGGGAATAGGCTGAGAAGAACTGAACCTCATACAAGTTTTCCACAAAATATTTGTATCTGTTAAGCAAATGGTAAAGAGGATGGGAACAACTGATCTGGAAACTAATAAGGTCAACTGATGCAATTTTTGAAGATGACAGAAATGAAGCTCCTCTTCTAATTTATTGAGAGTGTGTATGTTTGGGTTTAGGTACATTCTTGGGTGTGAGATACTGCCTTATGCCAGTTCCCTCCTGACAGACCTGTGTTTTCACAGGGCTGAATAGGATGCCTGCATTTATTTCATGACGAGACGTACAAGCAATCTGTAGGCTGCACTTTAATGTCTGAGTGGGTACACCAGCTCTCTCCAGCAGCTGACGTAACCCATTGTTATGTACAGGAAGCATTCTAATCCTCATAATTAGTAAAATTCTGGGGTCAATGCAGGTGAAGAGATTTCATATACCTTTTAAGTTTACTCATGATATTTTTTTCATCTTCTGCCCACCTTTATTTTATTTCCTCTCACAAAAGCTACCCAGCATAACTTCCTCCTTGCACTTCAAATGCTATGCAGTTATAAAGAGAACGAAACAATCTGAAAGAAAAATCTCCATATGGGAAGCCTTTCCTAGCAGGGTATGTTTTTATTTTATTAGATCCAGGAAAGTAGCTTGAGACATTTAGAAGTATGCCCATCTTATTCTGTTGAAAATTTGAAGTATTTATGATCCCAAGAGGTAAAAAAAAAACCTATGTAAAGCACTGTGCACATTGGTCTACATGACATTTACTATCTGTATTAAACTGCTACTCAGAAACCTCAGCAAGGTCTGAGTTCTGTTATGCTGGGCACGCTTCAAATATATAAAGGGTGACTCCTCTCTCCAGAGTTTAAGCTTTCCATCCGACTGGCTTACTACCGTGTTATAATAGTCCTGTCTCTGGCATGCTGATTTGTGGCCTTGATCAAATCACTTATCCTTTTACTTGCTTAAAAAAACCCCAACTCCTGCACTTGAATGCATTATAAGTCAACAGAGCCACTCACACACGCAGAGGAGGTGTGTAGGACCGAAACCTTAGGTCATGCACACAGCATCCTCTTCATGAGGATCCTCATGTTCCCGGCAGGGCCACTGTGTCCCTTGGTCTGGTATGCCTTTTCTGCTTTATCTTCTGGCTGAAAAACTTGGGTATGAACTTCTTGCTTCATTGAAACCAAAATGAGACATGTTATGACCCCCTCAACCTCTGAACCCTAGTATTTAACTTATCTGGTTTCTTTGGGCTGATTCAGATTTAGGAAAAAGCACAAGGTGAGATCACTTAGCAAATCTGACTGGGTGACAAACTTGATCAGGTGGCATGGATGACAGCCAGGCTGGCACAGGGCGAGATGCGAACCTTTGAAGCTGGCCCGTCTGCACTTAGAGAGATCATGAACATACTGCTTTCTCCTGTTAACTCCTGTTATTAATAAGTGACTCCTGTTATTTCTGCAGTTTGAACTACATGCTTGGCACTGAAATTTAAGGCTGCTGGTTCTTGTCTCTGCGGACCAATACCTTTAAAAATTTTAGAGTTGTGTAATTTAAACATATTGCGTATTCCAGATGAAAGGTCAAAACTGGCCTACTGTAGTCATCTGTATGTTGTTGTTAAAAATTATCCCAAGAAAGGAGGATATTCAGGTAAAGGTGAGGAGCAGATCAGTGGGTACAAATGGAAAAACTGGAAATGTAAGGAGCAAATGCAAGAAGCATTTGGTTTGAGTAGCAAACGCTCAGCTAGAATGAGCAGCAACTGTGAGAGGCAATCTTAAATTTTATAAGCAAGAAATGTATGTGGTGGGAAAAACATGGGCCATGGAGCAAGACAGATGACTGCAGCAGTTGAGCTGTGAATAAGGTGGAGCAAAGGAAGAGTGCTGTCAGGAATCCTGGGTGGAAGAGAAGGCTGTAGTGTCAGAGGTCAGGACCAGCTTGAGTATGAATTTAGAAATGGGAGAAGAAAAGATGGCATAGGAGTTCCTGAACACTTGGATATTGAAGAGAGTAAGAATACCACAATAACTACAAAATGTTAGGAAAACTTGTTAGGAAAAGCTTCTCAAAAACATATCTGTCTAGAGAGTTGATAGCTACTTACATGTTTTGTGTTTTTTGCTGTTTGCCATATAACACATTTTTCTTTGGAACCTGAGAAAACTTGACTTTTGCAGCAGTTCAACATGGTTTGAAAGAGGTCTCTGAGGACATAGGCTAAATGTGACTCCTATAAACTTCCAGCACAATATGTACCTGTAGGTGCCTCTCATCTTTCACAGATATTTGCCTAATTGCACTTATTTATTAATCTGAAATGTAAAGTGTTCAAGAAAACATTGGACATCCCCACTTTAAGGTGTTCTCTCAACCTTCCCCGAAGGTCTACCCACCAGAGACCCTGAATGTTCGTAATTTGTCAAAGATTGGGTAATTGGCAGGAAAGGATGGCTTTGGGTATGTATGCCCCTTCCTTCCCTCCCTTTCCAAGCATTGTGATCTTGTTTAGCTTTGTACTGTCATGTCAGCTTCTTCTGTACTTGCTAGGGTTCAACTTGTATCTTCTGATGGCTCTGCAGAAGGTATTTGTCACCTTGAGCACTTTCCACTCTTTCCTCATGCTGTCTGCTGTTTCCATGGAAGTCTGTGATGTGTTTTATTCAAAGTATAATTTGTAGAATGTTTGCTTAGAACAGAGGAAGGGAAAAATAACTTCTTCAAGGCAGAGTGAAAGAGAATATACTCTAAATATAAAAAACAGCAACCTGCCTCTAAACCTTAATCCCTGTCTCTACTGAATCCCCAATTAATACCAGTTCTGTTTAGGACAGAAACATTCAATGACAACACGAAGGAAGACATGTCAGGTCACAAATGCAGAACATGAAATATTTCCACTCTTGTTAATTATGACCCAGCCTTCCCGAAAAACAGATGGAGGTGCTTTCAAAGCTTTGTGTGTGTGCGCCCGTGTGTGTGCGCATATGTATGTCTGTCTTACGAACGGCTAATTCAAATCAAACTTGGGATTCTAGTCAAGACAACAGCTTCACTCCCTAAACCAGCTTGTTTCTGTACTCTTATCATTACCAAGAAGAAGGAAAACTGCAATCAAGTTTCATTCAACTCCAAAGAAGAAGAATAAATCTCACAATTTTGAATAACAACCCACTATGCAGTATTTGCCTATATGACAAACATATGCAGAAGCATATACTTGGCTTGATTCTGCTTGAAATTTCACAACTAACTATAGCATCCGTAGCTTGAGTAACGCAGATAAACCCTCGGTCAACCTCTTCCCTTTCCCCGTCTCCTTGTTACAGGGTTACAGGGTCAAACTATATTTACGCATAATAGGCAGAGATATCCATCTGCTTATGCGGCATTATGTGACACTAGCTGTAGGTGCTTGGGAGCACCGCTGTGCTCCACATCCTCACCAGCTATAGTGGACTCTTCAGAAGGCAGTGGTGCCTACTCCCATTCCTTCAGCTCAGCCATTCCTGAGAGTATGCATTACAGGAACATAACTCTGGTCTTGCACCAACTCTTTCCCCAGACCTGGCGGTGTAGTTCATTACTATGAAGTGTCAGGAATTCAAAAGGACGGTGTAGTAGGTGCCTCCAGACTGTAACGGCAGTGCTGCTAATTGGAACACTTGCAATACAGTGTCATATGTGTCATTGCTTTCTACTATCCCCCAGAAACACCTCCAGAAAAATATAAAATGCTAATCTGACTTTTTTCCTAGTTTTCAGTGGTTTTACAGAGGTTTTACAGAAGGTTGGCTCTCTTGTCACTCAGACTGGATATTGTTCAGAAGCCTTTATAGACAAACCCCATTTTCTAGGGCCACCGACACTGGGACACAGGCATTCAGCAAAAATAAAACAAAGCAATCCCAGATGCAATGGAATGAAGAGTTAAAAGGCAGGAACGTAACGCATGTGCTTCTCTGCCTTGCCCCAACTGGATGACACTCTAATAGGTTTCTTATTCTGCTTTCTTCCACTAAGAGGCTGGAAGACATATGTCACTTTTCCACCTTAAATGTGCATTTTCTAGTTTGTTTGGATTTATGTCATAACCTTAATGGGGTTTAAATGGAATTTTTATATGTGAATAATACTCTGCATTAATGCAAGAACTTTAGGTTGCTGTGCTACCAGTCTGATTTGCATAAAGATTTTTAAATATGAAAGAAGAATAGCCAGGCTATTGTAGATGGCAAAGTGAAAAGAAAAGACACTGGCATGGTAGTACAAGGAAGAGACTATCCCCAAAATGCTAGCTTGTGAAAGGTTTAATTCTCTTACTCTTAGGTACAACTGGGTGTGAGAGAAAAGCCTGGAGGTCATGCCAGTCATGAATATTTAGTAGCTGGAGGGTCAAGGCCAGATTAAATAGTGAAACAGCCAGGTCAGTATCATAGGTTTGTACTTTACCATAAAACATTTTCTCTTCTAGAGTACTGTTTGTGATCTGTAAATGTAAATTGTCTGTGTCAATATTGTAGCTCACATGACAGTGATACACATCCCTCCCGCACACATTAGTGTGCAGAAGTGTCTGCTTCCTGTAAGTATATTCTACATTGTAGATTTTGCGAGGTGATTAATTATAATGCCAAAAAAGTGTCTGTGTCATATATTGAAAAATGTGCTTTACGCAATTACATATTACTTACATTTAATATATAATACATTGTGTCTCTATTTAAAGTCCTGGTTTACCCTTAAGTATATCAAGTAGGAGTAGGAGAATACTTATCCCCTTTATATTATTTTTTTTTTTTCAGAATGGGAATTTGGGGCATGAGAGAGTTCAAAAGATTTATCCCGACAATTTTTTTATGGCAGTGCTGGGAGTAGCACTGCAGCTCTTCTGACTCGTGGTCCTTTACCTTAGTTCTGAGTTCTGAGATTTCATCTGTTGGTACAAATGAACTTAAAGAACATAATCATCCTTTTGGTTTCCAAGACTGAATTGTGTATGAGCAACTCTGAGTTACTGATGGTAGTGCAGTCAGTGAACTTTCCTGCTGGCATGTTTTTCATTCTTAGTGTACCATTATTATTTTTAAATGAATTATGTATGTAACACGCTTGGTGTACAGACTACACTGCATGTGAATAATAAAGCGCAGTCTCTGCTCTGAGGAGCTGACAGTCTAAGGGCTTGATCCAGTGAACACTTATTCCTGGGTGATTTACTTAGCCTACTATCATGACTAATCTGTTGATCTGGCCCCAAACTAATTAGATAACTTGACAAATAAGAACAATGGCACACCCTGGGTAGTGCAGGAGGGAAGGCATGAGACACAACAGTACATAAAGATTTAGGAAGAAAGAGGATAAATACAAGCTGGTTTGGATTTGATTCACTTCTCCGTGGCGGTATCCACATGGAAATGCTGCAAAGGATGAAGCTTGGGCCCTGGAATCAAGTGTGTCAGGTTTCATCCAAACTTTACATCTTGCTGGCTGTTCAGTCTGTCCTAATGACAAGTAGTAGCCTCATCTCGACCTGATTATTATTTTCTTTTGTGATTGATCTTCTGCAGTTAGTTCTAGAACAGTCTTCTCAATGATCTTTTGAAAGGAGGTGAAGTTGAATATGCATTCATAGGTCTGAAGAGCATCTGAGTGGGCTGAGTTAAACTGCGCTGCTTGCAAGCAACTAGCTGACTGTCCAGAATGGTCAAATCCTCAAGGAGAGGGAGGTTTATGCTTCTTGAAAATGAGTTATCTCCCTGCCCATAGGGAACAGAAGGGTGGCAGCCAGGTGTATGCATGACCTTCATGTGAAAAAACACTTTATTGGGGAGTGCTGCTTCTTTGGAGTCCAGTCCTGGCTCTTTCTATATGCAGCAGCGGCTGAATATGCAGTGTCGGGGTACTAAGAGACCGATTTTTGGGCTCTTGCCTGGGAGACCTGCAGGGCAAGGGCCTAAGCACTGAATTTGAGTTCTGAGATTTCACCTGTTGGTACAAATGAGCTTAAAGAACATTATCAGTGTTGAGGCCTGAACAAGCACTGTTTGAGTATGGTTAGTTGGTTCTGAATAGTAATATTTAGTCTGTGCTTGAAGGTCCTGTTTATACTGCTGTATGTGATGCTTGGCCACCGCTGACCTTGTTTACGTGGGCTCTGAATTTAAAGGCTGCAGTAAGTTATTGAGACCTTGGGAGGAAAAAAAAGAATGCATTTTTTTTTTTGTCTGGGCAGTGACCCAGTGCATGTCATCAGTGGAGCTGGGGCAGAACAGAAATACCTGCAACTGGCTTTGGAAGCACCTCGCAGATGACTTAATAACATAGTGCTTATAGGCACACTTGAAGCAGTTCTTGGCACCTGGCTTCTGTTTGCATTTTCCATGAGATATAGGCTAAGGGAGCTTGAAAAGAAAAGTCCACTTATCAGCATGGACAAAATGATTGACTTGAATGATTATCCATGGTGCTCATTTCACCAACTGGTGCTGCTTGCAGAGTGTGGAAAGGGCCACAGGTGGCCCAGGAAAAATAAAGTGGTATTTATTCAACTGACCACTGTGCTGGAAAAGGGATAGATACATTTCACTAACTTGGTCCCAGAGAGAAAAATTTCTTTAATGCAGAGGCAGGTCAATTCTATTCTGACTCTAATGGAGAAGTAAGTGAGGAAATGAAACAAAATGTGGGAAAATGTCTTAGTGTGAGGCAAAATAATTGTAAAATTATTGTAAAATGATTGTAAAAATCTCAACACAAAGCTTGTTTGCCATTTTAATTTTTTTTTTCTTTCTCACATCTAGGACTTGTGGGAAAATATTTCTTTGTGCTTTTACATCACATGAAACTAAAACATCCCACTACAGGTGTCTATTTTATTTCCTTTCTATTTTTTTTTTTGAAAAGGAAATATATATCTCTCAAAATCTGCAGGGATAAAAGTTTAATTATGTCTTAGTTGCTTGCTGTGATTTTGAAATCAGTGCTTTAGTCTGAATAAGCACTTGGTGGGTTATAAAATGACATGATGAATATTTCTATTTCTCATGTTAAAATCTAGTTTTTGTAAGGTAATTGGCAATAACAGAGTTGACACTGGATTAACAGAGGTGACCTGAAGTTGGTAGGAAAAAGGAGATTTTTTTTTAAAGAAATGAGTGAACGAAATGAAAAAAAAAAAAGAAAAAGGAACATGCTGTGGAAGAAAATATACTTGCAGCAGTGAGGACTCATCCATTTTGCATGCCAATATAGCTGCAGATAAAGATATGTGAATAAGCTAAAACCCACATAAGCATTTTTTATCCTGGTAGAATTTTATGAAGGCAAGGATGCTGGACTTGTAGAAATATTGGTTTCTATAAAAAATAAACCAATGCAGAAATAATAGTTTAGACACAGTTCATGTGAATAGGCCAGTCCTAAGAACTACAGCCTTCACAGCCTGATGAAAGTGGCAGATGAAAGTGGAGGTCAGCACTGGAATTTTGGGGAGTATCTGGACCACAGCAGAAGGACAGAAAACAGGGACAGATCTGAGGAGAGACAGTGATACTGCAAATGAGTGGTGGCTAGGCAGATAAAATGGGGCCTGACACAGATGGTTTGGGTAGAAATCGGCTCATGGAGTCTCGGTGGAGCTTACTTTATGGTAGGCAAGGATTTGATGGCAGGTTCTACGTCTAGAAACATTCTCATTTTGTGACCTCCCAGTTGGGGCTGAGATGGTCTATTTAGAATATATGTGTATGTTTCTGTCATATCATACATTTGTATATACTGCCAAATACTTAATTAATTAACAAGTCTTTTTTTGAATGTGAATTTTTTTTTTTTTAAAACATGTTTCTGGGCTTGTGAATGGGTCACTCGCATTGCCTTCCTTGCAGGTACCCTCCTCAGAGAGACAGAAATAGGAATGAGTGTTCAGAAAGATTTCTTTACCCTGAGAGATGGTTCTTCCACCTCAGGGATCAGAGAGGATTTTTTCCCCATGAGCTCCTTGCTGCCTTTCAGCCCTGGACTTAACTAAAAATGTACTTTAAAGACAGAAATAATCTCTGTGACTTCAGAGTCTGAAAATCAGAATCTCTAGGACTAGGAACCACTGCCCAGAAAGGATGGGAATCATCTCTGCCATGCACTACATGTCTTGTTCCAGATCCAGATAAAAACTGGAGAAATGCACTGGCTTCACATCCACTTGTATAGCCATTTGCTTTGGCTCTGATTTTCCATCAGAGTAACTGGCGTTTGGCAACTATCTGTCAGTGAGTTCCTTCCTATGATACAGGTTGACTCAGATAGACTGGGAAATGCAAAGATCGAAGGCTGTGATACTTGCATCTGACCAGAAAGCTTTTAGAGTTTAGCTTCCTGCTGAGTAATACTGATATATGAAGAATCAATTGTGCTAACTGCTTTAGGGGAAAATGTCTAATCACTACCTCAAGCATTTCCCTCTTGACTGGGGTAGAGACTTTCGTGTAGAAACCCAGGGAGAAAACAGGAGGGGGAGAAAGATAGTAACACTCTAAAAAAATATATTAAAGAGAAGCGCTTTTTGCTAGTCATGGTAAGTACTGTAATACTTCTTTCAGATCTCTGTAACTCTTCTGTAACACAAACAAATTCAGCTTCAAATCAGTCTCCGCTAGATGGAAACCATTTTTCTTGTAATGTCCTGTGTGTCTGATCTCCAGTTTATTCATATAAACATATTTTTATCTTGCATCTTCTGTTTTGATCTTTAGGATTCACTGACAACCATTTACCTAATGACTGTGTATGAGCAGTGTAGCACAACATTCAGGGCGGGCTGATAAGGATGGCAGTCAGAATGGTGTGTGCATACCCACCCTACCGACCCATCCAAGGGTATAGGTGGCAATGGGAATATCCCAGGTGCTCTTTTGTTAGGATATTTTTATTAAAACATTTTTATCAAGTAGTAGTGCTTTACAATAGCAGCAATAATGTGCCTTTATTTATTTATTTATTTATTTATTTATTTATTTATTTATTTATTTATTTGGGTTTGGAAGAGATATGATAGCAACGAAAAGAGTAGAAATAAGGAGTGTTGTGGGATCCCAGGACCTCTTGACTGCTAGAGTAGAAATATGGAGTTGGCTCATCCACCAGTGCAAAGTGACTTCAGTCAAGCAATGTTAATTTTTGCCAGCTGGGGATTTCCTACTTCCTGATAGCCCTTTGTTTTAGGTTGTGCATTTACATATTTGGCTTTTTTGTGTTTACTAAATTGCATATGGGAGGATGCATAAACTGAGCAAAGAAGAGAAATCACTTGATAAGGGCCATGGGAGGGGACATCCCAGAGGGTCACAGAACAGTTGTCAGCTCTGCTTGCTTCTTCTCACAGCACCCTCTTTGCCTCTTTGCTGGTTCCTGTAGTTGAGCTGTAGGTTTGTAATATCTATTTTAGGGCTGATTGAGTGCTAGCAACAGCAAGTTTTGTGTGCTTGAGGAGTTTGAATGAATCTTGGGATTCGGTGGAGAATTACTATAACACTCATAAAGAAGAAATGCTATAAATAATATATTCAGCATAGTTCATGGGTCAGTCTAAAAAATACGATTCTCTTCATCAGTTGCTCTAGTTGCTTTTAGAAAGGTCTTAAGGTGGAAAAAAATCTCCTTGCAGTTGACCACTGGGTTATGGCCAGATTTCTTTCTAATTTAGCATTTCAGTGCCATACAAACTGATAGAGTTATTGTTAACCAGTTCCCATTGACTCCTCTTACTTCATCTCCTCTGTGTCTGTGTTTCTGGCATGTTATATGGTCTCCTGTCTAACACATTGGTCAAGCTGCAGACATGTATTGGAGTTTTGAATCATTTTTATGAGCTCAGTGATTACATTATGCTCTTAGAAATGGATATATTGAGAACATAGAAATAAAAATAGATGCATCAAGAAAGTAAAGGCAAACATAAGAGGAAGAGCAGAGCCATTCTGATATTGAGGAATGCAGAGATAGTGTTTCTGGGGTATATTTGATAGCTTGAGTTGCACATGGATTGCTTGAACACAGGATTTTCTTACCTGATTGCTCTGTATTGATGCTGAAATAATGGGATAAAGAATTTTCCCTTGGGATGGTGAATATAGCAGTGTTTAGAGAAGTTTTAGTAAGGATGTAATTCAGGCTTTGGTGGGTGTATAGATAAGAAGTGAGGTATGCTGGATGTTAATCTTTTTGGCCATTCCAATGAGGTCAGTTTAACTCAAATTCTTGTACCTCTTAAAGGAACCAAATGGTGTGCACCAACATACACCATTTTTGTAAAGTTTGGATCAAATGATTCCTGCGATTTAAAATAAATTTTAATTCTGATAAAGAGGGGGTTTGTGTGGGTGGGGTTTTTTTTGTTGTTGTTGTTGCTCATATTTTCTTTCTAAAACATGTAATTCTTGCAATCGGGGTTTTTGTGAAACTCAAAATGGGAAAAACATCCAAACAAAATCTCTGAGTTTGAGGAAAATTTTGTACAGCTTTAGTTATAACCTTATAACATGTAGAAATATAAAGTTAAATCAAGAATTCTCTGGTGAGGGCATTTTTTTTGCGAACATAACCAATATGAAAAACATGCTTTCATAACCCAAATACCAGTTAAATGGTAGTGCAAGAAGTCATAGTTTGCGTTTGGATTCTGGTAACCCAGTATCAAAAGAATAGGTCTTATGTTGCTGATCAAAATTAATCAAGGAGTATCTCTTCTCCTCAAATTCCTAGAAGTCAATTATGAGATTTCTTACAATCATGTCAGGTACTGTTACAGAAAGCTGAGCTCTTGTGACTATTCCAGACCTGTTTGATGTTACTGGGCACCCTGCCAACGTCTCCTTTCTGTATGCCAAGATGGTAATTATTGACACTTCATAGGGAAAGGGTTTCAAGGAACTCACATCAATATTTCTTCCACAGTCAGAAACTGGAAATGCCACTACACCAAAGAGATTCTGAAATCCTTGGGGATTATATTCCTGGACTGAACAAACACTAGAGAGCACTGAGACAGTTAACCTCAGTCAGACAAAACAAGGCTAGCGTGCAGATGTCTGGAGTGGAACATGGGCAGTACTATTTGAAGAGAATGAATCTGGTGAGGAGGAGTGGGAGTGGGTGAGAAAGCTTTGTATGTGCAAGGTGTTGTCTTTTAGGATTGAAGGTGTATTATGAATCAAAACTAGTTCTCAGGAAGGGACCGAGAGGGTTGGTTCTACATCTCAGGAGTACATCACAGAGTGAGGGGAGGTGGCACCATGCACTAGGAAGACTGAAGCCATCACTTGCTGTACTTTCAAGGTACATGTGTTTTAAAACACATCTGTTTGTCACATTTGATTGCTCATCTTGGGTTTTCCTCACAGTCTCATGGGCAAAATTAACCTAGTTTTGTAGACAAGGTTTTTAGGGTGAAGGAGACATTTCTCACAGAGTGAGCAGATTTTGGAACAGGATATGGAGATTCTGGTCATTCTGATCCCTTTCAGGTGTGAATTTTAGCATTGGCACTAGCAGTTATGCCGCGCTCCTCTCCTGCTTTTGTATAATGTGTGTGTTCCACTACTGAGCCTAACAGCTCCACAGAGGGGTGTGGAAGTTCATGTAGATTGCCATTAAGAGTTCATACTTGGCCAGCCATGAGCCACACTGATTATTATTTCTCTCCTGCACTGATGCTTGAATGCTTCAGATACTTGTGTGTGGTTGTCATGTCCTTCCCCCTGCTCACTCCTTTGGCAAGATCCATGTGCTTAACAAGATGCCTAACTCTTGTTAATCTTTCCTCATGTATCCCCATGCGTGTCACTTGTAATGCTAGCAAGTAAGTCCATAAAAAGCTGAGGCTACAAAGTTTGAATTCCTACTGATTTTTGTTTTGCACTTGGGTCTGCTGTTTTCTATTAAAAATTGAACTCTTATTTCAGTCTCTTTCTTGGTTAGGATATCAAGAAGATCTCTTTCAACTTGCCTGCCAAGTCCCAAAGACATTTATGCAATTTACAAATTTGTTTCAAGTTACTCAGTATGTTTGAAAGTTTGAAAGGAGGGGAAACAGACTGACAGACAGACAGGAGGCTGAAGTGAGCCAGTGAGTTGTGTAAGTCTGATTTCTTTAAGACACCCATAAAAAAGAGATGGAAGGAAAATTTTATATGGTATCTGTTATGCAGTTAGATTTATATGGGAGCTGTTGCCTTCTCTGTCTGGGTGCAAAGTGCAGGTTCATCTTCATTGCAGCCCAAGCTCAAGGAGCTGTGCTGAAGCTGTACCATTTCATAGAATCATAGAATCATTCTGGTTGGAAAAGTTCAACCATCAACCTCACTCTACAGAGTTCTCCCCTACACCATATCCCCCAATGTCACATCTAAACGACTCTTAAACACATTCAGTGAATGTGATTCAACCACCTCCCTGGGCTGCTTATTCCAGTGCTTGACCAGTCTTTCTGTGAAATCTTTTTTCCTAATGTCCAGTCTAAGTCCTCCCTATTGCAGCTTGAAGCCATTGCCTCTTGTTTTATTGCTGATTACTTGTGAGAAGAGACCAGCACCAGCCTCTCTACAATGTCCTTTCAAGTAGTTGTAGAGAGTTATGAGGTCTCCCCTCAGTCTCCTCTTCCTCAAAATAAACAGTCCCGACTCCTTCGATCGCTTTTCGTAAGATTTATTCTCCAGGCCCTTCACCAGCTTCGTTGTCCTCCTCTGCACTTGCTCCAGCACCTTGGTATCTCTCTTGTATTGAGGTGCCCAAAACTGGACACAATACTCGAGGTGTAGCCTCACCAGAGCTGAGTACAGGGGGACAATCACCTCCCTACTTCTGCTGGTCCCTACTTCTATTCCTAATACAAGCCAGGATGCTATTGGCTTTCTTGGCCACCTGGGCACACTGCTGGCTCATATTCAGACACTTGTCAATTAGAACTCTCAAGTGCTATCCTGCCAGGCAGCTTTCCAGCCACACTTTCCCAAGCCTGTGGACATACATGGGATTATTGTGGCCCAAGTGCAGGACCTGGCAGTTTAGCTCAAAGCTCAGACCAAGGAATAAGAAAGGCTTTATATAAATAATTAACAACTCCGTGTTTGAAGATAAGCTAAAACTGGTGATGGTTTAGCCCAGAAAGTGCAGCTTTACCTGCAGTGGCTCAGGAGTGGCTCAGATGTCAGTGCAGTGTGATGGAGAATGTTAGCTGGGGACAAGGGACCCTGTCAGCCTCCCAAAAGCCAAGTTCACCCTAACCCCCAAACCCTGCAGCTGTACACCAGCAGCTCCGGTTGTGTGCTGTCAGCAGGAGTGTTTGTATTAGCACAAGAAAGTCAAGTCTTCACTGCTTTATGAGCTGGAAGGTCAGCTACACTTGAGCTTCAATCTACCATCCCCTGCCCTCCATTAAGTTAGCTGCCTGGAGCTTAAAGCACAGTTTAATCTGTGATAGAAACTTATGGGAGTCTGCTCAGGGGCAACACTCAAGCTATTCCTCAAACTAATTCGACAATCCCCACAAGACAGCAGAGGTTTCTTAAGGAAGAGACCATATGCCAAGAACACGTCTATGCAACCCAGAATAGCTCTTTATGGTGCCGTAGTACAAGGTGAAAAATTCATTGGGTTAGCTCAGGGATGTCTGTGATGGGAGGGAACTGTTTTACTGAAAGGGACCTTGCATGTTGTTATTTGAATGTAACAAATAAGTGTTTAGTAATCATTCTTATTAATAGTAATAGCACCTGTATTATTGTAGTTTAAAAGCCTCACTTATCAGTTCTGTGAAAAATTCTTACAAAAAAGTAGATGGGGGAGAGAGAAAGGTGGTATCACTGTCACTGCAGAAATGATGCCCAAGGGGACAAAAGCCTGTGATGTCTGTGGTGCATGTCTGGCTTGGTGCTAAAC
Organism: Pedionomus torquatus; assembly: GCA_013398155.1. Classification (NCBI taxonomy): domain Eukaryota; kingdom Metazoa; phylum Chordata; class Aves; order Charadriiformes; family Pedionomidae; genus Pedionomus; species Pedionomus torquatus. The sequence continues at coordinate 363,176 of VZRU01008892.1, read as the reverse complement.
CCAGAGATTGACTTGACAAGCTGCTTGGCTGGCCTCTGGTTCAGAATGAAGAGCAGAGTTCTCTCCTCAGTGAGGAGGCAGTAAGAAACGCCTCCTTCAGCTACCCCTCTGCTATTAGTTACCTTCTCACACTTGGTTTTACCCAGCCTGACATCTAAAAGGCTGGCTTAGGTCCCTGGTGATAGTCTAACTAACCCATTTGACCTTGCACCAGAATGAGAGAAGGGCTAGCACCCAGTCTGGTGAAATGGAGAAGCTTTTTCAGAAGGTGCTTTCTGCTCAGCTCTCAGCCTGCCCTGGGCTGTTTGCTTATGCCACAGCAGGGCTCTCAGCTTTACCTTACTTTCCTGGGAGCTCCCCAGGCTGCCATGCTGGGGACAGGGTGTCAGCTCCCAGTTGGAGGAATTTTGGTGGGATGGACACTGAGTCCCTCTGCAAGCCTAGACCAAATCCCTGCCCAGGGTGGCACAGGACATGTCTCACTCTGCTGTATCTCCTGCTCCTCTCTGTTTTTTTCTTCTGTCCTTTACAATACACTAGCTGTATTTTCCAAGCACAGAGTAGCTAAGTGTTTCTCCTCTTAAGTCCTATTTAGACTCCTGATTTTGTACTGAATTTAGTGGGAGGTTTGTAGCTTAACAAAAAACCAGAGGCCTAAGTATTTTGTTTGGTTTGGAGCTTCATGTTTGTGAGTTACCACCAACCACAGTAAAGTCTACAGCGGTTACACACTGTATGTTACATTGCCATGCTGTTCTCGTTAAAGTAATTAAAAGTGTTTGCACATTAAACAAACAAACCAAGAAAGGTGCTAATCATCTGTATTTCAAAAAAAGTTGAAAGAAAAATGATGCTATCTAAATGGTTTGGAATAGTCAGGCCTATTCTATGTCTGTAGCAGCAGGATATAACAAAGGTAAAGATTTAAGGCAATTTTGACACCTTAAAGCAGAGCTGTTAGCACTGCATAGACTTTCAAATCCAAAGAGGATTCAGCCTGCTCACTTACTGCCTTCGACATCTTCAAAGGACCATGGCTCTTTTTTAATCTTTCTGCTTTACTGTGAAGCCATAGGAAGTTATTGACTTTACAGGCAGTTTTAGTACACAATCAAGCAAGAAAAAAATGCTGGTGTACTCTGAGGCTGTGAGTTGAAATCCTCATCTCTTTGTGTCACTCCCTTCTCTCTGCTGAGGCAGAATTTAAAAGTGCAGAACAAATGGTGAGCTGTTATACAAGGTTTTGTTTTTTGACCCCCTTGTTGTGCCAAAATTCTCTGAAGACTTTCAGGGAGGCTTTGACTCCCTCATAAATCTTCCAAATGTAGTTGGAATAAGCCTTCCACAATAATGCTGCTTGATTATAATTAGATATAGTTTGAACTCTGGATCTGAGCTCTGACATCTTTCTTCTTGGAAGAGCTCTGGGGTAAGTGGAGGTTGGAGGGCTTCCAGAGAGTGCGTGCTTGCTTGTTGGTCAGTGTTGGGATGGAATGTTGCCTGCTTTCCTTTCAGGCCAAGTGTAAGAAGCACTCAAATTTCCCTTTGCTTAATGCCAGAAAGTGCTCTGAGAACTGATGCTAAATTCACCAACTGGCTTGGCAAAATGGGACAGGGAGCTGAGATCATGCATTTGAATGGGTTTTCCCAAGTTCTGGGGTGAAGAACAAGCTTTTCTGGCCACCAAGAAAGATAAAGAAGTAAAATAGGAACAGAAAACCAAGACACCACAAAGGGAACTGCTGGGACTGTGGTCCCAAACAAGTGCTCCTGGAGGTCATTCTGCCTACAGTGGGCCTTGAGGTGAGGCTGAAGTTGGCCTCCATCACGTGATCCACAGTGTTTATGTAGAAGGAAAGAGGCCTTCATGCCCATTGCTCACAATTACATTGTATGAAACAAGCTGTCACCTATGTTCCTTCCTCAGAATACTTGAATATTAGCAGTTTGGGTTAATGTCCAAATAACAGACATTATAAAATAAAGTAAAATAAACTTGATGAAGAGACTTGAAAATCCTACACCAAACTATGTAAAGATCAGGAATTCAGTTTTGCATCATGATTCTGACTGTACTTCAGCAATTCAAAAAATTGGTTTGGCTGTGTTCTGTAGCTCCTTAAGATGGCATTGGACTAACTTTCCTCTCAAGACTCTGCATAGCCTTATGTTCTTCAAATGTACAAGATGCCACAAGATATTCAGAGGAAGGAGTTCAATTGGACACTTTATTTTGTTAGTCTTTCATTTGTTTTGTCCTGCTCTTAGCTCCTAAATTGTTTCTTGCAGAAAACCTTAAAAACCTTGGAATGCTATTTCTAAAAGGATAGAACTGCAATCCCTTAGCAGAAGCTTTTGATTAAGTCTAAATAATAAAGGTAGATTAATAAAATTTGAAAGTGTAAGGTCCCAGAAGTATAACAATGATGACAAGCAGTTTTGAATGTCCCTCTAACCTGAAACCTTTAGAAGAGTCTTGATTTTACAGATGGGCTAGGTGCTCTTGTAAAATTTATGTAGTGAGGAGCTTAAGAATGAAAATATTTTAAACCCCTCACTGTTTGGAAAGTCTTGAATTATAGCTTTAAGAAATTTATGAACTACATACTGAATAACTAAGAAGTAAGGATTCTGTATCTAGGTCTTATTTAGCATTTGTCTTCTCTGCTTAGAAGTAAGGACAAACAGCATTAATTACATTTCCAAATGCTTCTATATTTGGAACACTTGTGTATACTGGTTGAAAATAATATGAATGAAAGACTGAAAACCTGTCTAAACATGTTAAGGTATGATAAAAGTGTAAGTATCTACCTGAACATTAGTTAATGTAGGAGAAAAATCATGATGAAATCAACGAATGTCTTTCCTTCTAATGGAAAGGAGGCATTTGGAAAACAAAGGTACTCACAGAATCAAGCAGTGATAACTCTAGTGTCACAGCCTGAAAATATGTTCTGCCCTCCATAAAAATGACGAAAGCCCTAAAACTGTAACAAGAAGACAGAGTATTTTTTCTGCTATCTGAGAGCTAAACACTGCAATGGGGAAGTTTTAAGAAGAAAGATGATACACAGCTGTATTGGGCCGAAGGACTTGCTGTCTTCTCAAGGGCCTTTGCAGTCTTATTTTCTGTGATTTTCTGACATGCCACAAAAAGTTCAGTTAGACCTTCTGTTTTCTCTCTCTTGTGATTTTGCACCTCTTCAAAGTGTGAGCCTCAAAGGAATGAGTTCATGAGGAGGATTTGAATGAGAACAGAACAGTACAGGGCTTTATAAGGTTAAAGAGATTGTATTTAGTGAGTTGTAAGTTAGTTTGCCATATGAGATGGTAATCAAATGTATTGTGTTAAATGTCATTAGGATGGATGCAGGGTCCATTTGAATGAGGTAGGAAGCTGTATGGCTGTGCTCTTGCCATCCTATTGTGGACAGGGAGCACATGTGTGAAAGTAGAGTCTCATTTGTAAATGGTTGTTTGTTTATTTGTATTTTCATAGTTTTCTTACAGACCAGGATGTGACTTCTTCCAGTTTAATGATGCTCTGCATCACATTTTTAAATATTTGGGTTTTCCAGTTGTCCAAAAAATTATATAACTTTTTCTCCTTCATTGGGGGCTGCAGAATCTAGAAGTCTAACACAATATGTTGATGGTTGGATTTTCCTGGTAATTCAATTTAGGATGTTGAAACTTTATCAGCCTTTGCCATCCTGCGAAGAAAGGGCACCAGCTGTGGGCTTCTGCCCTCTTTCACTGTTAGCCTTGCATCCTAGTGTTCTTCTCATTTACATCCATGCCATTGTCTTCCTGCACAATCCACTCTGAGGCAAACCAATCAAATATTGCATTTTTTGGATAGAATTCTAGTTTATGTCTGTCACTTTTCAGAGAGAGACCTGGGGAGAATTCATTTAGTTCAGCTGAGGCATTAGCAGCCCCCTCTCTGACAGCCATTACACTGTCGTGACCTGTCCTGCACGTCTAATACTGATCTATTCATAGTTTTTATATCAGCATGCTGGGCAGGTTTTTATGCTAAATCATCTTTCTTCACTGGTCCTTACTTATACTGCAGCAAATAAAAAGGCTTAGATTAACACAACAGGCAAATGGGTCTCTTTATGTCCTACCTTCTCAACTTAATTTTCTGAGTGAATTAAATGGATAGACTAGCAAAGCTGGCCCTGAGACAGAGACATGCTGTGGGGAAGCTATCCCACAGAGGGAATCATATTCTGCCAATTTTTTTGGTGTTTTGTGATATTGAGTAAGTGAGGTCAACAAAATTACTTCCACCGGTGAAGACAAGCAATGCTGGAATGCAAGGCACCAGAGGTAAAAAATCACCTAAGCTGGCAGTCATCGTGAAAGCAGCCTGGCTGAAACCCTCAGTATGACAGGTAGGAAGACCCTCGGTGAGGAGTGGGACTGGTTGTAGCCTCTGGGATATCCTGGGAGCAGAGCACCTATGGGCTCAAGCCTCGGCTGGGGACCCCAGGCTGCAGTCGCCACACAAGCAGGGAGCAGCAAGTTGGTCCCTCCTCCCAGCAGCTTACAAGGATAAGCAAGGAAACAACAGATGGAGACAGGCAGATGGAGAAACACCAGGAAACACAGAAAATATTAGTCAGCATCATAGGCAGTGACCTCAGCATACCAGAAGTCTAAATGTTGTCAAGTCTTTTGTAGGCATCCCAGAAAAGGAGGGCTTTAAAGAGGGTGTTAAAGGAAGATAATGAATTGTTTTGTAGATATTTACAGAGAGTGGCTCCTGAGCATCTGGGAGAGTGGAAAGCAAAGCATGAATATGTTTGAAAATTCATTTTGAGAACCTTTCAAGCTGCCTAGTGGAAGATTTTATGGGTGGGAAATTTTTAAGAAGCTTACTGGTGCAGAGTAAGAGATGGTAGAAGGCCAAGGGATAATCCATGAAGAACCTTCTCCTAAAAATGAGAGAGATGACCTTTAAATCATCAGTCTGGATAGATATGTGTGAGGGGTAGAGAAAAAGAAGATACACTTTTTGGAAATACTGCAAGAAAATGGAAGGGAAGGCAAAGTATCACAGGACCTACTGGGGAAAAAACATGGGAAGCTGCTGCGTGAACAGACAGAAGGTACTACCTGAGCAGCCCAGTGTTTCTTCTGGCACAACTAGTTCAGATCATGAACATGCTCTGTTGTTTTAACCCAGGCAGAGTTATGAAAGAAAGAAAAAGAAAGTGAAAGAAAGAGAAAATGAGCTCAGAGATACCGTCACAACTGACAATTTTCCTCACCAGTTGAAAAAGAATTGGAAGTCCTGAAAAAGTGGGTGGCAGTGTGCATTTCTGAGTGACTGGTGGATGATGTTGAAAGAGATCTGGAAATAACAGAGAACAAGAGCAGAGTGTGGGGAATCTTGAGTGGAGAAGGAAAACTGATGTATGTAATAGAAACATAGAGGGAGAGAAGTAAAAATAACTCATTGGCAGCCCTATTCAAAGGAGGAAGAGTGGGAAAAGAGGGACAGCTAGCAATGGAAGCAGAGATGATCTCAGCAAGAATAAATGTCTTCTGCTATTGGCAGAAGCAGCATTAGACGTGGAGGCATCAGTGTCTGTGTGAGAGCCATGTTCTAGAGGGACTGAAATGTGGAAGATACGGAAGAGGTGCACTCCAAAGATAGCTGTGGCTGGAGTATGGAGAGAGACAAGAGCACCAGATATGAGATGAGGGATGACAGAATGGCAAAAAATAATAGCAGTGATAACATGTGAGAGCAGGGAGTGATGTTAGGCAAGCATGTGCCTTGCGGATGGGCATGTGGGCAGACACTTAAACCAGTGTATCTCTTGGTTCAGTTTCAGTTTGCATTCTGTGGCAACAGGAGCCATTCTGGCTCGATATTCTTTTGAGCTCAATAACATTTCGAAATTGTTACATAGGTGTAACCCCTAGTCAAGAAAAATAAGATATTCAAACCAATTTTTTTTTCTAGTTTTAGTTCGGCTTCCTGGAGGTGAAAATGATGTGTTGCTCCAAAAGCTGCTGTTAGAGAAGAGTGGTGATAATATAAATGGGAAATGTAGGCAATAGAAGGAGAGGGATAAAAATGAAAAGAAGAGGAGAAGGAGGCAGAGGTGACATCCCTAGGTGGTAGTAAATAGATTAGGTTAAAAAGAAGGACAATGAAAAAGACTTAAAAAAACAATGTTGGAAAACACAAAATAAATAGTGTTTGGAAAAAGTCCCATTCACAAAGAGTGCAAGGGATGTAGGCATCTTTTATGCAGCCAAGCAAAATGCTAAACAATGAAGCTGAAAATCAAGTCTGAGAAAAAAAGAAAAGCAACTCCTGGAAGAATTGTTAAATAGAAGAGCGCAAAAAAGCAAATGTCATCACAGATAAAGTCACAAAGGTAAAAGTGGCAGAGTTGCTAGTTCAAGCAAGCACAGGCTCTTATTTTTACATATTTTTTAATTTAATATAACCTAATGATGTCTCCAACTCAAAACAATTCAGGTAATTCAAAGCTAATCCTTTGAAGACTGCAGGAATACAGTATATACATACATTCTCCCAAGCATTCATTTGGCAGGGAGCCTAGAAAAAGCTGGTGTTCTGTGAATGCTCACATGTAGCAGCGCGCTGCCAAAATTTCAACAAGATGGTCTGTCGCAAATTTGCCATTGAATTGATGGCACACCTAGTTGGCAGGCAGGACTGGTTGGAAAAGAGAATTTATTTTCAACAGGGAATTCTGAAAAAAAGGACCCCACACCCTGAAACACAACACCTTTTACTCAGATTTTCTCACGATTTAAGGAAGCAAACAAACAAAACCTTGAACTAGGAGCTAAAGCGTATGGGGATTTTGAAAAATGAATTTTGTTTATCTTCCCAGCTTTTTATTAGTGTGGGTGTGAGGGGTGTTCCCCTTCTTCTCCTGAAACATGTGATGAAGGGAAGTCAAAGTGCAGGGCCCGATACCTTAAATCTGGAAACCAGATGAGCTTTTGATGTTTCAGCTTTTTGACTTATTCCTATGCTTTTTACTTACTGTCTTGAAAGTTTTTATTTAAGAGTTCAGGCATCCAACTGAATTATGGCCACTGAACAAGTTTTGCCAGTCCTATGCATCAGAGGAAGGGCAGGGGTTGGATGACAAAGGCAGGAGAGAGTTTTATGGAGTAAGAGAGAAGCTAGCTCTTGCAGGGAAGGCTGGACAGTTTGCGGAGGAGCTGTTATAAATTCTTTTCAATCTGAAATCTATACGATTTGATCTTCTTGAGAGATATTTTGAGCCTGCAGCTAAGTTTGGCATGTCAGAAATCTTCATTAGACATGACAGGGATTTATGAGTTCAGCTGGGTATTGACATATATTAGGAAAAAACCCCACCCTGGTATGTTTGGTTTTACAGGGCTATCAGAGTGGTACGTTTCTCCTACTAGCTTTAGAAAGGCAAGAATATAATCTTGTCACTCTCTTTCCTAATTCCCTCACTTTGTTTACTTTCTTAATTTGTCATAAAATGTTGCATGCATGAGAGACACCTTGCATAGAATCATAGCATGCCCTTAGAGCAAGGCAGATGCCTGGTGGTTGGTTCTTCTAGCCAAGAGGAAGCATCTGAAAAACATCACCTGGGATGGGTCCACAAGCCTGTGATCCAATGGTAGGACCATTGTGTGTGTGTGTGGCTCCAAAGGCAATGTCATGCAGGAGGGAGCCGGTGGACATCTCTCTCTGATAAATCAAAGGAGGGGAGGTAGCAAACTAGAGGCTGCAGTTTTGATATACTGGTAAAAGAGCTGTGTTCAACCTCCAAACTGAAGTATTACCACTTCTGAAGGGTAATGTAAATAGTTTGAGGAGACTCGATAGAGCTTAGTGGATTCCAGACTAAGAAACTATTCATATTTTCATACTATAAATAATGTAGAATATTTAACAACTCCTTAATATTGATGTTGTTGGCACACTGGTAAGAAATACTTAGCAAGTCAATGAGAATAATGTCAGACAAAGAGGTAGAAATCTTTTATCACAGATGTATAATAATATTTAGCTATCACTGCTGAGGGCTTTTGCTAGCCTCTAGAAGGCAAGTTATTTTCCACGTTGATTTCCTCAGAATTAGTGTCAAGTGTTGTTATTGTCTTGTATCTCCACATATACTTATGCAAGTAAATGTGGTAATACAGTATTAGATTGTATTGTTTAAAAATGTATAGAGATGCCATCTGGTCCAGCTGCTGTGTGGGCCAGTAAACTGTTGTATTGCTTTATTTATATCATTTTTGGGACATGCTTGCAGTTAGAATTTGGGGCTAATCACGTGTTTGAGAATGGAAAGGTTTAGCTGGCTAGAAATGTTCTCTTGGATAGGAACTGGGTGATGAAATTTTGAAAGGTTCATTTCCTGTGTTGATGTCATGTTTAACATCTTGGGTTTGAAAGGTTGCCTAAGTGTCCTTTATTTGTGTATGATTTTCATAATATTTTCTTCAATTTAGTTCCATCTGATTAGCCTTTACCGTTTAAGATAATTGACTAGACTGCCACTTCAAGAGAAATATTGAATTCCTCTATAGTCCGCACAAATATTTTTAGGGTTGTAGGTACATGTTTCAGAACCCTACATGTAAACACATTCACTCATGTAACATCCATCACTGACTTGGTCAAGGGTAGATGCTTGTGGGTTTATCCATCCCAACAGTCTGTCCCTTCTTGCAGTGCAGAGGGAATGAGGGCCAAAAAGCAGCAGCTAAAAGGGAGCTGGGTCCTGTTTGCTGCAGAGCTATTGAGCATAGTCTCATCATTTAATCTGTTCCCTCTCTCATTTGCTGCCATTCTGTTCAGCTGGACTGTAAACTGAGGCAACTGCCTCCTACCAAGTGTTTCTACAAAGTACAGCACAGTAAGATCGCTATCTCAGTTAGGGCCTCTGGCACTATCATATTATAGATAATTAAATATACCTCATGTTTTTAAATTGTTTCCTATCAAATATTGTGTTAAAGATTTTTGTTCTGAATTCAGACTGTGTGTGGGATAATAATTACTTATAATTATACTTAATATGATTCCTACAGAGGACAGGGGTTTATGTCGGTGTCACAGAGCTCATGAAGTTGTTTTGTATTAGCTTTTTATGAGCATTTTAAAGAAAGGGTGATTTGGCAAGTAAATGAGACACCTCCATTTTAAGATAGGAGATTTTGATATTAGGTCAGCTATGCTGCACCGGCAGCATAACTGAAATTCCAGTGATACCTATTACAGAGGAGCTATTTCTATCAACAAGCCGCCTTCCTATCAAAACCTTCTCTACTCCAGGGTAAAATGGACTTTTAACTTCAGAAAGGACCAGTGATTTCTCATCCCTCTCCACGGGGGTGGGCCACATATGTAAGAATTAAGAGAGCCTTTACTAGCAGATACAAAAGCTGCCAAACACCAGCAGCCTGTGATTGCTTTTATAGGGACAGTAGCGCACAAGTACCTTCCCTGAACGATCACAATAGTTATCAGAAATAGACCTAATACTCTGGAATTTGGCTAAGGTGCTTTTTATGTTAGTAGTTCTGAGAACTGAAGGCCTTTCTGAACGTGCCCAGACCTTACAACACGTCCGGTGCAGGGCAGTCATTTGGAAAACTAAGGTTGGCTGCTATGAAGAGGGCTACAGTCCTGCATGGGAAAACACAGATGAGAAGGGCTGTGCAGCAATTAAAACCCAAGCTTTTTCTCCCATATTTCATAGAAGGGAGCTAGTTATGTTGCACCATTGTCTGTCTACAAGTAGATAAAATTTTCCACATTTGGATTCTACTGAGTGAATTTAGAGCTTCTTTTTCACTTTTGCAGTGCTGTTGTTTTCTTTATTTTAACAATAAAATGTAAATTGTTCCTACTGAAAAGTGACTCCAACTCTACCAGGCACCTTTTGTCTAAAGCTTGTATAATAGAGGCTCTCATTTTTGAAAAACAAATTAAGTTATCTCAACTTACTCTGTGGGAGTACAAATGTGTTCTCCAGGCAGTTGATAGGCAAAATCCTGATTCAACAGGATTGCAGAAAATGATTACGGAAGAAAAGTATATGGATTCCATGCAGACAGTAAAAATTTGACTCCAAACTAAGGCTGATGGAATAGGCTTGCAATTCAGGTTTTCTGAATCAGGGCATTCAGTCTCAGAGACAGAAAAGAACTGGGGTGTTTATTATTCACCTTTCCTCTCATGTAAACATGGTCAACGGCAGATAATGAATGTTGCTAACCTTCAGGTGAAGAGTCTTTAGAAGACTCATCCTCTGTGGATGTTTGGCCTGCAGCCGCGGTTGTATTCTTCCCAGTAAATGTGAGCTGTTGAGGGAAAGAAGGTGGGATGCTCACCAGTGCAAGGTACACAGCCCCAGCATGGAGCAGGAGTCATTGTGTGCATGGCATAACAGCTCTGAAGGAAGGAGCAAATGAACAGTCTTTCAGCCCAGTGCAGAAACAAGGCAGATCTGACCCTGGGCAAGAGTAAGTGACTGAGAATCTGCTAGGAGCTGGGTGGATGTCCCACCCCTGGAAGTATTTAAGGCCAGGCTGGATGGAGCTTTGAGCAACCTGCTCTAGTGGGAGGTGTCCCTGCCCATGGCAGGGGGGTTGGAACTCGATGATCCTCAAGGTTCCTTCCAACTCTAACCATTCTATGATTCTATGATTCAACTGCAAAATACCCACATCTATATCCTCCCGATGCAGCCCAGCATCCTTACTTAGTCCAGCCTGTTTTGGATGTAGGGTGTGTATGGGAGAGGCAGGAAGAGAATGAGAGAGGAGAAAATCAGCCCACCTATCTAAAGTCTGTGGAAACTTTGGAAATGCCTGAGTAGATGAGCACATTGTCCTGAGATACTGCTAGGTGTGCAACAGCTAATGAAAACTTTACTTCATGGCTTTTAAAAACTGCAGATGTTATTGTTTCCAATCCAAAGGTGCACAAGAAAGACTCGCGAAAATGTCAATGTCACACTCAATTACTAGACAGAAGAAGAGAGAAGTACCTTATTCTGCACTAACATCCTCAGCCCCTTTGTATCTCTCCTCATTTGAAGCACTTTACTTAGCGATGAAAGTGCCACTTATATCTGAATCAAAGAGTTGCAGAAGAACCCTTTGGAAAGCAATGAACTCAGACTTATTCAAGAGGATCAGGCAACACTGGCCCCTCTTTCCCATTCCTTTAGGCTTCAGGCTAATAGCAATAATTACACCTTCTAGCAGTCCAGGTTTTTCAGGTGGAGCTGGAAGGAGGACCCATGGTTTGCAGGAGTGGAAAGGATCTTATTGTTTTCTTGATGTATTTTTATTTTTTAAGAAAAGATTCACCCCAGAAATTGCATGCTTTTTTAGTGGAGACCCAAATCTTACAGTTTTCTTTTTATCTGTGCTTGTGGAACATGCCCTTTAGTGTGATTAAGGAATAATTGGATTCATTTTGAATTGTGGTAAATGGCATGGCATTCTTTTCATGGGGCTTCTGGTTCTGCAATTACATTTCTGCAGCACTGTCTAGCAGTCATGAAAGATTAGCTGTGTTTTCTTCTTCTGCCATGCCGTTCTCTAATCTGTCTGGAACACAAATAGATCAAGAAATGCAGCTTTGTAGATTGTATCAAATGCTTCTGTGTGTTGCTTTGTGACTGTTGGGTCATTCTTGGATACATAGGGTTGACATATATCTCTATAAGAATTATTTCTGGAAAATATGTTCTACACACTGTCAGAGAGGTGTTCTCTTTCTTCCTTTTAAGTTCAAATTTCATAATTAGAACAAGATGAACAATAGCATCCTCTCACAGAAGAATAAAGATGTGCTCGACTCCCTTTCTACTGCCTTTGAAAGATGAATAAATGGGTATTTTCTGCAGCCTTGCTTAATCTTCTGTTCCTCTTCACACCTTGCTCCATTTTTGAGTATTTCAATAGGGATGCGTGAACTGCTTAGATAAGAGCCAACTCCAGAAAGTACTTCAAAAGAAAAAAGATGAGGCCAGGCAGCCCAGAGAATTCCTTTGGAACACAAAATGCAGGTGTATTTAGTACAAGATACTGGCGGTGAACTTTGTTTTGTTATAATTTTACTTTTCATGTGCATCCATCTTCCTTCCTTGCTTCCCTGCTTTCTCTCTTCCCACTCTTCTCCCCCTTCCGTCTTTCCTCTTTCCTTTCCTTTCCCTCCCTTCCCATCTTTCTGGGCAGGTGAAAGATACTTTAAGATGATCACACATCTGTGGCAGAAGAAGCTGTTTCCCATCTATCTTACATCTATACATTTTCAGAGGAGTACAAGCTTGCACATTACTTAAGCTGTTGTTTCCGTTCTGGGGCATGGGGGATTTAGCAGAGTGACTCTCATTGCTGTTAATGGGATTTGTTCAGCTAAAATCTTCTGCAAGCCAAGCCTTTTCAAAAGAGAGAAATTCTTTAGAAGTACAGATAGATCTGGCTAAAGATTCTTTTGATGAGATATAAGGCAAGATCTTAGAGCATATCTAACAATTAAAGAACGTGGACAACTTTTCACCAGGTAAAAGTGTTAATCTCACCATTATAGCTGTATTTCCATTTGGCTAATTACTTCCTGCTGTGTAAAATCCTTCCTATAATTTCACTTAAAGGTATTTTTTATGCTTGTCTAGAATGACTGGGCAACACTATTGCATGATTTTTAAAGCTGAGCTCCTCAATTATCAGAAAAAATATTTGCCAAGTAAATGTTTCTATGAAAATCGTCATTATCTGTCAAGTGATTTATTCCATGAGCAGTATTTGCAGAGCTATGCAGCTGGTTGGTTACTACAAAAAGAAAAATTACTCTAATAAATTAGTTGAGAAAAAAGGTTAAAATTAATTAAGATAATGTATATGCTGGATAATATTTGTCCAGCTGTTGTTTGAAGGCTATCACCTTTCATTTTGGTGGGCTTACATACTGGCAAAGCAATCCCTATATAAATAGTCCTGAGTTTATCCTGTGATCTGCCATCCATACTTGAAAAATGCCATACAAATGATCATTATTATGATTGTAAATCAAACCGTATTTTCATTTGGAGTAAAATATAATGGCATTTGAACAAGCAAGGCAGTGGGGCTGTAGATGAATTGAGTGCCATATGGTCTGACGTGTGCGCTTTGAGATAAAGCCTAGGTTGTTCAGAGTCTGGGAATAAGGTGTCTGGCCTGCTGGAGGCAAATGTTTGCATGTACTTTTCGTAAAGCACCTAAATTTATCTAAAATTAGAGATAACGCAATTACAAATCATCACATGGAATTTAGCAAGTTCAGTGAACAATGTTTTCAACAATCACATCACTCAAGACTTATTTTTTAGAGATGTTTCATTGCATTGGTGACAATAAAAAAGAGATTACAAGACTTCTGTTCATCCTGTCCTAATGTTATATAACTTATTTTATCACAATTAAATAGCGCAATTTCCGACCCAAACAGCAGGAAAGATTTTGATGTAAGTCTTCAGTAGTTTTTCCAATTACAAATGAGTGGGAATTGGAATGCAGCTTGGCATTTTTTTATGTAAATTTAAGCATGTGAGCATATGATTTATTTTTTTTTTTTAAATCAAATTCAAGGTACTTGGCACCTTTTGAGCTTATAGCACTACCACAACATCACAAATACTGCAGACAGATAAGCTGAAAGGGGAAACATTTTTAAATTATTGAAAAATGTTGAGTTTATTTAGTACATACTGAACTCAAATACCTGACAAACAGCTGAGGGACAAGAGTTACCTATTCAATGTTGCTGAAACTTCTCTTCCTTGAGTCTTTTAAAGGGGAAGCGATGAAACTTTTGTGAAAACTTTTTAAAGCCTAAATCGGCAAAGGTGAAAGGAAGGTGAAGGTGAAAGAAAAAAGAACTAGTGGAGAGGAGAACAAAAAGAGTAATTGCACACACAAATCTCAAGTGTTTTTTTTTTCTTAGAAAGTTGTTTGAAACAATTGACCCGATACGATGGTGAGGCGATTAAATAGAGAGATGCCTCAGACATTAATGTCTGTTTGTATTAAAGGGAAATGATTCAGAGTCCTTACAAATATGCAGGCAATCAGAAGAGAAGCAGCTGAATTTCAGGGCTGATAAATACAAGATAGTGCACATTCAAACGCTTACAGACAGTGCAGGATTCACGACCATCACTCAGGAAAAAGAGCAGGGAATCACGGTAGACAGCCCAGTAAAACATCTTAGTGCAATATGATAGCTGGAAACGTTGAAAAAAAACCACTAGAGTAATGTAGAAAAATGCAAACCCATTGTATATATCAATAATACATCCTCAGCTAGACTGTTAAATTAATTTCTTGTCATCCCATCTGACAAAGGTAACAGAAGTTATGTATGCAAAGCAAAATTAAAAAAATAAATAAATTAAAAATGCACAAAAAGGTGAAAATAAAAAAATGCTTTTAAAGGAACACAAATCTTTGAAACTGCACCTTGTGGTGATAATTTTGGAAGGAAATATGTCTTAAAAGAAATCAAACTGCCATTCACTGACAACAGCAGCAGTCGCAAAACTGGAGCATCTGAATGACTAAATGCTTTGTGAAGTGGGAGGACGAGGACTGTTCACAGTCCTCAGGTATTGATGAAGCCTCTGTTATTTCTTTTCAAAACAAAATGAAAGTGACAAAGAATAAAGGACCTCTACGGCAAATATAATTCACTTGCTGTTTTTCCCTACGTGTTCTGTAGTGTTTTACAGAAGACCATTCTCCTAAAACACTGTAACATTCAGCTTGCTGGAGGCTGGGGCACCACCACAGCAATGCATTCTCTTTCCTTTTCAGACTGATGAAAACCCAATGAAGAACATTTTCCGCAAAGCTCCCGTTATCCCTCACCCCTTATGTGCAGATGTCAGGAGTACTAGGGGCTGAACTGTATTCCTATGACAATAGAGAATAGCGAAATTTTGTTTCTCTCCACTTATGCTTGGACTCGATCCCACTCCAACTGATTGCAGTTATGTGCTTGCAGATGACTGAAACAGGAATAAATTCTCTGTTGAACAAAACTTTTCCATCAACGTGAAATTCTCTAATGATTGAAATTCACTGAGTTATATAGGAGTTATACTCACTATACAGTTGACTCCAAATCTGTGAATTCATCAGCCTGTTGTTTGCCTCTTTTTCTTCTAATAGTAAAGGGCTGAAGGATTATTATGTGCTATTTAGTCTTGCATTTGGTAACTCATTTTCTTCCTGTATGGAAATTAACTGCAATGGTTTGTGTGTTTATTCGTCTCACAGCTAACATACTTGCCTCAGCATCTCCAGCCTTTTATAGGGAAGACAATATCTTCTCAGGCATTGAAATGTTAATTCAAACATAATAACCAGGTACTAATATGAAATGGAGTTGATGCACAGAATTTTCTGCCACCCATGCTCCTGTTTGGAGTTACAGATTCTTGCTCCAAGGGCCTGACGTAGCAGTGCAGCTGGGAATATTTCAAGATTTCCATCATGAAATATGAAACAATTTGAACAATATCTCCCAAGGATTCAAGTCTGGCAACATGAAAGTTTATCTCCCCAAATTAAGGGCATATACTAAATAGATTCTACCAAGCGGCCATTCAAAATTGATTAGGAATAATTGTTCAGATGTGAAATGTTTTTCAAAATGTTTGTTTTGGAATTATTGTTCTCTCTCCCATCACTCATCCTTAAGACATTCAAAATTGGTAATGGGTATAAAATACAAAGGCTTAATTCAAACTGGAACAGATGCAAAATGGATGGGAAGAACCAGGATGCGGGAGGTGGGAATTTGTGTATGTGTGTTTGGTTTAGCGTTTTTTTTTTTTGTGTGTGTGTGTTTGTATGTTGTTAGGTTTGGGTTGGTTTTTTTTTTTTTTTTATGTTGTATTGTTGTATCCTCTATTTTGGATATATATTTGGCAGAATAAACTCAGTTTACAAACTCAAAGAGAAGAATTACAGCCATTCTAATATTGCGTGTTTCTCAAAAATAGGTCTCTGGTAGAGGATATCTTTTTATACAGTTTGATTTTCTATGGCACAGCTACAGTATCATTGTGTCTCTAGGCTACTGCTTTATCACTAGCGCATTAATCCTGCCAAATGTCTGTTATATATTGTGCCATGGAAACTCTGATGAGAGAAAATACACTGAGCACAACTTTTTGCATCCTTTTCCCAGGCTCTTGACCCTGGTACCCTATGAGTTAGTTGAAATGACCGAAACATACAGGTAAAGGAAATCAAAATTCTGAGCACCTCCTGAGGGCTGGCAGTGAGACACACAACCATTTATTTTCAGTTAAAATCCAGCCTATTGTATATATTTTCTTATAAGCTACCAAATAAGTGGTGATATAGGAAAAGTACAAACCCCATTTAATGAGATTCATACATGTAATTTCCTTGTAAACTGCTGAGCTAGCCTGTGGATGAAGAGGGAAGCCTTCTGCACCCTGTCCATAAATACCCTGGTAATAGCATGATCAAGGAGAGCGTGATGGAGTCACCAGACAATGAGATGTGCCCCAGATGCCACTCTTTGGATTCCAGTTTCTTCTCTCAGTCAGATGTATGACAGTAGCTAATTTATCCCATCCATATTTCCTTCTTACTATACTTAGTGCAGCTGAAGTTGTGGCGGGTAGCGCAGGCAGTGCTGGGCAGCTGTGTGCCACGGGGCAGGTGGCCTTGCATAGGTGGGACACTCCCTGGGTCATGGTCACAGCTGTGTGGCGCTGCCAGCAGCAGGACAGCTGCTCCCCACCCCAGGATTCAGCCCTGGATATGAAATGCAACAGGTTGACAAAGGGCACTGCTGTTATTCGTTTTTCATAGTGACAACAGTTATTGAATTTATTTAACACACACACACGTTCATGCAAAGGCTCTTCAGTAAGGAGGTGCTTGAGGAACCAGCTGTGGGGCTGTCAGGAGTCCCTTACAGCCAAACTGAAAGATGGGTAGGTGTCTTCTCTGCTTCTGAGTGTGCTTGCTCTCCTTTCTGAATCCTGATAAATCTTCCTGTCTTATAAAGAATATTCTCCCTGGAGACCATAAAAACACTTCAGAAAAGCATGCCTTCCCTCCTCCTTTTGAATGCAGTAGATTTCACCAAGGATGAAGAGTTTTCTAAAGATCTTCTCTCTTTTTACATTCAAATTACACAGGGGTCGAACGGTGCACTATCCTAGCAATATAGGCAGTCTGCTTTGCTTTCGGGTGGAAAGTGTAGCTTTCCAGCAAGAACATTCTGTTTATTTGTCAAGTGGAATTGCTCCTTCCTAGCCCAGGGTTATGAGAAAACATTTTTATTGAAATGGGGAAAAAAAATGAATAGTTTCTGTAGCCCTCAACTCAAGAGAGTCCCAGTTTAAGGTTTATAACAAATGTATAGGGAAAGTGGTGTTTGCCGAATGCCCCTTGTTAAAACATTGGTAGCTCATCACAAATTCAGGAAGATGCCAGATGTCTCACTTAGTGTAAAAACACAGTGAGTCTGAGAACTGTGGATAATTTCCAACATGAGCTGTTACATACTGAGAGAATTTTTTTTTTTTTTCAGTTGGTCATGCTCTTTTTTTCCCCACTAAAATGTACCTTTAAAAAATCAGAAATAAAGGTACAGAGAGGAGCTTGAAGCTGAGGTTATCTTCCGCTACTGGCTATATTCCCCTTTAAAACCATCAGATACTGATATTTAGACCCCTTTACAAGTCAGTGATGCATTTTGCACTTCTGGGAAGTGGCATTCCCATTCCCTTGCGATTCGAAAAGCAGGTCTGAATTCAGACCCTCACTTTGTATGCAATGAAGCTTTCTCCAAGTACAACGACAGATCCCTCCTGCATGGAAAAAACTCATGTTTTGGTAAAACTAACCCTGTAACATCCATTGTGGTTGATTCCCAATTGCCAGGGCACTGGGTATTAACCCAAGGACGAAAGAAAGGCAAAGCAGGGTTACACTCCTGGTGATTTTTTGTTCAATTATTGCCTTTTGAGGTAGTTGTAACCAATGTAAGCTCAAGCAATCTCAAGACTGACAGGTCTTTCAGAGATCAAGGTGATGTTATTCTGTCATTGACTCTTTGATCAGGGTCTGATACTACTGAACTTCAACCTGACTCAAGGGAATATGCAAATGTTTCACTGCTGAACCTGAGTGTGAATGGGAAAACAGATCTTGCAAACTGGTGTGTATGTCTGTATCTGCACTGAGAATATAGAAGTGTATATCTGATGTAAAAGATAAATTTGTAGACTTTTCAATAGTAGAAATGCTGCAAAATAACACATAAAATTGGGAAACATTTTGAAGTGGGCTGATACGAGCTACATAATGCCACTTGGGTTACTCTGGACAAAATTACTTTGCCTCATATTTACAGAACCCAGATCTGAAGAAATACAGTTATCAATAATTTCTTGCAAATTTTACTCTTCCTTTTCCTTTTAGTGGATATTACCCTTTTGGCTGCAAGCTAGGTGATTGAGTTCTAATAGTTTGGATAGTGCCTAGTTAAGCCATTCTACCTGTGCATGTGCATATTCTATTAATGTGGCTTCAGTGAACAGGGAGCCAAACACCTGCAGCTTTAAGGGACTTACTAGTTTTCTTTTGGAGAAGAAAAAGAGACTCTGGGAATGTCATTAATGAGATTTTCACTGAATTTCTTTACACTATGATTTTAAATGCTCTCCGTCTGTTTATTAAGAGAGGTTCCAGATTCTGCAGCAAGCATATGAAAGGTGTGACAGAAAGTTATTTGGCATTACTGCTCTCTACTCACCTCAAAAGGTTGCGGGTTTTTTTCCATCTCCAATACTTCCAGTCGTGTCTTTGGAAAAGTCTCAGATGCTTTTGTGTGGTGCAATGGTCACACCCAGTGGCCAGTTGGGTTAATCACATATGTGTATTCCCTATGGATCTCTGAGGCAGTTTGTTCCAGGAATTTCTTCTTATATACTGTGGCAGCCTGGAATCTAACTCGATAGCAGGAAAGCAATGTATGTCCACCTTTGCTTCAAGGTTCATTCCCAAAAGTCCCTGGCTGATCAAAACAAAGGTCCGGACCATTCATGAAATGAATAGCAAAGAACTGATGAAACCCCCATGGAGTCTGACATTCTTAAAATTAGGACCTTTGACTATAATGAGCTGGTGTTTTAAAAGAATGATTCAAGGACAGGCTGAAACAAAACCCCCTGTTCTTTTCCTTAGCTTAAATTCAGCTTTCTTTTAACTGTGGAAAGCCTGAAACATTTGAACATATGCCTGAATCTTCCTTTTTTTTCTTTTTCTTTTTTTTTTTTTTTTTGGCATTATCAAGGTAATTTGAAAAAAAGACATTTTTTCTTTCCTATAAATTAAAAATGTATGGAAGTAGCATGGATAAATCAAAAGAGGTGCATACACGTTAACCCCCCTCTTTTTCCTCCCAGTCTAACTATAGCATCCTCTATTAGCATCACGATGACACTAATGTTTTCTTTCTCTCAATGTAGACCACTTTGTCAAGGTCCCTGTTTTCAATTAGTGTCAGCAAATGACACATGGGTGGGAATACTACAGGCACGTTCAGAGGAGGTAGCATTGTGGACACTGATTTTGGGGTGGGGGATGGGAGAGACAAGTTTCAATGGGGAATAAAGAGATAGACTGCGCTCCGTATCAACAGTTGCTTTACTGCTCCCTTGCTTTACTGCTCCCAAGGACACAGATGTTAGTTCCCTTCCATCACACATGTAAAGTGATCCCCCCTAAAGCCCTGCATGGCACGGTAGGGTCGATTTGCACAGTTTCAACCCATTTAACAATCAAATAGCTAAATCTGAATTACCTAACTTTGGAGGTCTTGCCTCAAATGTTTTAAAACATTGCCTCAAAGCCATTAATAAGTGGGGTTTTTTTCAGCCTCTTATCAATTCCCTCACCTTCCTTGGAACAGGCAATACCTGTCAATATTTACACATTTCTCTTCTATGTACACTATCTTCTCAATTCTGCTTGCTTATTTTTCCTAAGGAACAGGAGAAGTTGCTCCATTCTAATATGAAAAGCTCTGCTCCAGCTTCAGCATTGTTGGTCGGGTGCTGGTATCTGCAGGACCTGGACCAAGACTTTCTTGATGCTTTTCTGCTGGGAAGCATCTATACGTTTCCTGGTCAAGATGCAGACTTTGGGTAGTGGATTTGAATGTACTGACAGTAGTCTTGCTTCATTCACTTATCCCTCACACACCTTTCACATGTAGTCAACAATCTACCAGAGCTCCCCAGAACATGTTAGATAAAGCAGAAAAGGCATTAATCACAGATATATTTTAAAGAACTTTGAGTTCTTTTTCCTTGGTGAAATTTCCTTTTGTGCGTAGTTCACTGAAAAAATCCCAGCATATAACACCATGGACATTCAGAAAGTGACTCCATAAATTCTCATCTCAACCGAGACAGTCAATCTGGAGTCAACATAGGATGAATTCTAAGGTTTCTGCAGTGAGTTGTGAGGTTTTATGTCAGGAACCTCCCTTCAAAACACATGCATTAAAATATTACAGCTTTTATTTTGTACTGGATTACCCCACAGCCTGGAGATTTTCAGTGCAGAAGTTTGTGCTTGCTTTTAATTTTTGCTTTGCAGGTCACATTTAAATTAAACTTCCACATTGGATCAAGCTTGACAAAAAAGAACAGTTATACCTTAAGAAAAAAAGTTGGCCTACTTTTTGGCTCAGTTCTCTTGTTGGTTGGTTGAAGATGTAGGTGATATAAGGGACACTTTGCCCCCAAATTCAGACTACCTTCACGAATAAAAAAACCGAAACATTTAGGAAATTCCAACCCTAAATTTAGTGAAAGTTTTTGTGATTTAATAAGAAAACTTAAGTCAAAATAATTCAAAACCAAATCCTTTCCCATGTTGCAGAACAGTGCTGGTGCATGGGAATCACATAGGAAAACTTTGTATAAGCAAAATGAAACCATCGATGCTGCCTTCTTTGACTAAACTGGGGGAAGTTAAAAAAGTGTTTACCTACTTCTACTGTGTTGATATAATCCCATTTAAGGCTTCAGCTGACATGTAGGTCTATTTATGTGACGTGCCAACTCTTATTTAATGATTAATAAGCAGTGGTGAAAAATGAAATTATTTGTAAAGTTCTTGCTAGTTTCAATGACCTTATGAAGGAGTAAATGAATACAAAAAGAAGTAAATAGAAGGCATGCCTGTATGTGTTGCACTGTTAAATAACATCTTCTTTGCTTTGTGTTTCCAAAATAGATATGATATGCTGTTTTGAAGAGGGCTGACCCATTGCTATTGCAAGTGTGAAATCAGATTTAGTGGAGAAATATCCAGTTACCTGAAGCGCCCATACTTTGTGATGGAGATGGATCAAGGAGTCTCTCTGAGCTGCCCGCATTTTCAGCTATGACAAGGTCCAGCAGGTGAGGAAGAAATGAATGAAGGCCAGCACTTCATCTGTTGTGAGAGGAGCATGTTTGCTGTACATATCATGAGATCTGGGGTCAGGCCATGGAGCTCTGCATATCTCTGCTTTCCATCTCCTTTCAATGTGGCCACCCCAAAATAACTGTTCCTTCTAGGGAGGAGACACTGGACCAGAAGTTCTACAGCAAACAATGATTTGTCTCATGTTTCTCCAGGGCTGACAGTGAGCACAAGCAGTTACTTTCCTTACAGAGATTCCCCAGCATGGACTTTCTGCATGTGCAGTGACAGGATCGATACTGTTATGGTCTGTGAAGCTGAAGGTCCACCAATAATGAGAGTGTATTACTTCTGCTGAGAGCACAGCCATCGTGATTGCAGGGGGGATTAAAAACCTGTCAGGTCTGAATCCAAAATGAGGTCAGTGGGAGATTTCTGAGGCATACTCTTTGATCCATGCTTCAAGGACTGTCGAGGGTGCACTCAGGTGTGCCGAGCTCTGATGCACTCTGGTGCCTCCTGAAGTAGCATGGCAGAGGAAAGACCACTGGGATGGTATTAAATATCCCACCTGCAAGCAATTCTCCCACCTCATCCCCAGAATTATACAGGGTGCAACAGAGGCAGTGCAGGGGTTGTAGTAGCCAAGACCTTTATATAAGTATTGAGTCTCTTGCTTAAATGTCACTGGGAAAGCCTGGGCAATTTACTTTAGTCCTGTCTCCCACTCTGACCAGGCTCATCATTTTTGTGCTAAGGGCATGACAGTGCATCACTGGCATTATTGGTGTCAAATGTCTGACGTAATGCATAAGCATGATTGCATGAAATAGTGAAATGGCAACTCCCTGAACTCCTTTGGCTTTTCCCTCTACATTTAGTAAATAAATGTTACAGTCACTGCATGCAGCACCTTCAGCTGGTCCGAACCAGACCAAGCGACCTTCTTCCCCTAAACTGCTAATCAAGCCACATGATGCCCCTGTGCTGTTTGTTACACAGCAGCCTCTCTTACTTGGATCAAGTTTGTTCTTATCACTTTGAATGCAAAAAGCAGTTGATCATTTCATCCATGTGACTACAAGGGTGACTGTCACAGCTTGCAAAGCATATGGTAGTTCTTGCAATATCAATAATAATCTCTAAGTAATGCAACTTTGGGTTGTAGTCATCTTTTATTATCACTCCAGTCTTCCAGTAGCTTCCTCCTGTCTCTCTCTTTTAGAATTTTTGTCTTTCATTATTAAATGAAACCTTCTACACCCAGTGATTACATTATCCAGGATTACCTGCTGAAAGGGATCAAAGCTGATCAAAATAAAGGCTAAGTTATTCTGAATAAATTTTACTTATTTTGAGGGGCTTCATCAAATTAATTAGAGGATGAAATTAAACAATAAGCAAGAAATGTAGCAGGCATTTTGCAGATGGGGACACTGAAATTTACACAGGGAAAAAGGACTTGTCACAGATTTGCCGTATGGACTGAAAAGAACTGGAATTTTCTCCTTGAAGTTTAAAGGCGTCTCTTACAGATTCCATGTGGAGTGGAGATTATAAACTGTTTATTTAAAATCTGTGAATGGGAATGGAATACTTTTTGTTGTCATTTTAAAGTAAGATTCTATTAAATATGGAATAAAATCTACTGTAACTATAGCAGGTAATTTTTCGTTAGACGTATCAAAGAATTCAGTTTCCACACTGAAGTGAATTCAATATTGAGCATATGCACAGCATTCCTTAGAATTTCTGTAAGATCTATTTAAATCACTCTTTCTTCTAAATGAGATGCCTTGTGCACTCTCTGCCTGTTAAAAGGTATTGATAACCTCTGATTACTAATCTGAGAGCAACATCTAATGATTCCAGAGAATGTCACAGATTTGAATGGCTGTCATGTTAAGTCAGGTGGCAGAGTGACTGACTGGTCAGCTAATGAAAATAACATGGGTTTACAGGCAAAATTAAATGGCACAGCAGGAAATGTGGGGAACTGGCTATTTACAGGGCATGTTATTCTGGCAATGAAAGAGTGAACCTACAGGTACAGAAATGGTTGAAATGTGTCGTGGTTTGGGCAGGACTGGTCACTGTAACAAATGACAGGTGCTTTCCCCACTCCCTGTCTCCAGGAAGAGAAGGAAGAAAGAGAAAACAAAAATACTTTAATGAAAATATTAATAAAATAATAAACAGAATATAATGAAATACATACAATATACACAAAACTATATTAAGCAGGCACTGGGGAAGTCCCAGACTCAGCAATGGATGGGAGCTGGATTCCAGATCTGGATTCAGGAATACACAGATCAAAAGCAGACAAACAGACAGAGTCCTTCTTAGACACCGGTCATTGAAGAATGAGGGCTGACCCTCTGTTCCCTCAGCTTTTATACTGGGAATGATGCAGATGGGATGGAATACCCAGTTGGTTGGTTTTGGGACACCTGTCCTGTCACCTCCTCCCTGCCAATGTGACCCCTCTGCGCTTTTCCACTTCTGATTCTCCAATGGGGTGAATAACAAAGTTAGCTCAGCTTGGTTGTTATACTATTAAGTATAAGCAAGAGCCTTGCTGCATAGCCTTCCTTGGCATAAATTAGACACAATCAAGTCTTACCGCTCTGGAAGTGGACTGTGTCTGTTAATTGCAGAGAGTTCTGGTTAGTTAGAAGAGGCTTAACTGAAAAGAAGAATTACTGAACAGAAAATTAGTTCTGTTTTGCCTTAAACCAGGACAAAATATATTCAAGTTTTTGTCCAGTGACTCAGAAGCTGGATTTTTGAGACTGAGTAAAGTGATTTCTTTGAGTTGTTCAAGGAAGAGCTAGAGCACTGCCATATTTAATTAGTGAAGCCCTTTCCATTTGTTTCCTGGACAGGTGAGTTTCACAGCCTCATGTCTAGTTTGTGCATTAGCTGCTGGGGATGCAGACCTTGCATTCTGCTGCCTTGCTGGGACAAGACAACAGTAACCAGGATACTTTCACCCTGAAAGAACAAAACTAAAACCATCTCCTAAGCATCTGGTTTGCTGGTCTGCCCTTGAGTGTGTCTATCAACGCAAAACATCTCACTCTCAACTTGCCAGGGCAGTCCTAGCACAGTGCAATGGAACTGTGGGTACTTTGGAAGGGAAAAGCCGGCCTTGAGGGGAGCCCACACTCTCCTTTGCAAAAGATGCAGAGGGACCCACTATCTCTTTACGATCTTTTAGGCTACTGGCAGGATAAAAGTGGGTAAAAATGCACTTCTGGCTAAAATAATTTTTAAAGAAGGAGTCTGATTGTGCCTGGCTCTTGTGTGGGTACAAAATGAGTAGGGAAGGCATAATGTGCTTTCTGCGTGCTCTTCCCACAGAATCAGACTTATCATATCTCATTTGGGTATCTCAAAGCGATGTCTGTTCAGATCTGAAAAAGTTATCCTGAGCTCCTTTTATAGTCAATGGAGAGAAAATATAAGGTGTTTTTCTCCTTCAGATGAAGCATATTGTCTTCACAGGTTGTCCAAGATGGGCAAAACACATCACCCTGTGAATTTTTTTTCCTTCTTGCCATTAAGTATAAAGACTAGAGTAGGTCAGATTTAGATAACTAATTTTTAAGCATGGAATACACAACAGCAATAGGGATAAGTTCTTCCCTGTTTCATTATTCTGGAAGATGGAGGTCTCCAGAAGGTCTCAGTTTAAGAGAATAATATTTCTGTAACTGCGTTTTTGTTGATAGGTATCTGGTCCACAGTCCCAGGGATATATCTTCACTGTTGGTAGGTGACTTGAGACATTGGTCAACAATGTAAAGCATGTAGGCTTACAAATGCTGCTTGATTTCAACGGAAAATAAGCTCAATGAGTTTTAGCCCAAATGTTATGCTGTCAAAACTCCAGCTTTTGGTCATTTCTAAATTTTTCCAGTAATACCAGAGCGATTTTTAATGCTAAACTGAGTCAGAAAAGCTTCCTCATGTGGCTGAGAAGAGATAACACAACTGAACTCATAAAACTCATAATATTGGCCTACCTAGAAAAGACACATTTCTTAGTCCAACTTTAAATTAGGTACTAAGAAAAGATACCCATTTCTTCTCTCCCCCCTCCCCGCCCTTGCTATTGTTCACTCGTGAATATGTAACACAGCATAACATTCTCAAACTATAATCTGCTCAACATTATCTAATTGCATCTGTCATTTTACTCTGCAATAAAATACTTCTGGGGAAAAAGAAATATGGAACTTAGCACTTGAGCTACTTTTTAAAAAATTGCTTCTGATTTTAAACATGTAGCAATGACATTTACCTGCTAAAATTTAAAAAGGAAAAACAATCTGCATGTTATCAAGCTCATATGTGGTTATCATCTGTACCTCATATGCTACAGTGTGGGTCTACCTTCTTCAAATAATTCTTGGGCCAGAGAGGCTCTTCTATGAGAACTGAGCTAGGGTCTATATCACTGTTTTTTGACATATTTAATCAGTCTATGGACTGCCTGTTTGGTATTGTTTAATTATTGTTCCTCTGAATGTGCTAATTGCACTTTGGCTGTATAACTTGTAAATGGGAGGGATGCCAACATATTCACTAAGTAACATCTTTGTGCTATCCATGCCAGCTTCCCAGAAAAATACATCCAAGATGGCTATTGATCCTTTTTTCTTGTGCTTTTACAGCTTAATCCTCCTTCATTCTTTTTCCTTTTTTTATTTCTGATTCTCAAGCTGATAGTCTGCGAAAGCGATTTCCTTCAGCAGATCCTACGCCAGCAGCCAGCCAGCTTGTTTCAGCTTCCCATGTCACTCGCAGTCTCTGCTTTCTCACCTTTCTCCTCTCTGCCCTTTTGCCTTCGTATAGCTCCATCCTGCTACAACAGAATGAGAGTAGGAAAAGTCTATTACTGCTTGATGGTTGGCATTCTCAAGCTGCACAGAAAGTATTAGACAGGAATTTGTTACTGCCTTCAAAAACCATGGGAGGCTCTACACAGACTTGTCTCCTAAAATTCAACTACAAAGACAGTCTTGCCTTGTATGTGCTTACATAAAAAGCAAACAGCAGGGATTAATTACTTTAGACAGCTAAATAAATATTTATTTCCCATAATACTCTTCAAAAATATCTGTCACTGTTTCACTACCTAACAATGGCTGGTAGCGACAAGTGGGATCTTTTTCAATGGAAGTTGCTTTTTAATGAGTGTTTTTCAAGTAGGAGGTTTAATCCGATGCTGCTTTTGGAGCG
The DNA here is from genome assembly GCA_013398155.1 of Pedionomus torquatus. Lineage (NCBI taxonomy): Eukaryota > Metazoa > Chordata > Aves > Charadriiformes > Pedionomidae > Pedionomus > Pedionomus torquatus. The sequence goes on along the minus strand of VZRU01008892.1, from coordinate 336,401 downwards.
ATGCCTGGCCTATCCCAGTACAAACTCTGATTAACAAAAGGCCTAATTTTTAAACTGATCTAGCTCAGCTGATGCTAGTTGATTCTTTTATTTAACTCAGGCTTGTTTATGAGTCAATTAGCATTTAAACTGAGCTCCCAGCCTTCATATAAACTCTCAGCCACCTAAACCAAACAAAACAGCCCTTTCTTTGGCTTTTAGGGGCCACTGAGCACCTATACAATATCCTGCTGTAGCAGTCTTATGTTGCCAGGGCTTAGGGAATTAATCTAGTGATTTTGGCTGAGGTGCATCCAGGCAAAAATTAGTTTAGACTAGGTATCTTCAGAATAGGTGCCTGCACTTCCACACCTCTGTCAGCATCCCTGTTGCCTTTGCTGGGAGAGACTTCCTACTGGGAGGGGTGAGGCCACAGCACACCTAAAATGGCCTGAAATCAGCCCACTCATATGCTCTCCTCAGGTGGGTTTCCTCTTTTTACTGTGTTATGGGGTAAATCCCTTTTTATTTACTCCTGAACTCTCTTTCTGTGCATTTTCCATTGGTTGCTGTCCCCATTGCGAGGTCTCTGTTGGCTGGGTGAAGAAGAGGGTGTAGCTCAGTCCTGAGCTTGTTGAGCCCAGGAAATCATAGAATGGTTAGAGTTGGAAAGGACCTTGAAGATCATTGTGTTCCAACCCCCCTGCCATGGGCAGGGAAACCTATGCTGTTCTGAAGGCTGTTCTGTGGCTGTGGCTTGTGACATCTCTTCTCGTTTACCTCTCCCAGCACCATTCATCACCCTCTGCATCCCCACCTCCCATACTACCTCCCTGTTTCCTCCCTTCTTCTCAAGGTGGAAGTGATCCCTCAACTCCCACAAGGCATGATGGGCACTGGGGCCACATTGGGGAGGGTGCAGCATGCCACAGAAATGATGTTGAGCACCTCTGGCACATGGGGTGAGCATCATGCTCCAGAGTGGCCCTAGCATTATTACCATACCTTAATGATGACAAGGGCCTGCTGTGTTGTGGTGTGGGTCTGGCAGTGGGTGCTGTCACAGTATGGCCACGAAGCAACTGGAAAACACATGGAGAATGTGAGATGCAATGGTCCAAAGAGGCAGGCAGTAAGAGGAGAGAAGAAGGAAGTAGAAAGCAAAGGTGTCCAGTTAAGATCCTTTGTGTAGGCTGCCTGTTGAAATCATGCCAAGATGGGCTGGTGGGGACTGTCCCTGGTGCATGGATTGAAACGGGCATGATGTGCAAGATGAAAGGGGCTTTTTTTAGAAATATTTATGAAGAAACTGCTCACCACTACTGGTGGTAACATACTACTTGTGCCTGGTTTGGAGTCCCATGTCTTAGATGTGGGACTTTCTGTAGATTTTATGTCCACAAAATATATCTATGGCACACAAACTGGAGTCATTACCTGTGACATTCATGGGCTCATGATGTGTTCTGTGATGTTCCCGTGCAGCATTAAGATTAGGATTAAAGATGCTATTAATTGCAGGAAAAGATTTTTCAAGCAGAAACCCTGTGTAGTTCAATTCTGGTCCCCAAGACATAGGTGAAAGCCATGAATTGTTCTGTTTATTTTCCAGTGGCTCCAATTAACTTCTTCAGGATGCAGCAAACACTCCATTGGCTCTTCTCAGGTGCCAGAATCTTCACAAGTACCTAAAGGATGGTTGTGAAACTGCCAATGTGTGGAAGGATGTTCCTGTCCTAGTCACCACCCCATGCTTTGACATGGGGGCTAAATTTTACAATGTTGCTTCACTTGTGAGACAGAGAACTTAACTGTGGACTTCTAGTCTTAGAGTGTGGTGTCTAGGCAGTGCCTTCCTACTCCTTCCTCCACCACAATGTGTACAGACAGCACACATGGAGATGAATGTTTCTGTTCTCAAATTTTCAAAACCTGCACTTACCACCTTCCATTCTGTGTCTTCACAGTATTTTCCTGCTCCCTTGCCTGGGCTATTAGTTCTGTTCCTGGGATGCATCAAATAGCATAACCAGCTGGCCAGAAGAGGTCTTGGTGTGGTCTCACCTTGAGTACTATGTGCAGTTCTGGTACCCACAGTTTAAGAAGGATGTGAAAGACCTTGAATGTATCCAGAGGAAGGCAAAAGAGCTGTTGAAAGGGCTGGAAGGAATGTCCTATGAGGAATGGCTAAGGACTTTTGGTTTGTCTAGCTTGGAGAAAAGGAAACTGAGAGGCAACCTCATGGCTCTCTAGAGCTTCCTGAGGCAGGGAAATGCAGAGGGAGGTGCTGATGTCTCCTCCCCGGGATCCAGGGACAGGACATAAAGGAACAGTTCAAAGCTGTGCCAGGGGAGGTTTAGACTGGACATTAGGAAGCTTTTCTCTACCAAGTGGATAGTCAAACACTGGAACAGGCTTCCTAGAGAGGTGGTTGATGCACCAAGCCTGTCAGGGTTTAAAAGATATTTGGCAAATGCCCTTAATAACACGCTTCCTTTTGGTCAGCCCTGAATTGGTCAGACAGTTGGTTGTACGACCAACTGTCGTACCAACTGATTGTTGTACGACCCTTCCAACTGAAATAGTCCCTTCTATTCCATTGATATTAAACTCTCATCTACACATAGCATCCCTAACTGTACCTCCCAAACCCTACCTCTGTCTTCCTCCAGTGCTTATCTAATTTATTACATTGTCACACTAAACTGGTTTGGCTTCATGCTCCTACAGAAAATCTAGTATTTCTCATTCTCCCTCCTTTTGGAGGTTACCTCACAGGCAGGCATTGGAAAAATGTGCAGGGGTAGTGTGAAGGTGCCCAGCTAGTGCAGTCGTGGTCCTGGCATGGAGATGGTGAAAATGGAACTAACAACCAGAGACGAATCACGAAAGCTCTTAGATAACTTGGCTTTCCCATAGAGCTGCATGAGGGGCAATATAGATGTCTTTCTGTGGCCGGTCATCCAAGTGCAGTTGCCTGGTGAGCAAAGATGCCTCTCAAGCCTTTGAAGTTCTCTGTGAGGAGAAAGGAGAAGTAGATGAAACTGCCAAACACTATACATCTGAAACAGTAATATACCACTGTTTCAGTCGAATGAATCACACCCTTGAATTCCAGAAAATTGTGTGAGACTTTTAAGATGGTGGTAAGAAAATTATTGATTTGGTGTGTGGTTAATTAAGCAGCAGCTGGTACTCTTTGCTGTTTTAGAGGATTAATAAAAAGGAAGATTTGATGACTCTGAAATCTTGGGCAATAATCAAAGAACTTATACTACACAACAATTGTTTATGATAGTTTACAGTGAACAAGAAGTTAACTTCTGCCTTTGTTATGAGGTCACGTGAAGTGTGGCCACCAGCTGTGTAGGACAGAAAATGCAGGCTGTTCTTTCAAAAGATAACGTGCTACCTTGCACTTTGTCTGTGTCTTTCAGAAATCTTTCAAACCTCTTGCTTTGAATTAGCAGTAAAGATTTGAAGACGCTTCATCTAATGGTGGCAATAGTCCCCATTTCAGAGGGGGTTGGACTCGATGACCTTCAGAGGTCCCTTCTAACCAGCATCTCTTTGACAATATGAAACATTTAATATTTAATGTCTTGGCTTCTACATCGCTGCAGGCGCTGAAGGTCCAGCCTGCGTTTGTTGAGACAAGGCTCTTAGGCCACAGATAAAACTGAGTTGCTGGAACTTCTGCAAGGCTTATTTGCTCATGCATTAGTACGGCAAAGAGATGCCTGTTTGAAAGCTGCTTGAAAGGCATGGCAGGGAAAGAGATCACCACTAGTGCCACCAGGAACAGCTCGTGTTTTGCAGTAGTGCCCACACACCTCCTGCATCTGGCAGAGGGACTTGCCCAGAAAGAGAGGGTGGCTTGTCTTGTCCTGTGCTCTCACAGCAATGCTCTGCCTTCCTAGGGGTAAGCCTGAGTCACGCCCTCCTGGGACAGAGGTAGAAGATGGAGATGAAGGGAGGAACTGTGAGGAGCACATGGATGTATTGGAGCAAACTGGGAGGTGTGGCATGGGAAAATGAATCTTAGAAAGCCAATGTCAAAGGGAGTCTGGGGCAGGGGAGGAATTACCACGTGGAAAGGGAAAGTAAGGAGAATAGGGAGAGTGGGAGAGGGCAGTCATGCATCCTTCTCCCCTTGGCTTTGAGGGAGAGTGTGCTGTGGGGGGAAGGCATGCATGTGCTGCAGGATGGAGCACTACACAGAGACATGGGGCTAAGAGAGGAGGTGGCAGAGAGGAGGCAGAAGGACTTGTGGGGAAACCGTAAGTAGTGAGAGGTCAGAGGGACCAGTAGGGAGCTTGTTGCTTGAGATATGATGAGCAGTACCTCTTGCATTCAGACCTACGGAAACAACAAACTGTGCAGCCCCCACGGTGCTTCAGGGAAGGCAGGATGAGCATCTGTTGTAGTGGTGAAGCCTGCCACCTGCCCCAGCTTGGGACAGAGGATTTTCAGGACAAAACGGTTTAATTAAAGCGTCATTTCCTTTCACAGAATAGTAGGATACCAGGATGGAGAGGGACCACAAGGATCATATGGTCCAACCTTTCTTGGCAAAAGCATGATCTAGACAAGATGGTCCAACCCCCTGTTCAGCTGAATCTTAAAAGTGTCCAAAGTTGGGGAATTCACCACTTCCCTGGGGAGGTTATTTCCATGTCAGATTGTTCTCACTGTGAAATCATCTTGTGTTGGAATCTTCCCAGGAGCAACTTGTAACTGTTGCCTCAGGTCTTTTCCATGTGACTCCATGTAAGAAGGGAGTCTCCATCTTTGAGCCACTATTTAAATACTGGAACATGGTGATGGGGTCTCCCCTAAGCCTTCTTTTCTCAAGGCTGATCAAACCTAGTTCACTCAGCTTTTCCTCGTATGGCAGGCTTCATCTCCCTTCCCCCCCCATTCTTTATGTTTATTTGTGCAGTCAGTTACTTGATAGGTGGCTTAATATATTCATTTTATGTATGTCAGGGTAACTCCATCCCTGATTGAACTCCACTGAATCTAGATCATTATTAGAAAATTGCTTTATAAATAAGCCTGGCCTGAGAGACACTTTCAATGTTAAATACAAAGCATCCTGCTTCGAAGCTGCTGCATGTTTTCTTGAAATGCAAACACAGGCAGCAGGCACATCATTGTTAAACTAATTAAAGTTTAAAGAGAGACCTTTATACATACTAGTCTAGCTAATTTGTTGTCACAGGATCATAATTCATTAAATATATTTTCTATTGTTAGTTAAATTAATAATAAGCAAAACAGAGCATATGGGATGCGTCAGCTGATGAGTCAAGATGGAAGGAAACATCTTTACTGAGTCTTTAAGTTGTGCTGCCTTCTACACAGTTTCCTTTCTGGATAAGTGGCTAGAAGGTTGCAGTCTAAATAAACATAATGGACTTTGCCTGCAGATGCCCTGATGTGCTGAGCTGCGGTACTTCCTTTCCACTTGACAAAACCACTGAAAAGCAATATTAAAGCAACTACTGCTTAATGGAAATTCAGACCTCTGTATTGGAGACAAAATTTGGAGATGATGTAAATAGAGGAAAAATTGACCAGATGTCTGGGAAAGTGTCACGTAACTCGCAACAGTTTGATTTAAAATAGATGCGTGAAATGATTCACACCAGGACACCATAGCTGTTTTCATCTCTAGATGCCTGCTCCATTTCTCTTGCAGGGGTGGTTCAGCTGTTCCAGCAGCATCAACTCCTGCACATTAAACCCCAGTATTTAGAGAAAGCCAAAACTGATGTCAGCTGTGCTGCTCCACCCCAGATTCTACTTTGCAAGCAGAAAAGCAGCCTAATACACTGGCAGCAGAAATATCTAAGACAGAGGCAGGGCAGATTACTGAAGGCAGAAGTCACAATGCAGCAGCAGGATTAGGTGCCCCCACAGGTTACCAGGTCAGTGCGGCATCATGGAACACTAAATTCAGTTCTGGTAGTAGTTTATTGGTTGTGTTATTGGCTGTGTCAGCCTGCTGCACAAGGAAAATGCTGCTTGGTGCACCGTATCTGCTAATTTTCTTGGTAACTAGGTGGGCCTCTGCCCTGTGCCTGGAAGAAAATGGAAGTGACTATCCTGTGAGTGAAGATTTTTGAAAGTTATTTTCATTCCAGAGTGAAGTCTTATATGAAAAGCTCTTGGGCGGGTACTAGGTACCAATACTTCTGAGAGAAGTGGTATTGCATGGGTTTGAAGGAAGCCAGCCAAAGCTCCAGAATTTTCTTGTATTCCTGTTTCACCTGTGACCAATCTCTTGCTGTTTCCTTGACATGAACAGTCTTCTGTGTTCCTTCACAGACTCTCGCTCTTGAGTTTGAATTCCTGCCTGTAGCAGGGAAGTGGACTTTCGGAGTCCAAATACTCTTGGTTCCAGCTGGGACAGGCTTATGATTTCCCTGTGACTCAAGCTGAATGAAGCTAATTATACTCTATCGGAGCATTTGTTTGATAAGGGGACTCTCTCTGAGCCATCGTTTTGGAGCATGTAACTGCCTATCTCACCTCCTTTCCTTATCATGTTAAAACAAGTAGTTCTGTGACTGTTGTGCTAATCAAGATGAGGGTCCTTGTGGACTTACGCTCACTCTCTCTTTGCAACAGCCCTGGCTGTCCTTCCTGTGCCCCTTCCACCGCTGTTACTGCAATCGGTGTTTTAGGTCCTCCCAGCATCTTCTAAATGCCCTTTGGCTCCTTTCCTTCCTCCTATGGTCTTAAGCAATTTCTCCCATCCCGTCGTCCACATTGTCTCCATTGCTGTCCCATATTTATTCCCACACCCTTGGGACTGGGCAGGATTTGACAGCTCCAGCGGCTGGGCTGCAGCATTGCGCATGGGGATTGCCTGCTGCCTGCAGGGCGCTGCTGGACAAACTGGCTGCCAAACAAGATGAATAATGGACAAGCTCTGCCTGTTCTCCATCAGCAGAAGGGTGCATATGACCTCTTTTTAAATTTTTTTTTTTTTTTTATTCCTCCCCCCTCCACCGCCCAACCTCTGAATTAATATGGGGTTTTTTTGCAGCCTCTTTGTCAAATTTGGCTGGAATCGGGAGGGTTGTCTCATGTTTCTCACAGAAAGGTGGGCAAGTAGGCAGGCAGACGGCATGAGAGTTTAAGCGTCTGTTGCTCTGGACTGCCTAAGAATCTGGACTGTATAGAAGCACCGCTTCTTTCTCTTATTGGTATTTAGTATGTCCTACTGGTGTTTTGCCAAGGTCCAAAAAGTCACTTGATCAAGTTACTGAGGACTCAGTGCTATATTCCTGGCACGTCCAAGAATCTGTGTTTTTCCTCCCAGTCCTTATTTCTGACAATTTTCTGCTGAAATGAGCTTGTCCAAATCATGTCTTTCTATATGGCAAAAAGTTGTGGAAAAATTATAAATTAAAATAATTTATAAGGCCACCAAATAGAGCCTTGTTTTCTCAGCCTGAATCATATTTTGTCTGCTCAGTGAATGGGTCTTTGTAATTTAACTGAGACTAGACCTTAGCCCCAATATATCTATCTAGTAACTGCTGGTGTTTTGTGCTAAATAAAAGAAGTTATTTAAAGGGCTAGAACAAGTAAAGTAATGACTTCATTGTGTTGCAGTTTAGTTCCTACAGTACAGTTAGAAATACAACATGCTTATTAATAGCCAAAATTGTGGGTATAAAAGTTGGAATAGAAGTGATGACTCCTCTTCAAGGAGCTGGGAGAGTGCGCTATCAGAGCTGGAAGCTGTCAGTGAAAAGAACCTTTTTTTTCTGACTAAAAAAGATGTAAAAGATATACTAAAGAGAGCGTCTGATTCCTGGTACTGATAGTACTGTCACACATATACATGATGGATGTGATTAGTACTGTCAAATATAGACACTGGGTAATGCTCTCTTTAATTAGCATTGAAGTGTGCCTCACATTAGCATGAATGAGAGCTATGCCTTATAGAGGGAGAGGAGCTGAAGATGGCCAGATGGAGACTGTAAATGTGTGTCCAGCAGTAGAAGAACCATATTACTGCTTTTAAGACACTTGAGCAATCAAATACCGTGGGATCAACTGTGGCATGTGGATCCTAGTAAGATGGGAGAAAGGAGGGAAGGAATACTGATCAGAGGAAGGATACTATTGCCTTGTATTGGTGAACTGGTCATCTCATGTTAGAGAAACAGGATAGACCTAAATTTTAGTTTAACCTTGAAGAGGCAGAGATGAATGTAAGTTGTTAATATTGGTTATATAATTTCTGCAGTTTTTGTGGGTTTTTTCTGCATTTAGTATACTGGTTTAGCCAACCAGAGCAACTTCATCTAGGTGGTGTCTCGGCAGACTTTCTGTGGTCCCACAGTGTCAGCAGTGATGGAGAGCCCTCACAGCACCTTTGTCCCATGAGCACAGCTTACTGTTCTGCTATTGTCACATGGATTTTGTCTACCTGAGGGCTGCTGCCTGCCTCTTTCTAAGAGCCATGTTTTCTCCTTGGCATGCCACAGTCATCTACCCTACCTACCTCATGGATTCTGGTTTAATGCCACTATTTGATGGAGATAAAGCAACCATTCAATGGCAGCAGAGTTTGAATATAGCTTAACATTCTCTGCTACTGCCACCCCCACCCCACCTCTTAATTTTTAGATGAAATTGGTTGAAAAAATTTTATTCTAACTATTTTACATGACATTTAAAAGTAAACAAACACAGTTTGAATTTAAAGCTGAAGCAAAACAAGAAATGTAAATTGAAACTTAACTTACTTTCCTCGTAGATCATGCCACTGAAAAATGAAAAGAAAAAGTAATTAAGTTATATTTTCCCATGAAAAAGCATTTTCTGACAAAACCCCATTCTTTCAAGAAAATGATTTTTCACCCAATGTTTTTAACCAGCTGAAGTTTCAAAATAAGAAGCAAAATATACAGACTTACAGTTCATTGTTTACTGCCCAGTAATATATACTTCAAATGAAAAGTAAAAGCAACTCACAGCATGTAGAGTAGAGGGATGGAAGAAAAAACAGAAGGAAATGACAGACAGGTTGAAGAATAATTCAGCAACATAAACTGACAGATTTGCTCTGTAACTTGCTAGCATCGGAAGCCTTTTGTATCTCCCTTTTCACCCACATTCTTGGTGTTGCAAATTGGTATCAGAGAAATTATTACTCTGCCTGTTTTGAAATATTTGCTACTAGAAATTATTGTTTCTAGTACTAGTCAGAGACTTGGAAGGTTATAGAGTGATTTCATGGTCCCCCATGAGTCATGGTACAGGCAAAGAGGTGTTTTACAAATTCAAATCGATAAGGTTAGGTTTCACTATAGAGGGGCAATCAAAAAAGGTCATAATCCTTAAAAAGAGTGCCATTTATTAATAGAGTTGTTCCTAAGTCAACAAATACTTCTTTTTTATCTTCAGGAGTTATATTACAGTTTAAAACATCATGATCTACTTCAGCATTAAAATTAATTTTCATTAGGTTTTTTATGCCCATGAATATCATTGGCTTGGAATAAAGGAGAGAAAATCCTTTTTCTCTGTTCCTCTCCCAAACAGGCTTCTCTGTACCAACAGGATTAAAGGGACAACTCGCATACAATCCAAACTCAGAAGCAGAAGACAAAAAACACTGCAGCTTGCTGTGTCTTCTCAGAAATTCAGAGCAATGCAAAAGAATCTCCAGGCAACTATTCCGTTAAAAGAGCAAACCCTGAAGCTGCTTCTGCATGTAAGGCTGAAATGTCACATCTGTTGTTCGTTGATTAGAAGCCAAAGAAAGATGCAGAGCTCTCTCTTTTTCCTTTTCAAGCCCTTCCATTTAAGGATTGCTCACCTACCGTATGAACTGTTTATATTTTATAAGCTCTCTCACAGAATGCTTGTTAATTGTTGTCTTAGAACAGAGTAGGGAACAAGAGATGGAAGGAGAAGCAGAAGAAGAAGGAGAAGATAAGGTAGTAAAAGGCTAATATGGAACTGAGAACTCCAAAACAACTTAAGCTCTCAGAAACAGCACACAAAAAGGGGTCCAAAAAAGATGTATCTATTTCATGATGGCAGGTGAAAGAGAAAGGCAGCAAAAGGTTGCTGTGTGTTCAATACAGCAAAGTGGGACAGCTGAGATTTAAAAACCCACAGCTGATATTGGAATAGCAACCCGTTGTAGAAGGTTGACCCTTAGGAAGCATGAGGCATCTGAGAGATCAGCTACAGGTAAATAAAAGCATAACACTTCTGAAGTGTTTACATGGGAGTCGAAACTGAGTCAGAAATAGTTTTTTTGGAGGCCTGTGCTACCCTTGCTTTGAGACAAGACTTCAGTGGGCATCAGAGGCCTCAGGCTAGAAGATCTCAATATGAAGCTAGAAAAATTGTTTGCATTTTACCTAACTGCACAAGAGAACCAGCCCAGACTTCAAGAAAAAGAAAATGAAAAGGAGCAGAATGTTGTTGCAAACCATGGGTCCATAACAACATGCAGATGTGAAGAAAAATGAAAACACAAGAAAAATACTCAAAAAATTCTAATGGAGTTTTGGAGAAGTCATACAAATAAGTGTGAATGATGTAAAAGAAAACATAAATTTAAGCACTATTTTGTGCTATGACAAAGATGCTATATTTCCATAAAGCAGAAGGTTTTGGAAAAAATAACCTGTGACCACAAAAAATACACATACCTTCAATGTAAGTAAGAATCCTTTCCCGTTATCTGTACAAGAGATAGCTGGCTCTTAATACAAGAGTATTGTCTTGAGCAGGAATTGACTTCTCACTACTCTTAATCTGGAGAGATGTAAAAACTCCTAAAAGCTGTACCCAAAGCTTCAAAAAAACTGTTTGAAAATAAATAAGCAGGCACATAAAACTTCTGTTCCACAGCTGAGGAAAAAGTGCTTTTTCATTATGAGCTTGATGTAAGCAGCAGCTGTTGGCGAAACACTTTATAACTGCTGTCACAAATGGAGTACCTGCTCTCGTGCTGCGGTTGTCTCTGACCTACTGACTGTTGCTGGAGTACATTCCTTGGAAGGACAGCAGCTTGTAAGCTGGGAGATCATTTTCCAGATGGTTTTAATGTTGTCAAAGAAAGCCAACAAAAACATAAAGTAGGAATGACTGAATCAGTTGTCCTATCATGGATGTTCCTAGAAATCTCTCTCTGGAGCTGAAATGAAAACTTGGAAAAGTTCTTTTGGCCAAGTTCGATACAATGGAAACTATCAGAAAGCTTCCAAAATTATTTTTTTACACAATAATTATGAAAAGAAAGATGAGTACTTCCCTGTGGCTGGCGGTCTGAGCAACTAACAAAGTGTGTAAAAAAAAATAAATATCCCTAGCCAGAGAATGGTTTCTGGGGACCAGTGGATGCTTCAGCTGTGTTCTGACAGAGTCCTCTAGAAAAAAAAAAAAGAAAAAAAAAAGGCTGACATCTGTGCAATTTTAATGCAGCACTTAGAAGTCTCCAGTTTGCCATGCTATTTGGAAAATGCTTTTTAAAATCTCAAGTGTTTCCCACAAATAAACAGTAAATTACATGAAACCACGAGGAGACACAGGGAGAAAAAGAATAGAAAAATTTTGCCATCATTGACTCTGGTAAATTCCTGGAAAGGATTCAAATTAGGAAGTTGAAGTGGGGAAGACAAAAATGTGAGTTCAAGGTTAAAGAAATAAGCAGTCTATGAAAATGTAGTAGGGAAATAAAAAACTTCTCAGAGGATACAAATAGTTCTGATTACTAATATGTCCCCACGTATACAAAAGAAGTCATACAGAAACCTAAAGAAAAGGCACATTTTGTTGGGGAGTTTATATTTAAACAGCTCTAAAGCATTTAAACTGCTATCTGAAGGTCTTTAGTGTGTAAAAATGCATAATGGGCATGGAGTGGTAATCACAACAGGGACTTCCTGAATCTCAAATAGTTGATAAAGAAGGAACCTGTCCTCAGAGCGTATGATAATAAGCACCAAACAGAGCTGGCAGTCGATGCTTCTAAGCAAGGCCTTGGGGCAACACTTTTAACAAGGAATGGTGATCACTGGAGACCTATGGCATATGCTTCTGGAGACCTAACTGGAACAGCATGTCAGCATGCACAAAAAGACTCGGAGGCTCTGTCTTTAGCCCATGCATGCAAAAAATGTTCATTGTTTTTATATGGAACACCAGTGCAGGCAGGAACTGATCACAAGCCATTAGTGGCAATTGCTGAAAAGGGCTTTGCAGGCAGATCTCCTAGATTGCAAAGTCTGGTATGATTTACAACTCAAATCTGGGAAAGACTTACATAGAGCAGATATTCTGTCCAGGGTTTTCAACAAAACTGAAGCAGTAGAGATACAGAGTCCCATGTGCGTGCAAAACTTGTTAAGAAATTTTTTTCTACTCAAACAGGATCTCACTGGGGAGACCTGTCACTGCATAAAGCCAAAATACTAGATAAAACATTTCGGAAGTTAACATATTCTGCAAGTCTGACTAACTGGACAGTACTTATTGGTCCTAAAACAATTAAAAAAGCACATTTTATAGAATACAGAGTATATTTTCAAAGCACGCTAAACCCTTTCCCCAAACTTTACTTTTGGTGCTTGTAAACAGAACGCAAGCATGATATATCTGTATGAAGAAAATGCAAAATTATTTATATTATATTTGTAAATATTAAATATGGATCAATGTGGGCAAAGTAGTCAAACCATGAAAAAACCCAGGGAATTTAAAAAATGTTGGTAAATTTAAAAACCCAACAACGATAGTAATTCCAGAAACTTAAGATTCATGCTCTGCAGCTGAAAGAAATTTGTTTGCTGTAAAAAGAAATGCCACTTTTTTTCTGACCATTATTTCTAGTATCCAGAACTAATGTTGTTGCAGAAGTCATCTGTTTAACGTGTGATCTCACATACAAAGATGGTATTTGTCTGTCATGGCACACAACCTCCATGATTATGTCAGATAATGGGCCACAATTTGATTACTAGGAATCTCAATAATTTCTAAAAGAGTTTTAAACAATTCAGATTTGGGATATCCACAGTCTGATGGCAGTGTGGGAAGACTGCTTAAACAATCTGTTAAATTCTATATTATATGGCATTTAAGAATTCTTTAATTCCGGAGCAGTACTCTGGATACTGAAGCATGTTCACCAGCAAACTTGGATTAAGACTAATTAAGACTTGGATTAATGGTGCAGTCGGTGTAAAAGTGAGGGATGTGTAACTGCTGTGGAAAAATCAAATAGAGAATTTACTGTATTAACAAATGGCAGGAACAAAAACTTTGCAATCCAAAGCAGCTAGGCTGCATTTAATGGAAACATATTTAAAGGCAAAAAAGACTGCTGTCATGAGGAGTTCCTCCTCTCTGATAAGGTAAGTACTGAGCAAGCATGGATCTGCAGGACAAAGAAGAAGCATCGTGCCTTCTTCCTTGGTGGGAAGAGGTGGACACCAAATCTTAAAAGCAAGTAAAAAGGAGTCCATAAGACAGATAGCATCGATTGAATGGACCCAACAGACAGGGTAATGTCTCAAAAAGGTATGAACTAAAGGAGGCCAGCACAGATACTCTGGATGTATGTGTAAGTAGCCACTGTCTTTTTAATTATTTTTTTTTACTTTGTAAGGGAGAAAAAATGAAGGCAACTGATTCTTGATGAATTTAGAGTGTAACATGCCCTAGGGGGGTGTGATTGGGAGTGGCAGTTGTTATCTGCCTAAGAGCTAAGAGAGAAAGTGAAAGAGGCAGAGACAGACTCATTTTAATTGTCTTAGAAAAGACCCATCACATGATAAGCTCTGACACGGAGTGGCTATGCACATACTGCTATAATTATGCCTGTTAATCTGTCATGAAATTATTAAAAGTACGAATAACTAACTCTAGTAATGTATTTTTCAGGTTTACACTGGACAGAAGGGTATCAAGACAACATTGGTCTTCTTGGTGGTAGAAGATAAAAAGCTTCCCTGGACTTGAGCTGATGTGTGATCAGGAAATCTGGAGCAAACAGATTTCAAAATGGACTTGACGTTCCGAGAGAAGAGAGAGTGTGTAGAACAAAGCGATCAAAATATACTTCAAGAAAGGTCAGTTTTGAGGGAAAGTGAGAGAAATGGTGGGGATTTTTATGTTGATCTCTGCTGGGCTGACATCCAGCGAAGTTAAACTCCAGGTCCTTGAGAAATGGCAAGGACATAACTAAAAGCAACTCAAGTGGCCTTTTGTGTTTTGGAGCAACTGTTGTGAGGTGGGAAGGCATTAGTAATCCGTCCCCACAGCTTTCTTTTTATCTTTGGGAAACTTGTAGAAGGCAGCAGTCTGGATGCATCTCTAGAGACAGCTTAACTTTCACAATGAACAGTTTAACAGAAGTGACAGCTTAGGTAAAATAGTGGGGGAAAATAAACCCAGAAAGGAAAGTGTCTGCATTCTGTGGGTGGGAAAGAGCACAGAATTTTCCTAGTGTCTGTGAATGTCTCTTTTAGCCATGAAACGTCTGCAGTCTTCAGTGTTTTGCCTCCAAATCAATGGATTTTGCTCTTTTGTCAGGCAGGTTTTAACCTCCCAGTTTTAGTGGAATTGTTTCTGATTTACAGAGATGTAGGAATACAGAGGAGGCACTTTCCTGACTCACTCCTGATTGATAATGTAGAAAAGCACTCTATATCATGGTCACCAAACAGAAGAAGAATTTTTTAGCAATATTGCTTTTTCTCTAAATTACAGCAAATAAGAATGGCCACGGCTTTTCATAGAGGTATTGCACCTTTATTTCTTCAATTTTTTTTTTAAAAGTAGTTATTTTATGCCTTGGGGTGCAATTTGTAATTTCTAATCAGAGAAGGGAAAAATAAGGGAACTTATTATGAGGTAGGTGCTTGTTGGAGGTAAGAAAACTTTCATATGGAGATGATATAGCAGTGCTGGGAAACATTCAAGAGAAATCCTGGACTGTTGCTGTGCATGGAATTTGGTGTAGGAGTGACATAGTGTGTGTGTACACATACATATATAGAAGTGTCTGTAGCCATTTATTTTGCTTTACCTGTATTGCTCTTCTGTTTTGTATAATTAAGTGGAAGTAGCACACCCTATATGGTATTTCCTGACAGCACCTACAAAAAAGGCAGGCAAATTTCAGGGTTATTGTGTTTCAAGAGATGGGTTAATTTCCATTTCTTTCTGCCGTAGTTTTCAGTTCCTTCATGTGTTTTAATGGCATCTTACCCTTTAGATCTAGTTTCACCTACATGAGATGCTGGATGAAGCCTCGGTGCTTGCAGTCATGCTCCTTTGACCAAGGTGGATCTCCTCTTCATAAGGAAGTATTTTGCAGGCCTTTCTCCAGGCGAGGGAAGTGGACACATCTGTTCCTCACACACAAAAGTATTATTTCTTGCTCCAATACTGGGATCTTTGAAAAGCAACTCTCACTGTGAAAAACAGCACAGTGAAAAAATGGTTCATTGTCTCTTAAGTTTTGAGTCTGGATAAGGTACACAGGTAGCACAAAGCAAAGAGAAAATGGTAACGTACACCTCCATGCTCTTTTCTTCTGAATGTGACAGACAAACCTTTTAACTCTCATCTACAATTCAATAGGAGATATTCCAGCCCCCTCCTGAAAATTAAAAAAGCATAATCCAGTGATGGAATGGGAGCAGAAACACACCTGTGTCCTTGTTGCTAAAAGATATATAAAAAGGCTGTATTTAGCATCTTTCTGCTTCCTGTGATATACCTGGCAGGCTCTAAACACTGATTTCAGAAGAGGAAAGCAGAAGCCTTCCTTGGAGTCTTTATGTGTGTCATTCTCCTGTCCACAGAGCAGCTCTCTGCATGCTAACTAATACCACAAAAGAGGTGGGGGCTCTGTAAAGATCATTCTGGTTTCTATTGTTCTTCGTAGTCACAGGAAAATGAACACAGCCTCTCAAAAAGTTCCCTCCCACGGGAAGATACTCAAGGAGAGAAAATTGCTATGAATTTGCCCTCTACTTTAGACACTTACTTGCTCGCACAGTTCTAAAGTTGTCAAAGGTATTTATACATATAAAATAGCAACTGTTTGATAGTGCCTTTCATCCCCTGGGACACGATCATCTGCATATTGCCGATGGGGCTTTAGGCACTGCGTAGGCACGAGCATTACATGATAACAGCTGGCACATCCATCTAGCACGGGACCCGAGCAGGTTAGTCCACATGTGACAGGATGGATTCGGATGGAGTTACAACTTCTTGGCCAAGCGGCAAGAGAGCTGAACTGCTCTGCAGATGTTATGGTCTGAGGCATTCAGGGAGCAGCTGCACCCTGCTCTGGATTCTGTGGCTGGCTCCTAGAAAGTCAGCACAGCAATGCCTGTCTTTGTAACAGAAGTAAGTGCAAAAAAATCACCTTTGCATTTTCTTCCAAGTGACCAGAGAAAGGAGACAGTTAATTTTTTGTCCATCATTCTTTTTTTTTTTCTTTTTTCCTTTTTCCTCTGAAACTGACACAATCTTTTTAGAAACTGACTGGGCAAAGAAACACCATTGAAAATTACAATCTGATCAGGTGTGAGAAAGGGAGAAATTACATTTCTAGATGTAATTGCAAAAAGCTCTGCCCTTTCCTGTTGCTATTATAGCCTGACATTTCTCTCCAAAGCTACAGGCAAGCTCTGTAGAAGGACTCACTGATCATGATGCTCTGTGTGTCACACCTACCTGGCAGGTACCCTGCCACCATGGGGAATGCAGAGATCTGCCATGGGCTCCTGGTTCTGCTCATGTGCTTGAGAGAGGTCCACCAAGGAGACCAGTTTAGGACATAGCCCTGGCACCAGTCCCACAACATCTAGGGGTGACTGGACAGTAACTCTCCTATTAAATGCAGCAGGAAACTGAATGTCCCCATATGATATGATCAGGGACCAGAGTCCTTCACAGATCTAAGTTAGCATAGCTTAGTTAATTTTAGTGTTGCTACCATGATTTTCAGCAGGAACTTCAGTCTTGAAAAGTATTTTCTTGTATTTGGATCAAGGAGAAAATAAAATATTCTTTGTGCCTCAGATCATGCCTTGAAGAAAGATGAAGGAAAGAAAGAGGAAAATCTGGACTGTGGGATTCTACAAAGGATAAATTTGCACCCAGCAAAAAAAGATTAAAACCCAGTAGTCCACAATAAACCAAACACCTGCATAACAAAAGTGTACTGAAGAAGGCTGTATTAAACAGCACCAAGTACATCAGCGAAGGCCAAAAAGAGAAGAAGCAGAAAACTCAGCCACAACTGGCAACAAGTAAAAGGTTGTTAACCACATGGAGATCTGGCTTTGGGCATTGCCAAATCAAAAACTGAATGGAACAGTTGTGAAGGTTATAACTGGAGAGATGATTTGAGCCATGGGGGAAGCTTTTTCAAGGACTTACTAAGGAAATGGGATTGTAATTAGAAAAGGAAATGGAATCAAGAGAAGATCTCTAAAAGGTGAACAGAAAAGGCTTTTGTAAATAGCAAAAACACATGTCAAGAAGCCAAACTGACAACAAGATGTTGGTGTGTGTTCACTTGTAAGTTTTAGCCTGCAAATGATAGAGAAGTGCATTTTAAATCTAATTGCTTGAAAATTTGTTTCCCTTTTACAGCTCGCTCAGAAGTGGTAAGTAAGATTCTGTGCTTGCCATGAGAAAATGGAAATGATCTCTTGGCCCTTGAGTGCCCCGATCCAGCCTGCATTGCTGATGTGCTTAGTTCCACGTGTGCATTTCTCCACTGATTTCACTTATTTCAATATGAACACTGCCAAGACTGAACAGTCAGAGAACACCGAGCTCTCCTTTAAGTTCAGAGTTCTCCCATAAAGACAGTTTAAAGAGAAGACAACCAATCTGAGACTCTGATAGATGGATTTGTAATGAAATACTATGTATATAGTTCCTTAGATAACAGTCATTGAGAATACCAGCTGGCCCTGAAGGTCTAAATGAAGAGGTAATGATAAGAGGTCAGGGAAAACCATAGCTTCTGAGCAGTTCAAGAGCTGGTCTTGCTTGCAATCCCCATCACATGGGTAGCACAGGGCCTTTCTTCCATGAAGCTTCCCAGATGAAGGGGAAAGAGACCACAGGGAACACTGGGGCTGGAATCTCCACTGTCATTTGGGGTGCAACAGAGACCCCAGCCAGCCCTGTCTATTGTGAGCCTTGGGTTGATCCACCAGTTCCTTCTAGTCTGTGATGAAGACCAGCAGCTTGGGGAATCAAAATCTGATCCTCACATTTCTCTGTGTA
>VZRU01008892.1:268052-318045 GCA_013398155.1 Pedionomus torquatus | reverse complement strand
CAAATGGGTTTCCATGATTCTGTCCTGGTGAAATTTAGTGATCTGTGGAGTCTCTGTGGGGTGCCTGTTCTGGAACAAGAGCCAGCTTCAGGGATCTGCAAGCTGGGGAACTACTAAGGAAGTCAAGGTGACTGTAGTCCATGTTCCTGTGAAGCCTGGGACCAGCACTGGTCATGGGTGTGTTTGTTATAGGGAGGCAAACCCCATTGATAAAATTGCAAGAACACTTCCAGTTCATACTTGGTGAGCTCCCATGGCCTCATCCCAAACTTGGCTCTTCAGACAACGATAGTGCAACATTTCTTATCAGAGAGCAAGTCAGTGTTATTCACCTGGGTACATCTTGCAGAATCCTTTTCCCCAGGTAGACATAGAAACCTGTTGTTTCATCGCACAGTGAAAAGATGGCGGGAGAAGGGGATTTTATGCTTTCTGGTTTCAGCTGACATGTCTCTGTATCAGCTCATTGCAGATTACTAAGGTACACTTGGGATAAATTAAGCAACTCAAGTGAAGTGTGTAAGCTCGTCCGCAGCAAACACATTGCCTTGTGGGCTGTATTCACGGGGAAGATGATTATTGTTTGAGTTTAAAAAAAAAAAAAAAAAGTGCTTTTGTATTTTCTCTCTCCTGCCTTTGGGGTGGGGAAAACTTCATAATCTGGTGAGCTGAGCACAAGAGCAAATGTTGGGAGGTTTAGGATCCCTGTGGCCTCACCGGTGGCCTATATGGGGCACATTTGGCCATAAACGCTGACCTTGGCTGGCGGTATCAAGGCAGCTCTGAACAGGCTGTGTATCTATTGCTGTACCTTGCAGAGATACTAATTGGGTCCTGGAAGCAAGCTAGGTATGGCAGCGTGTTGCTGTGTCAAGCTAATTAGTGGTGCTTCTAAGGAGCGCAGGTGCAGAAGCAGGTTGACGTGGCTCTGGTGCTTCCTGTTCAGAACCAGCCCGAGTGCCCCTGCCCAGAGCTCTGCACAACGACATAGCTGTCACCTTTCTCATGCTGGGAAGCACTCTTAACCTCTCTGGGCAAAACTTAGGTGGATTTGAAGTGAGTGGAAGATTTTGTTACACACATATATGCAATGCCTTAGATTCTCCATCTGTGAAGTTGGGCATAATGAAACGCATCTGCCTTTGCAAATCACTGAGAACCTGCAAACGAAAAGTGCTGCGTGATCTCAGTGTTAGGATATCTTTTAATTCTTATTCTTTACTGTAATTCTTTTGCTTGCTATATAACATATGTGCTGAGAGAGAGGTCATGAATTTCAGCCTGCCAAAAAACCTCCCAAAAGACGCAAGGTAGAAAAACGTCAGAAGGAGAAGTAAAAAGCCACTGAGCACCGACCAAAATATGAGCTGAGTTTGTATTATTTATACAGTTTTGTATTCTGCCTACTGCTGAGCACATGAAAGTTGAATATTCCCTGCACTTTAGAACGGGGAAAAAGTAACAGCAGAAACTGAAGCAGGATGGTTGGAAGTGCAGGTGGGAGAATAATTTATAATGGATAATTTATTCAACAAATTTTGCATCTTATCTCTTCACAAATTATTCTAAAACAGATTGCTGTTTTCTCAAATTCACTTGTTATGTGAAATTATTTACTGAACAATTCTTTTAAGTTGTTTGTGAATTTAAATTATATAAAGTTGGTATGCTTTTGATTTGACAAAAAGGCTCGACGGAGCATGTTTTGGTGAGCTGACTGTAGGGATGCTGCCTTCCCTGGTCCCCATCTGGCTCCACAGAGCTACATGAACGTTGGGTCCTTCTTCAGTGGGGTGCCTTCCCAGAAAGGAGCTCAATCTGCATTCTTGGCATCAAGTCCAAATTCTGGACCATGCAGTTTCTCGATATTCTGCCAACCCAGGGGGAAAATGCTCTTTTAAGATTCCATGAGAGTGACCCCAAAACATTCTTACCTGAAAGACTGTTTCTTTTTCCTGCCATTTCATCTACTCTGACAGAAGCATAACCTCCCTTTCCCGAGGCTGTGCCTTCCCAAAACCCTTCAGCCTTTTCAGCCTTTTCAGCCACAGCTACACCACCCCTGGTCACTCTGGTCTCCCTCACTGTCCCCTTTCCCTTATAATGAGTAATTGTTTGGGGAGGTTTCTTTGGCCCTTGGGGACCAGAGTCTGATCTGATGATCCTGGAGAAAGTATTTGAATAAAAAGGTTTTCCTCCTTTTCAACTAAAGTTGTTTCTTCCCTTACAGTACAATATGAGAAGATGATGTAGCGGAGGCACTAGCCGTGTGGCCAGCCCACATGCCAGGTGGCTATTTTGTCACATCAACGCTCAGGTTCCCTTCCCCAAAAACCAAGAACAGTTGTCCCTGTGTTGGCCTGAGGGTGAAGATGATTTTCAGCTGTTGCAGGGAAGGGTAGGAAGGTTTTCCTATGTACGCACGATTAACGATCCATCTGCAGAACGTGCCAGTTGCTTTCCTTTGCGTAGGATGGTAAGAGATCAATTAGAGCAAGAAAGTTCACAACCCACTTAAGAAGCAATATTCCCCTTTTATCTCATCTCCTTCTCAGGTTTCTACCCTTTTACAGCTGTGTGGCTGGTGTGCTAAATGCTAATGTGGAAGTACTTTATCCAGTGCCAAGCAGACATTCTTGTGGAAATGAATTCTTCCTTCTCACTTTTGCCTCCTACTTTCTCACCTCCCTACCCAGTTGATCCCATCGTCCCTTGGTATTTAGGGACTATTGTTGAGGTACTTGGCCAGCTGCCCACATCTGGGGACAGCCTGATGCTTTACCTGCTTAGTTCAGAGCAGGTTTGCTGCAGTCTCTTTATTTTTTTTTCCAGGCAGGCAGGGAATTAAATAGTTCTTTTTAGCTCACAAAAAGAAGTAAGGGTTTGGTATTTGATCAGCACTTAAATGACTGGATAGACTTTGCTGGATAAAATACTCAGCAGGTTTTGGGATTTATTTTTTTTTCCTCTTTTCTGTCATTCACATTTGTGATTTCCCTCTGCCCTTTTAAACTAGCTCTTCTCTGTGATTATTGGTCTAATTGTATCTCGTCTATTTAGGTTCTTATGTTAAGCTCATCACTGTGGTGTCTGAACATCAGATCAATGCCATGTAATTACAGTCACACAGAGCACAATCAACAATTATCAGTGATCACTTTTCAGATCTTGCAACAAAGAAACGCTATCTGAGAGGTTGCTGCAGGATTTCAGATTTCCAAATATTTGCACTTCTAATTAACCAGATGGAAGACCTGCTGGTAATGAGAAAGCAGGTCTCAGAACTTCTTCCATAGCTAATTTCTGCCCAGACCAAAATAAATTATGCTGCAACAATTCTTTTCCAAGGTAAATAACACAAACACACCACTTGGCAAAGCGCCTCACAACAACAACCACCACAACAAAAAAAAAAAAAAAACAGAGAAGTGTTTAAAGGTATTGCACTCGGTGGGAGATTTTCACACCACAGTAATAAATGCAACACAGCAAAAACCTACAGCTAGCAGAAGGGAATGCCTTCTTATCTAACTGCTCTGGAGGATATTTGCTGATCAATCCTATGAAAGGATGATATGCTTCTGTGTGTGTCCAGGGGATGAAATAACAAGCCTGAAGGCAATAATGCTCTCATATCATGTTTGAGAATTTTACAAATACAGCATGAGGCTCTGTGACTCAGTCTGAATGGAATTTTTCTTAGCACATGAATTTTACATGATATTTCGGTACTAGCTCTTTTGGGCAGTTTTCCTAACACAGTGCGATGTTAGTTTTTAGGTGCTTTTTTATCATATTGGTAAACACCGTGACACATTTTATGAAATGTGTGAGGAAGTCTAGCAAACCTGAAAATTTGAAAATTACAAGGATATTTGATTTGTCTCTTTTTTACTTCTGCAAACTTTCTGATGCTTCTTGTTTTTTTCCTTACTAGGTAGAAATTAAAATCATCAAAGGAAAAAATGCATTTAGTGAGTCTTTGAATGCATTTTGTTTCTTCTTTTCTATTTTTTTCCTTTCTTTTTTTCTTTTTCTTTTCTCATGGTCTCTCCTTAGCCTTTTAATTCTGCTTCTGGTTAAACAAATACCCTCATGTTCCAGATTAATTTAAAAAAATAATCAAATAGGTAGCTTTGTTTCTTTTTAACAACAACAAAAATATATTTCTTTTTGTTGTTTCCAAATCTCTGAAAGCAACAATTCTTGTAATTATCAAATTTCCATATAGAAAAACTGGTATGCATGTGGGGGTGTAATAGCACAATCTGATATTCTTGTAACACCAGTTTTCTATAAATAGGGAAATCTGTTATTTATCATTGGAACTATTCATTAAATTAAAAAAAATATATATACAGTATGGGCATCTGTTCCTAGATCTTTAGTTGACTGACAGTTTTTAATCCATTTAGCTAATGTTAAGTGGAACTTGCTGGAATCTCAGTCTCTTCAATCGGTCTTTTCAACTTATTCCTCATGTCTTCTTATGCCCTTTCTCATGATCTTTGGAAATGTATTTGTTTTTTAAAGTTTGACTCCTGGAGTCAGGTGAGTACATGGAAATTGCAATCTCTATTTAAAAAAAAAAAAAAAAAGTTTTCATTCTACAGAAGAAAGCTGAAAATGAGATTCTCTTAGGGTTCAAAAAGAGCGTAAGCAGAATAAAAAAAATAATCTAAAGATGTGAATTTTAAGCTATTGAAGGGGTTTGGCGAAATGTTTGAGTTTTGCATCAATTTTAATAATTTGCTATATTATCTGTATCTGTTGAAATCTTACTAACCTAAGCTGCAGCATTACATATCATTAGCTCCCTATGATGGGGGCTACATCACTTCAGCACATTCACCACAATGTTATTTTAAGCATAAAGCATCCACTCTTAGCAATGTAGGTACATAAGTTCAAAGAGTGCAGGACGCTTACGTGTTTGCATTTGTGTTTTACATCCACATCTTAAATCTTCATATTAACATTGTGTCTGAGATTTTCATTCCTGCTGTCTCAAAGAAGAGCCAGCATCTCACCAGTGGAACAGCACTTATCCAGGTGAAAACGGGCAAAATGTTATAGAACATTTTTACACCTTGCAATTATTAGTCACCTCTTGACACTTTTAAGGCTTCCACCCTACATTGGTCCTTTTAGTTACTTCAATGAAGGTTTCTAAAGCTGCCTGGGCTAATGCTGGTTTTCACTGGTGTGAAGACGGACTGGGAGAGAATTTGTCTCTCTACCTCTCTCCTGATGATTTATGTGGATGGTGGTTTGATCGCTTTCTGTTGTCAGCATTTGTTTTCTTTTCTACTTGAGGCATATCTTATGTGTAGAGTAATAAATAACATAATTCCAGCTCTTACGGCTTCAGATGGCATAGTGCCCTCTGCTCGAACTCCTTGGAGAGGGAAATAGTCCAGCTTACCGTCAGAGTTTCATTTGCAAGCTTTACTTTACCTTAGCCTTATTTTAAAAATTTCAAAGCTTCGCCTCCACAAATCAGGTTAAACTGTACATTACAAGGGAACTGCTTGACCTTGAAGCAATCCTTTTTGAGGCAGAGGTGACGAAGGGGTTGGCAGGCGGGATTTATTGCGCTCTGAGGAATGCAGAGGGAGCGCGTGAACATAAATATACAGAGGAGCGGGAGCGGGAATCACAGATGGATCTGGCAGATAAGACTTGGGCCTGTATCTGTAAGTAGGTCAAAAGTGTGATGGTATCATCTCCAATGGAAATACAATTCAAAATCTCCTTTGGACGGTATATGATGCCAGACAAGCTTCATTGGGCAGATAAAACATTATTGCCATTATTCTGGTAAGACTGCAGAGTGAGTGGGGTACTCAACATATATTGTAGGCTTGAGAGGTCTGGGGCAAAATGTGTAAAGTCACTGGAAATACTGCACAGAAACTGCTCTTACTCAACAGTGCCAAAGATGGGGGGGCTGTGGGATAAAAGGCCTGGAAGGGCTGCTCACCAAGGCTGGTGGCAGTAAAGGGAGGCTGGTGGCAGGGTTACATGCCCACTTAAGAATATGTGGCTGTGACACATCTGGGCTGACTACCCTAGTCCTCCTTCCTCAAAGCACAAGGAAGAGAAGGGAAGCAGAAACTGTTGGATGTTGTTAGCTGGCAGTCTACCCCTAAGGACATGAAGTATTGGTCACAGTGGCATACATTCATAAAAAAAGGTGAGAGTCTCCTTCTCAAGGATGTGTGGGAGATGTGCTTGCATCCATGTCTAAGAAAATAACCTGTGTCTGCTAGATATGATTTTCCAGTGCATTCCCTGGACTGTTTGTCTGGCATTACTGGGACCAACTTTTTCAGCACTCTAGCACATTTCTTGCTAGGATAAATGCAGTGAAAGTCAGAAAGCTTTATTTTTATTTTTTTTCAGTAAGCCCTTGCTTTTTAATAAGTTCTTGCCAGGTAGAAACCCCAAACGAGCCCTCCTCACTTCCATCCTGATTCTTCTCCCATGTGCTGGCAGCCCACCTCTGCCTTTAGCAACTCTCTGATCCCTCTTTGGTCTACAGCTCTGTCATCCTTCTTTCAAGGTCTTCAGGGCTTCAGATGGCCCAGAGAGAATGGGGAACAAAAAGGCATGCGGAAAACATTGAAAGAGAGGACTAGAGGAGAGAAATGAAAGATGAGTGGGCGTGGGAAAAAGAGACAGAACAAGCACAGCTGAAAAGTCAGAACAGACTACATATTTATTATCTTCAAAAAGGTAAGTGGTTATGTTTTGAAAAGCTCCTGCTGTTGTTCTTTCCAGCAGTAAAGCATTTCATTTGAGCTTTTTTCGTTCTCCTGACTCTTTTTTCCTTTCTCTCACTCTCTGTATTAAAGGTTTAGGATGTGACCTTTCAGAACATGACTGTTGGATTTTGGGCCCTTGGATGATAGTGACTTATTATGTACATATTTGCATAATGAGTTAATTAGGCATAATAGGTGGTTAAAATTAACTACACTGCACTCTTTTTATAGGAAGTCAGCACAGTTTTCTGCCAAAGTGTCTCCTTAGATGTCCTCTTGGGGGCCTGTTAGGATTCCCTGCCCACTTTCAGATGTCACTAACTTCTGGTGATTAATTTGTGAGCTCTGATACATTATATATGCCGTTTATACATATAAAACCCCCTTACTCCAGAATCTTAGGATTATGCAACAATCTCATTCTATATTTATTAAAAAGGAGTGAAAGATAAATTCAAGCCCCTGTGATTATAATGAATATTTTGATAATGTCATCAAAATCCACCTAACATATGCAGAAGTTATAAAAATAAATAGAAAAAGAAAATCCAGCGTTGTTATTATTGGTGCACTGTACATAATGTCTCCTGTTCAACTCCTGTCACAGCCATGTTTGACATCCTTCCCATTTGGAGATGCAATGCCACTATGAATGATATCAAGTTCATGAAGTTTTTTCTTACATCTATGTCAAATCTGTGATGTCCATCAGCCTGTGTAATGTCTATCACTGTGAACCTGTGGTCCTCAAGGTGCTCCATGTTGACTCTCTTAGCTCTCCTCAGGCATGGTGAGATTAATTTCTGATACTTTGTTCATTGGACAAAACAGGATGCAACTGATGGCCTAATCTTTAATATTATCTCTGTCCTTTGAAGTTGAGAAGGCTTGACCACAGACTTTTGGGGGTCCCTTCACATCTCAATTATTTTATGAGATTTGTCCCTTCACATCTCTTTGGTTATTTGTCCTGCGATATGTCAGTGAGTATTGATGCTCCAGCCATTTCAGCAGTTGTTGGTAGGAGGTAGGCAGCAGACCTAGTTTCTCTGAACCAGAGCTAAAGCTTCTATATCACAATTCCATGTTCCTTTGAAGCATGGTGGTCTTTTTTTTTACTTTGGAGAGTAATCTAGGACAACAGATTTTGCTGGCTTTTCATATGTGCAGGCTTATTCCATGTTTCTGATAGTATTATGCAGACACATTCCAACATCTCCCTCATGGCATTGCATTTCCAGCATGGAATAACTTTACATTACATTCACCTGCTATTATATTGCACTACAGGTGATGTAAGGAGAGCTGTGAATAAGAGGAAATAACTTTAGTTGTGTGTCCCTTCCTCTTCCTGATCATGCACCTTGCTAATTTCCTGCTACCCCTTTTCTCCTGCAGGCATGTAAAGCTCCTCTTGAAAGCACTGGCCATTGCCCAGAACAGGATGCTGGAGTGAAAGCCTGCTACATTTAAACAAGGTCTAGGTAAGAAATTAATCCAGAGTAGAATTTAGAAAGCAGCCCTAAAGGCATGCTTGCAATTTTTTTTTCTTTTAAAATTCAGAGAAGGAAATCCTGCTTTTAGTTAATTCTCAGCATTCAATGTTTTTCACAGCATAAGAAATAAATGACCAGGAACCAATGCCAGTGTGTGCCACAGAGGAACACAAACACAATTCTATATGTTTATTTATATAGCAACTGCTTTCCACAGGCCATTCTCTGGCCTCACAACCAAAGGTAGATGAATCACATTGCTTCAACACAGTGAAATAATTGAAAAAATATAAATTGGATTACAATTTTTCTTTAAACAGTATATCCTTATAGTTACAAGCCCCAAATCTGGAACATATGTACGTCTTCTGAATGAAATCCCATAGACAAAAGCACTGGCCATCGAACAACAATCTGTAGTTGCATAAAATACAAGCATTTTCCATTCACTTTTGTATAAATTACATCATGTTAACTTTGCATTGCAGGCCCTTTACGGACAGATTAAAAGATATGGTCATTGAGCTGTACGGTTAGTTGTTTAGGCAACCATGGAAAAAGTTCATGAGTGGGACAGGAAGAGCTAAAATATCAGATCATTCTGCAAAGCCTATGAGTAAAATGAATGATTTTTATATGCTTGCTACGTTTAATACAGTGTTCAAGATTCACAGATTTTACTCAACATGGTGTGTTTGGGGATTAGGCGGTTCTTTCCTAAGAATGGCACGGGTACTGGGTGAAGCAAAGACTTTCCGCTTTTCTGCATGGGAAAGAAGTCCAAAGATGCAAAGGAGGTGTAAGAGGTGTATAAATTGGGTAATTCCAGCAGAGTACTTTGGGGAAGAGTACTCCACGGAGTTTCCATAGAAAGCAAATGCACTGTTGGCAGGATCAGCAAATGGGTGGAAAATTTCCAACAAAAGTGTTTTTCATTAAAATGTGTAGATGAATTGAGACAGACGTCTTTTGTGGAATTGTACCACTTCTGATAAAACTTTCACTGCATAAGATTTCCAACAGCAGAGGGGATTTTTGACCCTTTTTCACACAGGGGTGACAGAAATAATTCCTTCTGCCCTCCTCAACACATGTGCTGTTCAGACTCTCATCTGGCACAGGTTCCTACTCTAATTCCCACCTCAGTTGTGAACTTTGGTCATTGGTTTCATACATGATTAAAAGCTGGTCTTCTGTCAGGGCAGTTCCATGTTCCACTTCAAAAAGCATGGAAGAAAGAAGGACTATAGATCAACGCTTATACAGTTAGTGATGAATTTGAGTCCTTTTTCTCCCTTTTCCTAGCTACTATTACTATTATAGAAACCTAGGAGATTTCTGGTTTATCTCATCTCAGATATTTTTTTTCTGGGCAGGAAAATGATTTTTTTTTCTCCATTAACACTTGAAGAAGTTCCAAAGACATACTGATTGAACAGGATGTCCCAGTGTCCTTTCCTCAGCCCTCTCTATAAAGGCATAATAACTCAAGAAAGCCTCTCTGTCCCCCTAGATAAAAGAAGGGAAAGAGAATAATTTGATAACGTGGCTTCAGGTACACATATACCTCCCTATAGATATTTGAAACTGCTCAGAAAATTATGTGCTTGAGAGAGACGGAGGTGTAGTGTAGTCAACCGTATCACAGGGAGACAACCCAGAAGACACATTTATGAAGGAAAAAAACTGCAAGTAAGAAAAGCAGCTTTGCAGAAATCAACATGGAAACAGAACCTACTATAATCACCCTGAAAGGGACAGATGTTGGTGTTACACCCTCAGCTCGTCTGGCCTATTATGTCTCTGAATGCTGAAGCTCACAATGCTTTTTTTTCCTCCAATTTCAGAAGTGTCAGACAGGAGACGGAGTGCCGGTGAAAAACCTTATACTGATCTCTTGTTAGCTAACTGCGGTGTTTTGTTCCGCGGTTACATGTCTGCACAAGCCGTCATTGTGTCAGTCATAATTACCACCTGTTCAGTGGCTCCCTTCAGGTTTCATCACCTTTGCAGTATTAAGCAGCCAGCTGCGGGAAGCGGCGTCGGCTGCCCTGGAGCAGCAACCGTCAGCCTCTGGATTTCAGGGTATAATTGCTGCCTGAGCACAAACAATCTCCCTCCTCCCTGCATAAAACACCCAATTCACTCCTTTCTTAGGCAGAGTTCAGAGGCCCGTCAAATGATTTTTTTACTCAGGGTAGGAAAATAGACCCTATCTTCCACAGAGGCAACTCAGTGTGGACTGGAGAAGGGAATGTGCAGCCGTGTGTGGCTGTGCTGTCATGTGCCACCAGGAGAAAATGTGGGCCCGTACTCCTTATTGGAAAGGGGCTCCAGCTTTCCTGTAAATCCCTTTTTATCTCTTCTGTGAACGCTACAAGCTACCTCTGGCATGGAAGTCTAGCTCTGACATCCTAGACGTCCCCCAAATGTAGGGACTTCTGAGTAAAAATTTGAAATACCCCCATCTAAACTTGACTCGCTCTTGAAGAGCTATGCCCTGGTGGAAGGGCAGGTGGGTGAGTCCTTGTCTGGGCCAGCCAGGCAGAAAGAAATGGAAATACAGAACTGGGAGGCAGTTGCAGAACATTCCTGTCAGGCTGGTGCATGGTTTCAAATGCCAATTGCTTTTCCTCTCTTCCCATCCTGTTTACTGTGTCTTATAAATTCGGCTTTGGCTGCGTGACCCAGACCAGCAGGCCTGCCAACAATCATGTTGCATTTTGTTAACCACTTATGACTTCTGGACAGTGAGCTGCTGTGATTGTCGCACTCTTTCACTTAAACATATGGTGCATGGAGACACAAATTGCTCCTGCATGCAGCTTTCCATGATAGTTTTTTACACACCAATTGCAGATGTTATTTGAGGCTGCTGAGATTGGTGTGGTCCAATCCTGGAAGCAGTGAAAATCCTCTGCTCTGAGAAGTATCTGGCATGCTGGGTTTCTTAGTCTCGATTAGGAAAGTCAAAGATGCTCACAGACTTTTCTTAATCCAATAGAAATGCTACCAAGCTGGACTAAGTATGTGTATCGTGTTGGTGAGGCAAGAATGACATAAAAGCTTTAAAGGAGCAGGAGTAAGAAGTGTTGAGAGGCTAACTGAGGATAAAGGAGACTATTTCATGTGTATCAGGAACAAGGAGAAATTTAGAAATTCAGAAGTTCTGCCTAATTAAGGTCCCCACATTGGGATGTTTATAGCATATTTCTCAACACAGCATATTTGGGTGGGAAATTTTATGAGGTCCTCCTTGCATATGAGATTTTCTGAGCTAACTTCAAGACCAAGTCACTACAAGAAAACATAAAAATGTTTTCTTGAAGAAAAAAATGAAGGAAAAAACAGAAGTAACAGGATCATGATCATGGTCCCATTCCTTCGATGAGGCAGAACATAGCACAAATTTGATGGGAAAACTTGGAGGAGAAACAGATTCTAATTTTGTGGAGACATATTGCACTCTTCAAACTCACATATTTTCCACTAGACTTGCTGGATTTGAAAAGATGTGAGAAATACAGTAATAAAAATATCCAACCTCACAAAACTCTTTAATGAAGAAGAGTTAATCACAAATCTTTAAGCAGAAAATCTGAGCAGCTGTTACACTTCACCAACTGCTGCTTTTACTTGTAATAGTGTTTCATACTGCTAAACTGCATTGTAGTGCATTGACATGAGCAACGCTACTTTCAGATCCATTGGAAGCTACATGATGGGTTATCTCAAACTTCTTGGCATTTTGAGTTTCTGGAGTGCTGTGATCCCCAGGATCTGTTGTACAGAAAGGGATATTTGTGTAAATGATCACAAATGACACCACTTTTTTTCATTCAACTGGGCCTCTTGACCCAGCCTCAGTCCTGAAACTCTCTCCTTTCCTTATCTTCCTTGTTTGCTACTGTATCTTTCTCTTGATTTCTTTTAAAATTCCTTTAAAACAAGTGTAGTTTCACTTACTAATGTGACTGTAAAGAAGTGCTCCTGTCTAAATTTACCTCTTTACAGCTGGCTGGTCTCCTGTCATCCATCCCATGCAACTACAGTGTTATCCGATTGCCCCACTTTGCTCCCAACTTTGGAACAAGCTATGAGCTTGTTCATCTGTGTTATTTCTCTTGTGAAGTTAGTGGACCAGGGTAGGAATTGACTCAGTACATTGATAGAAGTGGAATGGACTGGAAAAGAAGAAATTAGTGATTAACAATTGCTAAGGTGCCCAACCGATCTAAGTACATTTCATAGCTGAAGAGCCTCGAGCTAAGTATGGACCAGAATCCAAATCGTGAATAATCTGGAGATGTAGGAAAGCTCAAATCTAAATCAAGACTTTGTTATCTGCTTTTTTTTTTTTTTTTTTTAATGTATCAAATCCATTCAACGAAACAACAAAGACACATAAACATCTGTAACTTCTTCTATGGGACAGCAGGAAACTGTAACTGAGTATTTGCAAGGATTCTCTTACCCGGTAGTTAATTTGGAGTAGGTGGGATATTTACAAAATGATATTTTAAGCATCTTGTACTTGTTCTTACCAAGAGCGCTGCCTGGCCCTGGGTGAACAGAAACTGTTTGGAAACAGCTTGTTGTTAGTGGGCCAAACCAAACCTGAACACTGTGGGCTTGACTGTGACGTAACTGTGTTTTCACTAAAAGCTCACCAGGATGCTGTCAGACAAATGTGCTCCTGGAGTACAGGTGGCAGGAGAGGCTTGGCCATATGGAGAAGTATTGCTGTTTCTGCCACTGCCAAAACCTTTACTAGATACCCCACAAAACACAAAGAGGATTTGCTGCAGTCTAAAGAGGTTGTTAACTCTGTTGGACATGACATAATGAAAGCAAAAAATGTTTCCCTTCATTAGAAAGAAGAGCAACAGAGTGGTATTAGGAAAATAGCATTCAGTATTAAGTGAATGATGCAGTTACATAGGGAAGGAGCCATAGGAAGGCCTTGTCGGTATTATGGCCAAGATAAAGTAAGTACTTGTCACTGAACCTCTGTCCCCTCCATCTTCTCTGAGCATATCACCAGCAAGATTACGCCTATTGTCACTCTTACCATGAGTTATGTGATTCTCTCCCTTCTGAACTGGGCTCTGGCCTGTGATGCCCTCTGTGTCACTCACAGTTACGCAGTAACTGAATGAATTCATATCTGCAGGCACAGCAATGAAGACAGTGACCTGCCAGCTTTTCAATCCTACCCCCAATCAAAGAGGGATTTATTTCCTGATATGAGTGTAAAATTTAGAGAAAATGGAGTTTAAGGCTTAAGATAGCTGCTGGACATCATCCTGTTTCTAAACTTAACTGCACCCCAAAGATAGCCCAGATGGGCAGACCTGCCCCAGACATCCCTCACATGGTACCACTGCTCAGCAGTTAACTTTCATCAGAGGGAGAAAGCTCATTTATTTTTAAACTTTTTGGAGTACATGGCAGGACTTTCCAGCTCAGCCAAAGCTATGCAAGAAGCTGAAGTAAAGGAGGGATAATCATCCCAGAGACCATGATTCTGCCATTTCCTTGTGCCCACTGTGGTGTCCTGGGGGGTGTTGGCTTGCCAGGAGCAGATGAGAATGCCTCACAGCATCTCCACATAGGTGTGATGAGTTTTCAAATTGCCAGGTGTAACCAACTCACTGCTGCTTAGGCCCCAGACCATGTGTTGGCTTAGCCCAAGCGAGCCACAGCTCTTCCAAGGTAATGTGTTCAGTGATGCTCTGACTAAACTCCTGGTGAGCTATGTTGGCACATGTACCAGTACCATGAGCTTTGGTACCTGTTACAGCTGTGGCATTTCAAAAGGTTATCTAGACTGGACTACACCTACATGACCCTTGAAAGACATTTGAGAAGCCTGTTCTTAAGAGCCAGCAAAAGTAAAGATCTCTTATCCCTGTCAGGAATTGATTTCTGTGCTAGCCTCTCTGTAGTCCTTCTCTAGGGTATTTTAAAATGTTTAATCTAAAGCCTTAAGCCAATAATAGCCATGTAGAGAGAATCCAAACACTGACAATGAGTGTTAATACCAGTTCAGAAACCTTAAGCAGTGGATTGTCTGAGTACAACTATTTGGTGGTCCCATTAGACTGGGCTGGTACCAGCAGAGTGAAAGCAGCAACCTGAAGGCAAAATTACACCACGGTTTTCCAGGAGAAGTACAGCTTCCTTTGTGTGCCTAGAAGATTCTTGAGTCAAAGCATGAAGAGAAAAAGTAATTTCCTCACAGCAGTCCACACAGGAATATTTGGATTGTTTTGCATCCTGAGGCAATAAGGAAAGGACGTCTTGGGCATCCCCTGAGTCCTGCACCATACAGCAGAGGTGAAAAACCTTGTTTGCCAGGAAGGCTAGCTGCTCTGAGGGGCAGACTTGTCCTGATGTGGGGATATTGCTTCTGCTGATTGAATTAGTTCATGTAAAGTTTGCTAGTGTGTCTCCACAAATCACTGTGTAGGACCATGTGGATGGAGGTGTTTAGCAATGTCAGTGTTTTCTGAATCAGCAACCAATCCAGTGGTTTAATCCAGGGAACTGAGTTTCCTTCCTAGACATAAACACAACCAAAATCTGGTCAGAATTAACTAGGTGAAGTTTGAGCTCTTTTCTTCACCTCCATGACATTTTCCTGTATTTCCCACAGAGCGCCTCAAGTGTGGTTCCCCTCCGAAGCATTTCTGGGCTGGCAGTCATGCAAGAGACTTTCACGTGCTTTGCAAAGCTTCCCTCTTCCAGCTGGTTGGGAATATGAGGAAAACAGACTGTCTCAAAATAGACTTCTACTTTCCATCCTGACACAAAACACTATGTGTTGGGAAGATGGCATTTCCCCGCTCACCTTAAGAATGGCTTTTTGAGAGCTCTGCTTCCTCAGTGATTTGGATTCAGCTTGGCTGAAGCACAGCAAAGGGACAATATTTAATACTTCCTTGCTATTTTCTTTAGCTTTGATTCACTGCAGTGTAATTTTGGAAGCTTAATCTGGTTTCATCAGCCATGACTAGAGCTAGAAAACAGGGCAAGTTATCAGAAGATACAGCAGGGAGATAACAAAAGGAAGTTGCACTTGGCACAAATTATCAGGAAATCCTCCCAAAATCAAGCCATCAAGGAAATGATGGAAGTACACAATTTCACTAAAAATGAACACCCACATATACCAAAACACACACACACACAAATGCTCAGGCCCTTTCCATCCCCTAAAAGTTAGTTTGCTTTTTTTAATTTTTTTTTTTCCTAGGGCTACTACAAATATTTTAATTCATTCTGGCTCCAGTCCTATCCTCTGCAATTGCTGACAGCCATTTTAAACCATCCCTGTCGTAAGTTTCATAGTAGCACTTGTTTGTGCTTTTATTTTTATTATGCCCTGATCCAAAGCCGGCACTCTGGAGCAGTTCAGGGTCTGCACCCAGATTGGAGCAGCTGGCACATCTGCCCCAAACGGGTCTTTATTATTTATTGCCTGTGCTGCAGGAGTCCCCAGCAGCCACCTCCCAAGGAGGGCTCTGCTCCTGGGGAGCAGTTTGTGCTGCCAGCAGCTCACACAGCGAAAGAAAAGGCAACCCATGCCTGGGGACCAACAGGAGCCTTACAAAGGGAAGTTGGGGCATGAGGTGGCAATTATCAGTACTACGTTTTCAACAGGATTGCCCACAGGCATTGAAACTGCTCGATGTTTTTCCCAGCCCTCCAAGGGCTGAGTGCCCCCAGCCCTCTTCACAGAAGCCAAGGTCACCTTGCAAGAGGTGCACTGTGGGGATCGGACCCAATGGGCTCTGACTCCATCCCCAGTTTGTCTGTGGTTTAATAGGGTACCGTTTTTGGCACACCTCAGTGCATCTAATCGTTGTCACTATTAGAGCACAAGGACAAATTGCTGACAAAGAGGGCTGCGTAAAGATGCACTTGGGTGCAATAGCTGTGGTGATATTTCAAACAGCTTCCTATTGTACGTCTTCAAGAGAGATGCAAGCTCTTGAGCTTTATAATTGTGTGACTGTATCACTGAATATAGATGGCGCTTACAAGTGCTGCGTAACGTGTTGACAACTCTGTGCACATAAATATGAATTGTTTTTCAGGCACCACCTGGGCAAAGAGAAAAGTGGAGTTTTTATTTTAATTTCTTTTCCAATGTCTGAGCAAACTGTTACAAGATTTATAAAGAAAGGTGGGAGTCCTAATGACTAAACCAGCAATTCAAGACAAAGCACCTCAGATCTCCAAGTTCAGTTCCCTAAAACATTCCTATCTACTGCTCAGATCCCACCAATTATTATTTTTTTATTTTTAAAAAAAATTTATTTTAACAGCTATTAGCTCTTGAGCTCTGTGGTTTGTTCTTTGCCTCTTTTGGGTGACTTTTCAAAATTCAGATCATTCCAAAGTAAAAGCTTTAACCATCCTTCAAGCCAAGATTCCTCTTTCTTTTTGACATCAAGACTTCTCTCTTTGATAACTTCAAATGCTTCTCCCTGTCTGCAGTGAGTACTCAGTCCTCACCAATGGTTTTGCTTTTCTGTCAAACATAGCAGTAGCATCCTGAATGTTGTTTATCTGCTTTGGCCATTGGTTCCTTTCTTTGCCCTTTTTTTTTTTTTTTATAAGTTTTCAACTAAATAAATACAAACAACAATGCTACTATTTGTTCAACATTGTTTTGGAGCTTTTTGTTTTTCCTAATTATGTAAAAATACACTTGCTTTTTAAACTCAATTAAAGCTTCCTTTATGTGTTAGCAGAGCTGCACAACGGAGGTTTTCATCCTGTGCATTGCTTTCTCTGACTGTGAAACAAATAAAAGCCAAGCTTTTGCATTTCATAACCTTGAAGTTCTCTGAGTAGTTTCACCTCCAGGGCTGGGTAACTGAATGTTTTCAAGCCGCTTAGGGAGAAAAATGAAGAGGGGGGTGAGATGGAGGAGAGGGCAGCAGTAAACAAGGATACGTTTTCAGATTTTCATGATTTAGACTAAACTGAGTAGCATCAGTATCCAAAGTAGAGAGAAAGAGAGACTATATATGACAGAACAGTTTTATAATTTAAAATACATATTGTATTAGTCTTTCAACATGAAAGGGCTAATGCACGTTTTGTAACATCTCACATTTTGTTAGTGCTTTTCACCCCATGCCATTACAAATGGTATCTGAGTACTGACAAACTGAAGGGAAAATGCATAGATCATGTCATCCATCACTGAGGCATGGCTGCAGATGTGGTATAATGTGGCAACTGTTCTATTAGTCCTCTGCATTGCTACACAACAATTTCAGGGCAGACCTGGGAGAGTGTTTTCCTGGAAAAGATGTACTAAAATGGAGGTAGTGACCCACAAGCAGTGGTGAGCTCTGCAGTGCTGCTAGGATCTCTGGGCAGAAAGAATGTGATTACCCAGATTAAAAAATCCCTGCCCCTTCTACACAGCTGGGGCTTTTTTATTAACACAAGTGGCCAAAAATCCCCTTGTTTTCCAAATATTCTAACTACTGGGTCCTCTAGTAGTACAGAGAGTTTTCGCACTGCCCTGACTCACTTGCTTTATCAGTACCAAGCCAGAAAAGGTCTGTCACATCTAGGTAAGTAAACTGCAAGTTTACCTTAAAGGCTGTTCGTGCAACAGTTCACCGTGTCTGACCTTGCTTAGCTTGTATTATAGAATTGCGGAAAAATGCACACAGTAGTCAATAGGAGACAGTTTTTCAGAAAAAATTGGGAGCTATTTACACCTTCTGTACAAAAACTCCACTCCAGACATGCAGGTAGCCCCTGATTTGGTATTAGACATAGTTGTGAATTTGTAGAAGAAAGGCAGTGGATTAAGAAAAAAACCCCAACAGACTTTATTATATAGTGAAGCTGAGATGTTCTTTAAATAGATTGTGTTAGGTGCTGCAGAGAATGGGGAGAATTTATGTGTTCCTGGTGAGAGAACAGTGGTGAGATGCTCTTTCCATTGTTGGAATAAACTCTAAATGTTCCATGGTATTTACTGTCTGTGTTAAACAAAACCTCATCTTGATACTCATAATTTCAAATAATTCCTTCTAATTCCAAACCAATTTGTAAATGACTGTCTCCGTGCATTGAAGCTGGTGGAGGATAGGTGTATATTATTAATCTTGTTTCTACAAAAAATAGTTTTTTGTTTCCCTTTTATGTTATGTGCCTACAGGATAGTGCAGTTACAGATGTAATCTGTAAAATATCAATTTGCAAACAGAAACTTCAAGCTGCACAAGGGCATGGGGCCCTGTCTATGACTTTCAAACACAAGCCTACTCTTCAAAGAGCTTGAGAAGAAAGTGTGGACACTGGTAGGACAAACTGTTCATTATTCGCTGCAGTTGCAGATATACACACTGGAAATTAATGGCCAGTGAAATGAACACCATGTAGTCCAGAGTTCTTCACTTATTTATCTCCATCACGTTTATGCACATGGATAAACACTCTTATATTCATTTACAGCTCCAGGATAAGAAGTCTCTCTGAAGTTTACAACATCTGGCTGATGTGCTGTCACCAGTCTCCTGTTTCCTTCAGGAGTTCAGCACATCAGAGAAAGAAGGAATAAATTTTGTTGTTGAAACCTACATGGCTCCTCATTTAACTGACCTGGAAGATGATATCTGCTCACAGGTAGCATGAGTCTATCTCCCTAACTAAAGACATCATAATTATTTCCCTTTTTGTAAGTGCCATAGTCTATGACTTTTCAAAGGAAGAAGAATGAGGACTGGGGATCAGTTTATATTTATTAATGTCCCTGGCAGAAAAAGTAAAGGTTTGCCAATGTATTTCATTGCTACTATGAGGCTGAAGGGCATTTTGAACACAGATAAGGTTTAGATGATAGTATAGAAGAAGATGAAGACTTTGGTGGTATGGCAGAAAGAAATGGGATGACATTTATAGTGCAAAAGAAGGATCATTTACTTTAGAAGTAACATAGAAAATTTGTTATATAGGAGTTTATTAGAAATGACAGAAGGGAAGAGAAACATCAGCGCACTACAGAGTTTACTATGAGAATGTGATGCTACCCAGCTATGGAAAGACAAATGTTGTATGGGATGTCTCCCACAAAGTATTCTGATAAGGAAGTGTAAGGTATTGAGCACTATCGCTGCTTTTCATGAATATGAATCTAAACCAGAGCCAGTAAATATCTCTTAGGATGATCAGGACTTGTAAATCCCAGTTTGAAAGAGGAACCAAGTTGGTTAAATCCAAGTACTGGATCAATTTGTGAAGTGCTTTACATAATGCCCCTGCCCTTTACTTCAATAAATGGGCTTTGTGAGGAAAGAGACCCTTTCCACACCTTTTTCCTTCTAATGGTACTGACTAAACGTTCAGAGATCTTGGCTAGGTAATTAGTTGATTAGCTGGGAAGTCCTTTTAAATAAACTGATAGCATTTGCTTATACCAGTTTTGCCAAAACTAGTATTTCTCAGAAGTATCTGCCCATGCTTCACAACCCAGGCTGGGCAGGCTGCTGCCCTATCCCCATGCCAGCCAGCTCACACAGGCTGCCCTAGTTGGTCCCCATTCCTCCCAGAGTGGTGGGGCTCCCACCATTGCACAGCCCAGCAGGGAGGCTCTTGGCTCTGAGAAACTCTGGTTGCTCTGCCACAACCCTACATCGCCAGGATTGTCTCCCTACCATAGCTGGGGTGACAGCAAGCCTCAGAGGCATATGATGAATGCAGTGCTAACGACATGGTCTTCTTACACTAAATTCACAAAATCTGCACTGAAGCCAATGTCCAGCACCTGTAGATTGAAGGAAGAAGAAGGAAAAGGGAAAGCACTGTCATTAGCTACATTCTGCGAAATGCTGTGATACTGCAGCGATGACCTAAGAATTAGGACAGGCTAAATAGATACCTGTCCTTAAATAGCAGGTATTATATGTGACATATGTGAAGTGCAATGCACAGTGGTGCCCCTGTAAAGGTAAGAGAGTAGGGATGATAATTATTGTCAAACCATTTAGTCTGTATTCAGTGAATGATGATTATAAAGGCTGCCCATTCAGTAATGAGATTCAGACTCCCTTAGTTAATCGATATATGGTGGAGAACATTGAAAGAGATCTTCTTCAGCTCAATCCCACTTTATATGATAGTTGTACTGTTAAATAAAGTTTTCTCTGAGCATTCTTGTACTGTGAGAAAAAAACAGTTTGAGTTTGCTCGTAAATTTTCAATGGGAAGAGAAACTGATCTTGCAGAGTTTGCTGGAACTGATGGAGTTTTTTTAAGATGCATGCCTGTAAACCCTTATATCATAACCTACTGTGCTGCTATGGCCTCAAGGTATTTCCCTGGCAGAAAAAAACAATCTTGCCATATTTTAATTCTAGCATGAAGTTCATTAGGAAGAATGAATTTGCAGACTTTCTAAGAACAGAGCATGTGACAGGAATGAAAAACAAAAGGGAAGAAAACCAAAACAGTTTCTTATGTAATCCTTACTTATTTGCAGGCAGAATATTTATGCTTGCTTTTTCTCTTGCTGCATGTATGAATGATGAACTTAACATGCACTAGAGCAAAGGTGATTGAGAGTACTCCGTGTTGATGGCTGGTATTCATGTGCAGATGACAGCTGTTAAATATAGAGATCATATTAATATTGCTTCACTTTTCCCAGCTCCAACTCCACTCACTCACCCTCCTTCAGCCTGTGTCCACAGTACCCAGGCAGCAGTTTATCAAATGGTCCTCCACTCTCTGCAGGAAAGCTCTGAACCTGCTAGGGTATGAAGGGGTACCAGAGGTATTTTCTTTTGTCATCCTTGTAAAACTAAGGTCCAATTTAGCTAAACACCTTTGAAAAGTGTCACTGTTTTTTTACCTTGCCCTGTGTAATGATTGCCCAGAGATGCCATTTACCCTGAGCAGGCTGTACCACGGTTTGCCTAGTCCCAGCAGTTGATGCGACTCTGGACACAGCGACTGAGTACAAAGAGCAGTCCCATTCCTGCACCTGATCCTGGTGTCCTGGCATCAAATGGGATGAAGAAAGGACCAATATTTAATAGAGCTGGATGTGAGATTCAGCTGTCTGGGAAGCAGAGGAACAAGGCCCAACTATCAGAGAGCAGGCTTGGGATAAACTAGAAGAGAAAGGGGCAGGAATGAGTCTGCACCTATGAACATATATATATGCGCATAAAAATCTAAAGCAAGCTCAAGGTACTCCAGTCTTAGCAAACAGCTGTGAAGCTCATTGGCATCTTTATATGCTTCTTTTCTGTCCAGCACCCATCTCACAGGGGCATAACAGTCTACTTCTCCCAAGAACCCCACCTATCTTCAGGGATGGAGACTAAGGGAGGGATTTTGCTTTATCAATATGGTCCTACAGGATGGAAATTCACTTACACTTCTCTCTTCCCCCCTCTTCTCTAAAAAAAAAACAACTCATAGAGAAAATAAATTAAAGGATAAAATAAAAAGGAATGTG
This sequence comes from Pedionomus torquatus, assembly GCA_013398155.1. Taxonomy (NCBI): domain Eukaryota; kingdom Metazoa; phylum Chordata; class Aves; order Charadriiformes; family Pedionomidae; genus Pedionomus; species Pedionomus torquatus. The sequence continues at coordinate 296,284 of VZRU01008892.1, read as the reverse complement.
AAGATTGAGAAAAATCACTTACTCCAAATTAGTAAGTACAGTTCTGAAGGTTGTTAAACCTTAGATCAGTCTGTTTCAGTGCATGCTTTCCAATAGTGTTCTCTTGTATATCACAACAAGGATTCTAAAAGTGCCACCTTAGCAGCAGAAAAGGGCTGAGTGGGGCCAGAGTCATCTTTACATTCTTGCTGACAGTGAATCATTGTATTCAGCCAGCTGAAATCCCCAGGTTCTGTAAAAGGAACCTTTCTTGTGCTTCAAAAAAGGGAAAAAATGTCTGGCTGTTGTAGTTTCAGGCACACAGTTTTAACAGGGAGCACTGCATCAAATCCTGTTGACATGGTCCTCAGTCTTTTCCAGGAAATAAAATTGTATATGACCTTTCCTTCTCCCCCAAGAGGTTTAAAATTTTTCAGTTAACATTTTAGCATCAATTTTTAATTCCTTCCTGTTTCCAGCAAAGCAGGCAGAGTTAATGAAGTTCTCAATGTCCCGTGGAAAAAGCTGTCAGAGATTTGTTCTTGTTTCTTATCTTGTCTGGAATTACAGCAATGTCCAAGGGTGCTTGGTAAGCTCACAGGCCAATGTGCTAAATGCTATGAAGACACAGCAGAGACTGCCCCTTGCTAAGGAACATTTATTCTCTCCACCTCATGAACTATGACTTTCTTATTCACAACATACTATAAAAGGACTTCTAATATAAATAATGCATCATCCTAAACTGAAATATAATCAGCAGAAATAAATTTGAATATTAATGCGTAAGACATGTATGTTCATCTTTATTAGCTGTCTACTGCTCTCCCATTTTGCTGAGATCTCAGATACTTTCACCTGAACTACGGAAAGGAAGGACCATCAGGGATGTATTGCTGTGATCAAAGTAGTCTTAATCACAATACACACACACCACCTGCGGAACTACGGTGGAGAACATCAAATCTGGGTGCTCTCCTCTACCCCCACCCTCTGCCCCTGCACTGTTTACACCCACTTTCTGCCTATAACAAGATCCCTTCCAGAGCGGGGGGATTCATCCAGGTCACCATTGCTACAACAGAAAGACCAGGCTCGCTTTGTGTGATGTTGGTTAAGCGAATGCTGGATCCAACCCCACTTATGTCACTGTCCTTAAACCAAAGGAAAAACTATGCTGCTGAAAAGCAAGTCCTCCTGGGAGCCTAACCTTCATTTTTCAGAGGGCATATTATTCTAGTTGCAGAAAGACAGTCAAAACGTCCTATTTAGTTTGGACGTGTGAAAAGCTGGCTTTACATAAAAGCTGCCGACAGAATACAACACAAGAACTGAAAATAATGATCCCGCTTTTAATATAGGTGTGTGAACATCTTCTTCACAGACTTGCATAGCATCAGCATTGAGTGGAAAAATCACCACAACAGACATTTTGTACATGTAAACTGCCTGATCTGTTGCTCTCTTAAGTTCCTCACACAATCACAAAGCCTATTACCTCTGCAAGGCTGTAATTGTGATGCTGCTGGATGGAATATTCTGAACAATCAAACGAAAACCCTACAGTAAAAAACAAAGCTAAGGTTGGGGATTCATGACAATAAATCTGGGGTGAAGTCATTCAACCTGTGGTTCTAATTGTTCTCTGAAAAATCAGCACAAACTCATCCAGTCAGAGGGAAAGTCTCACAGAGCTCTAGTACTGCTATTGAAAGACTCAAACAGTACTACCCCTAAGAGATAAAAATATCTACTTGTGCCAAAAACCAGGTTTCCCTATCCCTGTAGACTGATTATGTAAAAGCAACTATCATCACTGCTGGCTAAATGCAGAAATAATACTCAGCCCCTGAAAGAAAAGGAGTCACTTTGTTTGGTTTTAACATGCTATTTGGAGACATATTTTCTAATGATGCTGAATAAGTTGAAAACACAAATCTCACTTAATTTGTAGCTAGAGCTAAACCTAAGCTGGGGTTTATAGCCTGAGTCAATATTCTTCCTCTGTCTTTCTCAGTTTTCCTAAATCAGCAAAGGCAGAGACTATCAAGAACATATGGGATGCCAACCAGGACATAATCAGCAAAACATAGGACATCCTGAGCATACAAGGCAGATGATCACTCAGAAAGATGTTGATGTCCTTATGCCTATTCATTTATCTACTTGAATCAAAGGAATAGAGGAGGAGGGGGAATGAGTATTAGGAAGGGGGGAGGGAGTCTAGGCATGATTAACAATAGGTGTGAGACAGGAAGAACTAGATTAAACTGATCCATATGCAAATGATCTTAGTCTGATTGCATCAAACCATGCAGAGTTTAATGAGTATGGTAAGATGCCTTTATCTCTGCTTGGATGTGTTCCGAAAAGAAGGTCTGCTCTAAGATAAAACACAGTTTAATAAGAAGGTTTTTCATTACGGGGTCGATCTGCATTTGCATTTCTCTCTCTGAGCCACACAGCTTTCCTCAACCTCCATTTCTTTTCAAGAGATTAGTCGGTAAGCACTTATGTATTGTTGACACACACCTTAGGGCATTGCATACTTAACATGCGTGTGAGTTTTAGCCTGGTCCTTCATGACCTGCATTAGACATTTCAAAATGAAGACGAAGTGACAAGCTCTTACTTTCCTTCTTATCTACTGAGCACTCTTCACCCTTCTGTTATTTAGAAGCTTTGTAAAATCTTTTCGGTATTCATACGCTGATACAGAGACTGAACTCAAGCTTGGATACTTACAGCATTGTGGGCCAGGCTCAGAACTGCGTCACCGCTGCAAGATGATGATAACTCCAGCTTCTGTGGAGCTAATTTGATTTTATGCTACTGTAGCTGAGGTCTAGCCCTCTATTTCAAAAGTATATGTTGGTTTCTTCCAAGTGCCTGCCTTCGTACACTGAACAAGGTAGCCAGGCACTGTCTTGGCTTCACCTGTCTCAGGCTCTGCTTACTGTTACAGGTGTGGGTGAAATGAAATAGAGGCAACCTTTTCCTCCTTGTGCAAGCCAGACAGTGGGAAATCTCCAAGGCTCTCAGGAAGATCATGGGAAAGACAGCCGACCAAGGCACTGGCCTCTGCTCAGACTCCAGCAGCCATGTGGTATTGTAAGCAATAATCTTTTCATCCACTATGATTAAAGCTGCAATTAGCAAAAGCACTAGATCAGAGCAAGCTGGGAATACCTTATTTTTACTCCAAGGCACAGCAGGTGGTGCAAGTTCCTCCATCTTCAAGAAGTCTGACCTGGCTGGTATGTTTTTTAGAGGCCATCTATGGATACTGTGATCTTCCTAACTCAGGGTAAAATTTTTCATTTAAGTGCTGTGTTCTTCTCTGAAGCCTATGTGCATATTAACATCTGTATTCACACATTACATATTTACACAAGTAATCATCTTGTTGCAGGTAGAAAGTATTTCAAAGTGTCGCTACTGAATGTTAACTCTCCAGCTAATAGAGGCAACTAAATATCGATGGCCATCCAAATGCCTTCATGAAGAAGAAATCCCTTTTAACAGCACCTACCATTTGTCTGTGCAATAAGGATCTGTTGAACTAGGCTGGTTAACAATCTCCCTACCTCAGTTTCAACTGATCACCTTCATCCTTATATCATGAAGAGGAGACATTTTAATTGAAACAAGGCACTTGAACAAAAACATTTCCATTGATTTCAATAGAAAAAATCACAGACCTAATTGCCTTGCAGATTGGGAGTCCAAACCAGTTATTGCATATTCCATCATTATTAACATGACCGCTTCTTTTCCATCACTGGGCTGCTTCATATCTGTAGGAATTTCTGGTTTTATACTCCTTTGAATACAATATATGCTTACATCATACCTTCCAATTACTTTGATATGAGTCTCACTTCTCTATGTTTTAGCTTTCTTGACTCTATGCTGAGGTGTCTGCAGCTTCTTTGCATTTCATCATTAATTCTGGCTCAGCAGCTTCAAAGTCCTTTCTTATCTCAGATTACAGTTTTTTCCCTGTATGTGCTCCTTTACACTTAATTCTACAGTCATAGAATCTCTCATAGACCAAGGGTCCCAAAATAGTAGAAGGCTGAAGCTTGTCAACCCAATCATAAAACATAGTTTTGTGAGTAGTTAGAAGAGTCCTACTTCTGTCCTAGCTTACTGTCATTTATTATCATTTATGACACTACAACGCCAAGGGTTCAGGAACAGTCAGGGTAAAGGAACAACTCAGCTACTGGTGGTAGTCAACTTATGTTCTCCTGTGGCTGGTGAGAGGGTGCGCTGCCGGGACTTGTGAGAACCCAACAGCTGGGTCGCAACAGGACTAGGTGTGAATGAGGCAGGCTGGAAGCAGGCACACACCTCCTCACCTCTTGGCATGATCTAGCACCCAAAAGGGACAGACGCTAAACCAATACAGGACAAAACGTGCCTCCCCCAAAGAGTTTACCATTGAAGTAAAAGTAAATACTGACAGATAAAGGGTGCAAGGTGTTACTGGGGAAACGTTCATCCGGGTTAACTTTGGGGAACTAATTTATGTGCCGATGTAATAAGTACCTTCAGTCAGATTCTTATGGGGGCAGTTCAGGGCCCTCCTGATCATCCCTCAAAAGATCTTGTGTCTCTCTTCATGGATGAAACAGAGAAATAAGATTGCTAACATGGTGACTTAAAGTTGAATACTTGAAACTAAGCAATGTGGATGTTGCCTTTCCTCCATGCCCACCTCCAGTGGCAATGGGCATGAGTCTTCAGGTGGCAGTGCCAAAGGGCTGCCAAGCTTCCTTTGAAGGGAAGCATTTTTTAGGTCAGACTTGAAGATAGGGAAGAATACAGCTTTGTGACTGTGACAGGGAACATAAGTGAAATCACACAAGATAGGTGTTGAGAAGTGGAGCAAGTAGCTGATGTAGGCTGGCATTACCACAACTATCTGCAGCAGGATATGGAGTGGCCACAAGAAATTGTGCCTACATCTCAGGCATAGTTCCAACCCTCCTTTGATTAGGTACCATCAGATGTCTCTTGGAAATATATGCTCTACTTAGGCTTAGTCCAGATTGGTATAAACAGGATTTCACACTGGCATCCTTTCTCAGGTGCCTATTGGAAGTAACAAATTCATCATCTTGTAGTGAAACACTTGGGCAAAATTCGGACCCCTTAGCATGCCCCTGGGGGCAAAATTCTGACCCCTTAGTTATGCCCCTTGTTCACATTTGGTTTCAGTGACATCAAGGTCCAATGATTCAGTTCCAAACATTTTCACCTAGCATCTCAGTTTCAGTGAAGGGCTAGCATTTCCCTTCACTCACAGGTGGGAAGGGCGAGTCTATCTGATTTCAGTCAGCTCTCTCAGCAGCTGCTGTTTCAGTTGTGCATGTTACAGTTTCCCTATATAAACAGAGGTACCACCATGCACTATCACTCCAGGGCTGGTGTGAGTAAAACTCTGGTAACTTTTGAGTGCCAGTTGTGGAATAAGCCTGATGACTAGGGTCTGGGACTTCTTTGACTCTGCCCATGAATTAATGGTGGGAAGCAAATCCATCACAAACATCTGCTGTTAATGCCATTGGAGTTTGGTTTCTACATTATATGTGTAATTTTATTCTGACATCTTAGTCCTACGTTGTCATTTGTAATTTTGCCCCTAGGATCAACGGTGGGATCTGTATTGAAAGTTGAGAGCAGGTATTTATGTAGGCTTTGAGCCATACCTAAATGACATTTGATCTCAATGCCATTATCACAGCATATCTGTCTCTTTCTTCTTCCCAATTCTTTCATTCATAAGGCTGAAAGACCTTTTAATCTTCATGCAATTTCCTCTGCAAGGTCTAAATCACCTTGATATTTGGCAACATTGATTCTGTCTTTTCCTTCTTGATTGCTCAATCTTAGGGAATTTCCTGAATAATAAAAATTATGCCCATATATGCAAATGTGGTCATAAGTCCTCTTTCGGCATCTTTGCTCTATTTATCACATCTAATTTCTAGAGGATTTATATTAGTTCAAATGTGTTCTTTAGAGGCTCGATCCAATTTCTGTTTAAGTCAATGGCACTTTTGTAATAGATCTTAATGGTATGGGATTTAGCCCAAAGCCTGGTGTATTTAAATCAGTTTTAATCTGAAGGGCCTGTAATAAAACCAATGACTTTGATCTTCTTTTGTGGGAGTGCAACTGACTTTAATTTTTATTTTTTAACCCCAGGTAACTGCACATTAGGTGGGTGACTGTGAGGACAGTCCTCTTCTACACAAGTTGTTCTTTATGTTTAGAATAATACAATGGACTTTGGACTAAGAAGTAAGATATTTTCATAAGAGGCAAAACTGGGTATATGTTACAGAGAAACCTAACTATAAAAATAATTATCTATTTCTATTAATGCCCAGTAATCCTATGCATGTATATATTTATGTATATATATATATACAGAGACTGCACTAAAGAATTACCTTCAATGATTTTAATGATATTTTCTAATAGGACAGTAAGGCAGCATTACCCTCTTCATCCTTAATGGACTCTTTCTTGGGCTAGAGTCTTCGTGTCTTTTGTAATCTGGGCTTCTCAAATAGCAGTTGTGATGAGATCTTTTCCTAACATGCTCATCTATCCAGTAGGAAGTGAATGTAGATCACCAAACAGTTACTGAGTGGTAACAGCTTTCAGATTCTGTCACCATTGGCTTGATACGTACTGGTGAGCTAGAGGTGAGGGAATAACCTACTAACCCCGTATTTTTAAGCCTTGTATTCCCAAGCAGTGATAATTTAAAAGAATTGTCAGAAAGCTAATCAATTACAATCATAGATCGGGTGGCCAGCAACACCAGTGTTTTAATTGTAATCTACCTTTACTTCTCTCCTCATTTTCCCTTTCCCCTCTGCCCCTGACACATACAAACACAGACTTTGCCCTTTTATAAATACAATGGATGTTGTTGTCAGTTCGGATAAGAGCAAATGCCAGATAGGATGGCAATATTTTCAGTCCTGGCAAATGCAATCATAAGTTCAGTTTATTAATATTGCAACAGTTGCACTAAATGAGATCACTTGGATAACAAAACATTTATCAACAAAACGCTGCCACCTACTGAAGTTTTGCAAACAGCCCAGATGATTGGATAAGATCACAAATTCACTCTGTCACAAGCTTATGGTCTTTGCTGAAATTGTTCTGAGGGGAAAAAAGCAAGAATGATAACCAGCAGAACAAGACAAGACATCTCTTTCATGCAGTCTGTTCAGCAAGTGTCAGGGTAAATCCTGGAGAGCGACCTCCAAAGAGGAAAGGAGGTTTGGCTCTTTGTGCTCAGTATGTTGTGGGGTTTTCAAGCACAGTGGCTATGGAACTCTTCCTATCAACTGCTTTAGCTTGCAGCAGCCCGTTATAAACTTCCAGTTTTCTTGTACTGATCTTCAAAGCTTCTATTCAGCCCGTTGTAAACTGATATTAAAACTTTCAAGTTTTTTGGGTTGCATCACCCCAGGTTATAAAGGTTTTGTAAATAAACATCAAAGAAGTCCAAGTGATTAAAACAAATCTTGTGCATTTTCTGTTACAAGATCTCAACAAATTTAAAATGTTCGTTAGTTCAGTATAGCTCCACTGGGCACACCCATGAAACAAGGAAGTCCTGCACACCATACACCATATGTAAGAAGAGCTTTACCTACCTGTGCTTCATTGCTTTGGTGTTGATCAACAGATGATTAGATATACAAGGGCTGACAAGGCTTTGGATAGGAATTGTTGGTCCCATTAGGAACTTCAGACACCACTTCTAGAGTGCCAAAACCTACACTTGCTTTTAGGCAAGAATGTAGATCTCATTTCCTACTCTTTTGGGAGAACTACTTTGGGCATTTAACTGTTAGCTATTGGTAGAAGTATTTACATGAAGTGCAAAAAAAATTATTCATAGTGCAATTATTTTTTTAACCATATGAGTAGAAAGGAGTATTTATGTTAACCAAAAAAAGCAAACTCAAAGATTCAAGACAGCATAGTTTAGGAATGACAATCTCATCACATTTATTTCATGAAATGGGTGAGCCATCTTTTCCCTTGCAATACTATTAATGGAATAATAGAATCACAGAGTAGTATTGGGTTGGATGAGAGCTTTAAAGGCCACGTATCCAACCTCCCTGAAATGAGCAGGGACATCTTCAACTAGATCCGTTGCTCAGAGCCCCATCCAACCTGATCTTGAATGTTTCCAGGAATAGGGCACCTACAACCTCTCTGGACAACCTGTGCCACTGCTTCACCACCCTCATTGTAAAAAACTTCTTCCTTATATCTAGTCTAAATCCTCCCTTTTTTAGTTTGAAGCAATTAACCCCTGTCCTATCACAACAGGACTTGCTCCATCTTTCCTGTAGGCCCCCTTTAAATACTGAAAGGCCACATTAAGATGTCCTTGGTGTCTTCTCTTCTCCAGGCTGGCCAACCCCAACTCTCTCAGCTTGTCCTCCTAGGAGAGATGCTCCAGCCTTCTTATCATTTTTGTTGCCTCCTCTGGACGTCCTCCAACAGGTCTATGTCTTTCCCCTGCTGGGGCTCCACAGCTGGATGCAGTACTCCAGGTGGGGTCTCATGAGAACAGAGTAGAGGGCCAGAACCACCTCCCTCATCCTGCTAGTCACACTTCTTTCAATGCAGCCCAGGATACGTTTGGCTTTCTGGGCTGTGTGTGTGCATTGTTGACACATGTCCAGCTTTTCATCCACCAGTGGCCCAAGTTCTTTTTTAGCAGGACTGGTCCCTCTGGCATACCATCCCTCAGGTGTGTTAACCTCACAACTCAGCTTTGTGACATCTTCAAACTTGCTGAGGGTGCACTTGATCCCACTGTCTATGCCACTTACGAAGATACTGAACAGTACTGGTCCTAGTATGGACCTCTGAGGGACACCACTTGTCACCAATCTCTATCTGGACATTGATTTATTTACCATTACCCTCTGGATGAAATCATCCAACCAATTCCTCATCCTGGAACATCCTTGGATGCTAAAATTATAGACAACTCATAGGATATGAAAAAGGGACTGCTTTTAAGGCTGGAGTACAACAGAGCATTTAAACATGTGCATAACTTTAAACATTGGAGTAATACCATTGAAATAAATAGGACTACTCAAACATTTCTGATTTTGCATGTACTTCTGTGCTCTGCTAGCTTAGGGGCTAAGAATGGATACGCTTATTTAATACAGTGTTTATCTACTAAGCCTACATTCAGCATTACTTATTCCTTCCCTTTCATCAGACAGAGACAAGTTCTCCATTTTTCTAGCCTCCTTCTGGGCCAGTTTCAAACTTTGTTGTGCCTTCCCATTCATTTGCATTTTATATCTGATGTAGAAAATAGCAGCTATGAAACCAAACCCTGAGACCTGAGGGAGTAAAGCAAATGACTTGAAAGGAAACACTCAGAGGTCTGTCTAGATTAGGGGACACTATCGATATTAGGCTGGGTCTTGCTCTTCCTGACCTAATTTTGGACGTTTTTGCATTGGGAAGCAGGATCTCCTTTCTTATTTGGATTTAGCTGTTTGCAATTGCCCTTGGGTTCCCTTTCATGACAGCGACCATGTGTATTGACTAACCCTGACCTCATTATCTCTTCTTAATGCTGAAATTGTCCTTACTGCTGCGATGCCATGTTTGTGTAATGCAGGACATGAATATTTGCTCACTACTGCACTGAGAAACCCCAACTAGTGACAAGGCAGATGCAGCGTCTTTAACTTGAGTTGGCCACTATGCTTAACTCTTTTGCAGTAAAATCTACAATATCTTTTAGTCTTCAGTGGATTGTTTACAGTGGGTTAGCTATGCTGTTCTACCTGTTATGTGTACCCAGTGCCAGCTCCACCACATTCCTTGCTGTTCAAGTAGGGCAAAACCCTAAATCCCACTATGGGCCACCTGGAGTTCATATTACCTGATCTAAGCACTGGCTAGTTTAGGTAGGCTTGGGCTTTAAGCTGCACTTTGCTGCAGCTGTTCTTCAACACAAAGGAACTTCAAAGGCTTTTGACTCCACTTGGGGACACTGAAGCCAACACATCTGCTAGCTCCTATGGAGATGAAAGCGAGTGTTTAATGCACACCATTGCCCTAACCAGTGTGCAGGTGCAATTTCTGGCTGGAGCTCTTCATGTTGGCCTGTCTGTGTTTAACTTTTTTCTGTCAGGATTCATAGTTATTTCTGAGCTCATAGCTTCTGTCCTGCCTCTCAGTGACACCATTACTTTAATAGCATCTGTAGATTGCCTCTTCCCCTGGCACTATGGTGGCAGCTGTGGGCTTTCCAGCATCAGACTGACAGGGCAGGCTGTCCCAAATCATGGTCTCAAGTGCAAGGCCAGTATAAATAATGCATGCTGAGATTTACCTTCATTAGCTAATAAAGTAAGATTCCTGGCTACTGAGGCAATGTACAAACTTCAGCTTAAATTTTCTTTCACCTTTTTAAACTCCCAGGCTGGAATAAGGGTCTGAGAGACTTGGGACAGGTTGCCTTTTAGGTCTCTGGGCTAATGTGGAGCAGCGTTGAAACACAGACAAAGCAGAAAAAGCACCAAACATGGGAAACGGCCAATGCACATGGGCTAGGGTGTTGCTTCAGATGAGGGGAAGACCTTGCTGAGGGAAGAAGAAGAGGTGCAGGGGCTTTGACAGCCTTGAGCTTTCTCAGCTTGCTTCAGCTCTGCCTGAGTTCTCACTTTCCCTCCGCAGCTAACCTAGGGAAGGGGTGACTCCTTGATGGGAGGATGAGGTGCTGGCTTGAGGGACATGGTTACCAACACATGAGTCCTTATGTCTGTGTGGTGATCTCACAGGGTTCTGGAGGATTTCCTGGTTAAAGACTATCAGAAAAGGAGGAGGATGTGTTGATCTTTTATGGCTATGTCTTGCTGTATGGTGCCTCCTGATGTGTATTATACCCTGCTTTGCACTTTAGTGAACTGTATTCCTTTTGTGATAGAAAATGGCGCAGAGTAGGGCCAGAAGAATATAGGCTTCTGAAGAGAAACTGTTCATAAAGCAAAGAAAATAGCTCATTTATTTAGGGCTAACATCCCACTGCAAGCTGCTGAGGGCACACTTAGCCATCCCAGGGCAGAGCGACATGAGGTGCTCCCAGGAAAAAGGCAGCTGTGTTGCTGGGGCTGCTCATCCTTCCCGTGAAATGTTCATGGCACTGTGCTCCCTTATTAGGGGCTCCAGGGTGACGTACTGGCCCACCCTGAGGTACACATGCCCAGAAACAGATTTGGAGGCAAACAAACAAGTGTGTGTGTGTTGATAGACTTTTATGTGCAGTGTGGAGCTAGAAAGGTTTCACCCTTGCAGATTTGCATGTGCATTAAGAGGGAATGAAGCGCAAGGGAGAGTTTTGACAAATCATTTTGTGCTGGAGTCTGGGGAGGCATCAAGATGATGAAATGAGGTCCTACACCCTGGGATGAGAAAAGTCTCCCACGCTGTTAGCAGAAGGTGTGTCTTCCCCTTCTCCCCCCACTCCCCCCCAGTTTTTAACCTTCCTTTGATCACTAGTTTGCTTTCCTAAACCACTGCTGAGGTGGGAAGAACAATCTTGTGGTGTTTCTCACTGGGCAGCACTGTCTTATTTGGATGACATCAAGAGAAATGCCTATGCAATATGCCAGCTCTCAGGCTGATAATCACTGCTTTGGTATTACTACAGCAGCAGGTCTGGTATCCTGGATGTATAGGCACAGGCACAGTCTGGAGGAGCAGCTATCATCTGTGGCCTGTTCAGGTTTTCACCAGGATTCCTGGTACTACACTTGTTTCTAACTTATAGGATTTATGCACTCTGTAAATGAACACCTCTAGTATGTTGCTACTAATCTGGACAAAGCCCTGCAAAATTTTACATTCAGCCCACCCAGCTGCAAGCATACTCAGAAACTGCCTACTTGGTATCTCTTTCTGGTCTGAGGTGAAGAAAACTGCTGGAAAAGTCACTAATCACAGAATCATCACAGTTGGAAAGGACCTCTGAGATCACAGTCCAACCAGACACAAAAACCCCCTACAATTTCAGCCACTAGAGCATGCCCTGATGTCTACCTCTTGATGCACAAATATGCAAACAAGTTGTAATGTGAAAAAAAATAATCATTCTGAGTTTCAGTAGCTAGTCAAGAGAGTATATTTTAGGGGATTGTTTTACTCATCCTCACTGGAAAGAGCTACTTAGCATTTTAGTCTACCCAGACAGAATTTTTTAAGGCATTGCTTCTAGAAATTCTCTCTTGCATCTGACTTACTTGGATTTTTTACCAGTAAAACTTTCTGTATCTGTTAGATATTCTAGTTACACCTATTAAAGGAGTTGGCCACTGTGTGATTAAATTAGCAATGCTTGATAGTTCACATTTTTACAGTCAACAGTGAAGACCAGAGCATTATTTTCTTTTTCATATGGAGGTTGAGAGTGGAGCACACATGTAAATACTGTGTATATGTTTAGCATAGAAGGTCCTGTGCTTTTCCTGTGTGGAAGCAGGGCTTGTGGCGGGGAGGGTTAGGGCATCAGGAGCTTTACTGATTGTGGCTGATGGGAATAGATTCTGGTTGGCTGTCTCTTGCCCCCTGAGCAGAAGAGCTCTGAAGTGTATGACTACTAAGCAATTTGAGGTTCTGACAAAATGGACAAATAGGTAAAGTTGCACAAAGAGTTTGAAAAACAGGAGCACTGTGACATTGCCACAGCAGGCACAGCACCCAGCTTCCATGTACCTCACTAGGGCTGGATGCCCAGTGTCTCCAGAAACTGGCTACAGGAAATACAGGGAAAAATCTTTAAAAAACCAACCACCTAAGGAACCATCTGAGCTAGCTAGAAGCAAAATGGACAACACTTTGATGCATAAGACTGTGCCTGACAAGAGGTGGACTCCTAAGCAGGCCAGGTGACACATCCCTTTTTTCTGTCTCGCTGCCAGGAACTACATCTTGAAAATTGCTTTGCTAAACCCAGACTAACTTGCTGCCTCATTTTCAGAGATGCAGAAAATTATCACAAAACAGGCAGTCATTGGTGGCTCTGGCACTTTCTGGGCATGTGGGTGTTCAATTCTGTTCTCCACTAGCCATCATTTTCAGTTCCGGCCGATCTGGGAAACACCCATAAAGAATGGTGTCACTGTCAGCATAATTGCATGTTTCCTTTAGAAACATGCACATCTTTTAAATTAGATGGCCATGAAGCAGCAGGTTTGATTCTTAAAAGACTGAATGGAGGGTTTAAAGAAGTAAATAAGAAGGAATACCTACAGACTTAAAATTCCAATTTCCACCGCATCTTCATGAAACATAGGTGGGAACTGGTCCCTAAATTGTCCAGATGCTCTAACAAATTTTCCCTATTTTTCCTTCCTTTCTTCTTTCCTTCCTCCCTCTTTATTTTGCTTTTAAAGGCACACACAAGGACTTCTGAAAATGTAAATGCTAACACAAAACTAACTTTTTTAAAAAGCAACAAACTCCTCTTACTGTATGGTCTATCATAGACAAAGGAGATCATAATCTGTCATAAATTTTAAGATAAACTTCATGCCATGGACAACACTTTTTTATTTCTTGCATTATGCATTTTTTCTTGTCTTTTAAGGGGCTTGTAGAATGTGTATAAATTAGCTCCAACTGTAATAACTACACATACGTTTTAGCAAATACTTTGATGATGTTACTTAAAATTCTATTTTTATTTATCATCAACAAAATGAACAACATGTGTACACCTTTACTGCCCTTTGCACATTCTCATTTCCTTCTGAACAGAGAATAACAACAAACATGGATATTGATAATCAAAAGCTATTACAGGCAAGATGTATACCTCATTTCTGGAATCACATTACACCACTATAAGTTAATTTCACATTTTCCCTAGAAAGAATAACCAACATCAGCCTGGTCCACACAATTGATTCAGTGTCACTCTGTAACGAAGTCATAGACATCCTTCTGCAGACTGTATCTGTTTCTGTTCATTTGGACAGTTAATCCATAGCAGGTCAAGACTGTGTCTGGCCAAGAACATATGAAATGTCCTAACTGTAGGGAAAAGTTGTTCCTCCATGAATGCAGGGGTCCACATTTGGAATGGAGCAGTGGGCTGCAAGAGGAGGAAGAGAGGCTGGGGCATCTGTGACTGCAAGACCCCCCCAGGTTTTATAACACCAGGCAATGAGTGTCCAGGAGTGTCTGAACAATGGTGACCAATTTGGTAATCTGCAGGAAGAGTGATTCTGCCCTTTTCCTCAGAGACCGTAGCAGTGCCCTCCTTGCTGTTTGGGGAGGCAGAGTCTACCCAGGGCTGCAGAGAAGCCTCAGAGCTTCAGAAAAAGCAGTTTTCGGGAGCTGACTGTAAAATCTCTTCCTGGGGTACATCAATGCAGCACCACTGGCATGACATTGATTCGCACTGACAGTCACACAGACTATCCTGCGCACATGGCTGTGAATGTACCAGTTGTGATTTCAGCTGGGTTTCCCGTCTCTTCTTACTACATGCTTTCCAACTTAACTATACCAACATTGATATTACTTTAGTGAGGCTTTTTTATTTACAGGGAGCCCAGTTTTCTCCACTTGGCCCCAGAAGTGTTTGTTCCCATTTCATGAAGCCAGAGCCTAAGTAATCTGTAAGCCAGGACTGTAACTTCCCCGCTCTTTGGCTTGTGTTTAAAAGTCACACTACACAGATTTAATGCTGGTGGATGGTAAAGAGATTAAATTTTCAAGTGCCAAGTCATCACATCAGGTTGACACAACTCCCACTGTGTTGCTGAATTTACTCGAGTCCTTTATTATGGGTGTAGGGAGAGATGGCTGAGGGGAGTTTCGGAAAAATGGTTTATTTACCAAGACAGCAAATAAGGAAATACACGTTTTAAAGTGTAAACTGTCTATTCTGAAAGGTTTGGCACCGTGCCGTGTGAGCTGTCTACCCTGTCTGAAAATTACATAACTATGAGTGTAAACTATGTATGTGTGTGTGCATTTGTGGTTTTATTATAAGCAGCTCAGAGTGGTGCCTGGGAGATCTAAGCACCAGTGGAATCTGCTGGGTGGAAATAATATTCATGCACTTTCTTATTGATGAGTTAGTAAGCCACAAATTGCCAGGAGCTCATTAATGTGGCATTCTCAGACTGTGGCTCATGAAGATGGGGGTAATGACGTGCACTTCTGTAAATGTGCCCCCTTCTCAAAGTAACAGCTCATAGGATGGGACCAGCCTTGTAACAGCTCAGTTCACCATTTCTTTGGGACCACTAGAGGGTTTCAACTCATCTTTGTATTAAAAGCTTAAAGGATAAAAACCCTACCATCCAAACTCTGCCCTCCCCTGCTAACAGCTCACCATTGGGCCAGGGGGAGATGGTTAAAATGGTGGAACTATTCTGATCCCCACTGGGAATTTAAGGCCAGGCTGGACAGGGCTTTGAGGAACCTGGTCTAGTGGGAGGTGTCCCTGCCCATGGCAGGGGGTTTGGAACTTGATGATCTTTAAGATCCCTTCCAACTCTAACCATTCTATGATTCTATGACTCTATGAACACTGTGCTTAGCCAGAGGCTATGATGTAGGGCTTTGACTGAGGAAAGCTGCTAGGCAAGTGTGGGTTCATAACTTGCAGATATTGAAGACAATTGTACCAATAGATGCTCCAGCTCAAGCTATACCATTTTCGGTATTTGTAAACAACGAAATAAAATGCACGTATATCCTGATCCTTCATTAATCAGAAGAAAACAACATTAGAGGAAGCATCAGGGGCCCAGTTCTGTTTTCCAACATATACGCACCATAACCTCCATTAATTTGAGATGGAGTCACGTGGGTGTATCCTGAGGGGGTGATTGCATCCTACATCAGCTACAAGTGACCGAAAAAGGGAAAATAATCGGACTGATACTGGTCATTTGGACAATGTGTATTTGATGTGTCAGTCGTTCCAACCTTCCAGTTACCAGATGTCCGTAAAAATTCATAGCAGGCTATTAAATTTAGCAGATCCCGTCTTAATTAGATTAGCTTCTGCTCAGCATGACAGCAGAGTATTTCACTGATGGAGGATTTATAAAGATTTCTGGTGGGAATTCTTTATGGAAGATGTAGTCTTTTATCCAGTGGGATTTATAAATGGAGAGGGGGGAGGGAGGAGAGGAAGCCCTGATAAGGACACACAAACATTGTCATGGCATGTTAAAACATAAATGGGAGCTTTTATTTTATGGATGTTCCCTTTTTATTTCTCTTTTGCAATACAGAGAGGCGGTGTGAGTGTTTTTTGTGTCCTTGCATTATCAGGCCCAGCTAATATAATGGCATACGGGTGGTGGAAAACTACAAGCAAATTCTTGTTGTCAAATTCCCTCCTAAAACTAGCACCAAAGGAGTACTCAATGTTCAGTTGCCTGTCAGGTCATGAGTTATTTTTTCACCTACAGGAAACAGAACTGTACACTTTGTCTTGGGCTGGTTTTATGTGCTGCAATCCAGCATCTATCTATCCATTGCCCTTCTTTCTTTAAGGTCACTGCAAAAAAAACCCCAAACAACAAACCCACTTTCTTATTAATTCTGTGTCGGTCCCAATGCCAATGATACTCTGGTTTTCTCTGCACAGGTTTTTATAGAAGATATATACTGTTAATGGTGACACTGGTGTCAGTAACAGAACGTGAGCAGCAGCAATGCCTGTGCTCTATTCCCAGTGTGTAGATAACTTCATAAAGGAAAAAAAGGTGGGTGGAGGGGAGGGGAGATCTGGATAATTTTTCATGTCATTTGATTCACCATTGAAAAGGTCACTCCCTGTAAGAAGAGACAGTCTTCCCTCTGAGATGTCTGGGGGAGGAGCAGAAATGGCAGAGCCAAAATGGGGGGGACTCCTTGCCACCATGAGGCTTTTGTGAGGTGGCAGAGCAGCCCTTCTGAGCACAAGGGCACGCAACACCCAGGGTATGCATGCTGGCGGCTGATAAAAACAGAAAGGGACCATCCTTCGCTCACGCCGCGGGCTGATAGCATTCACATCATACACCGTTTGTTACTAGGCAACTGATTAAATATACGTGCCGGTCCTTCAAGCAGTGCTTGCAATTAATTAACCAAACCATTTTCATTTTGACGGTCTTCTGCCCTCCCCACCACCAACCACCTTCCCAAATGCTGACATCTGACACAAGTGCAAGTGATTTGATGCTCCTCCTGACCCGTGGTGTAATAAAATAAAAACTCTTTGCACAGCAGATGTGGTCTACACCCAGGCAGTGGACATCTCTGAGTGTCCCTGGTGGGTCTAGCTGGCAGCTGGCACACACAACAGACATTTTGCTTTGCTTTACCAGGGCCAATGTAAATTGAACTGTGAAAACTGCAGGGCAAAGTCCAAAAGAAGTTCTCCTGGCAAATCCGTTTGAAGCGCAATTGTACTGAAGGATGCAGGATGGATATTCTTGGTTTTAAAACTGGGATTCCTCAGCCCTAAAGTACTCATTCTCAATTTTAAAACCACTCTGGAGCATGCTCACGAGTGTATATATATATATATGTATGTACATATATATTGTCATAAATATAAATACTTATATAGCTACTTATATATTCGTAGCTACAATTAGCTACTATTTATATGCCAGTGATGTTAAAGTCCAGACGTCACCAACTCCAAGTGCACATTCCTCTGTGCTACCTATTACATCAGGACCCCAAACAAGAGATTCCCTGCTCTGCTTAGCTCACAGTCTAAATAGCAATGATAGGCAAAGCAGAAGAAGGGATCTAGACATCAAAGGTTTTTCAAGGTCATACATGGGGTCAGTAGCAGGGCTGGGAATAGAAAATGGGTTTTGTTTTGAGATCAGATTTTATAATGAAAAAAAAAAACAGTGAGTCATCTCACCCCAAATCCTCCCTCTAATTTTGTAATACAGTTGTCATATTAAACTTGTATGAAATAGACTGGAATTACACATGGAAAATGGGTAACTACAAGGATCCTGGAAGATCTGACTGTTCCTATTACACTTGATCAAATGCAACTGTCAGCTGCTTTGGCAGAGATCACCTTTGATGATTAAAAGGAAAGGACTACATTACAAGAGGGTTTGAGCACGAAACCACTCGCTGCAATCCACAATTAAACAGGAGAGGCTATTGTTCTGTTTCTGACTGGGAACAGAGTTACAAATTTATTGGAGTTCACAGGCTTGCTGCAGAGCTTGTCTTTAACAAAACTGTAGCCCCATTCTGTATCAGAGCTTCCTACCCCGCTCAAAACCTCGAGTGCATTAAAGAAGCAATTTAGGGTTTATTTGAAGGGGGAAAAATAGAATGTCGAGTTGTGTTTCTTTCTTCCTTCCTCCCACTGGCTTTCTGCTGGGGAGGGAGGAATTTGAATCAGCAGATTCTCAATGGCACTGTCGCCGATCGGAGCTGGTATAGAATCACTAGAAACGGGAAAGAAGCAAATAATGAAGCACAGGCTGACTGACAATTTGAAGGATTTTTTTTAACACACTGGCCAGCAGCTGATTTGGTGTGAACTGTCTGTGGAGCCACGCTGCTTTACGCTGCCTGAGCACTGTGCCTTTGATGCAGAATTGGAATGGTGCCTCTGAAAAAAGCACTCTTTGGGTTTCTGACTCTTTTCAGCGAAGCCGAGGCCATTTTCCACTCCTAATGGGACTCGGTTTTCTTGGCCTGCTTTGGTTTGAATCTGGCTGGTCATTTCTGGGGTTGTACTCTGGTGTGAATAAAGGGCTTGTGGCTTTTTACAAACCCTGCGTGAGCTGGGCAAATACGCACCCTGGCAAAAGCAGCCCCATGGCTGCCATCCCACCTGTCACACGCGTCCCCTGGCCCGTGCTGGTGGCAACCACACTGCAGATGGAGAAGCAGGCACAGGTTGCTCCTTATGAGATATGAGATGAAGTCTCTCTTCTCTGAAGGTGGCTGGCCGCTTTCAGCAATCCCATTAGAGCCATGCACTCTTTAACTTTCACTGTGGCTTTGCTGACCTTTGAATGAGAAAAACATTAGTAAAGAGCAATTTTATGCCCTCATAAAGAGTTATGTGTTACTAGGCAGTAATGGAAGCACAAACCAGCCCAGCCAAAAGATCTCAGCCTCCTGCCACTGCTTTCTTTAATGGTGTTGCTGCATCATTAATCTACCTTGTGCTCGTCAACGGCTGGAAATCCCACCCAGCAGATGTAAAGATTGTTCACAGTGCCAATACGGGCACTGCTCCTCAACCCTGCTAATCCACAGGGTGGAGGGAGAAAGTCAGGGAACACCTGTATTTCTTGCAGGTTTCTGCATGCTGCTCTTTTCCTCTTATCCCTGTAATGATTTATATTTAATTGACTTGTAATTATACCCACTTTTCTCTCTCCCCCCCCAACCCCCCTTTTCGTTCATCTCAGTATTTCCATACCCATATATAGTCTGTCACTAGCCCCGTTTTTTTTTTTCCACCACAATGAGGCAATAAATCCAGTGAGGCCGGACAGGAAACCCAGCTTGCCAAGGAGAGACAGGATGAATATCTCCTAGAGACAGCCAGAGGTTTGATTGCGTATTGTCCATACAGCATATTTCAAGGAGTGCCCAGGGCAAGCCTGGAAAAACTTTTATGTCTGCAACAGTATTTCTTTCTGGAAAAACAGATTTTTTAAAAAAGCCCACTGTGTATTTTTTGCTCTCTTTATGTGTGTGGAATCCATGATATATAGAAGATGGCTTGTTTCAAAATTTCAGCTAGGGCCTGTTTTTTAGAGGCAGAAGATAACCGCACAGAAATGCTTCCTTTAGAATATATGTGTTTGCTGTCACTGCTCTTTCAGCTGACTCAACATGGCTGTGTACTCACTCCTCAAGTTGGAGACGACTTCTATCATCTTACTGCTGTGAACACCTTCATTAAAAACACTGAGCAAGTTTTATTAATACTTTCTTGGGCTTCCAAGCATGTCTAGGCTCATTCATGTTTATGCTTCACTGCAAACACTGGTGAACTCGCTGATCCCACATTCCAACTAATCACTTGTTCCTGTAAATGTAGCAAAAGATCCTGAGGCACTCGGGCTATTGTATCAAAACTCAGATGAATTCAATAAAACGGGGACAGATGGGCCACTAATGACACAGGGACTACTCTGCATGGCCTCTATGAAAATATGCATTCTGAATCCTTTTTTAAGGGATCGCTTCTGTAACACTTCTGCGGTATTTGTATTCCAGGAAATCCACTCCAGGCCTTGGAAAAACATTACTCTGCAGTAAGAACACAATGCTGTTCAGGCACAACACATTCTTACTCTGCATGCAACAACACTGGATTGCATCCTGGTAAACTGGTGCAAAATTTCTATGCTTGAGAAAGAACTTCTCATTTCAAACATTAAGGAGATATTACCTTTTTTGCTGCTAGAGTAAGTGCAGGGAAAATACTCAGAAGCAGAATCACTGGTGTCCTATTATAGCCGGTTACATTAATCACTATGTCTTTCAAATTAAGCCACTTAGTGACACAGGAGCTGCTTTGTGAACATTAGGAAAAGAACTTGGTCTTTGGTTGTCAGTACATGGGCAAATAAAATTCCCACATGTTCACAAGCCTGTGAGCAGAGCATCACTTAACTGTGCTCTCTCACGAGCACACATACACAGCCATGCTCCTTAAGGGTTTGCCAATGCAACGTAGTGTTGAATTATACAGGCTAACTCTACAAGAATTAGCTTGGGGACTGGAATTAGTCTAACAGGAGTAGCGGGATACATTAGCTCGCATGGCTGAGTTAGCCTGCCTGGCTACCTCTATGAGTGGATGGCTTCTGATTCTGAAGCTAAGTCATGAGAGCTCTTGCAATGTCATCCAGCGGACTGTGGCCCTCTGCTCCCCCAGCTCCCACCCAGCACAGGGCACTTTGCAGACACAGGCTATACATACTTGCATTCACGATCCGGGTTCTTAATGGAATAAATCGGCCCAGCTTCCCTGTGAAAGTCAGGGGCATAGCTACGTTGATTTACATTGACAGACTCCTGGCCAAGATGTTTTGGTCTGTCATTTGTATTTACCATGCTCTACCAGTCTGGGGGGCTAGTCATACTCTTATTCCTTTTAATGATTATTCTGCTGCAGTCATCTTTTTTTGCTTGTTACAGTTAAGGCCAGCAGGCACTATTATGGTCTTCCAGCCTGGTCTTGCAACGATTTTTAGCTTTAAGGGATAATTTTGAATAGGACTGCAGAAGCAGCAGCTTCTTCCCGCTGCCAGCTGTCAGGGCTCAGTCCCTCACTCTGCTTCCCCCATGTTTCAACCTGCAGAGTGTTATGCTAATTTTACTTGCAGCTTCAAGTCAGCCGAATTTCTGGCTGGCTTCAACTTAAGCTGTTTTTATTTCAAATAAGGTAAATTACCCGCTTCAGTCCAGGGCTCAGTTTCCAAGCTTCCGTTCTGCCGGTTTTCAGGCTTCACTTCCAGCAGCTCTGCATAATCCCTGCGGAAGGCATGTCCTCCGCTCTTCCCGTGCCAGGGACACGCTGCTCCGCTTGGCTGCTCCCAGGGCTGGAATCCTCCTCTTCCTCCTCCCTCTTCTCTTTGGACTGTTGGTCTGAAATCAGCAGAAGTTATTTTTCACCTTTATTGAACAGATTCCTGCAAAGAGCAGTTCACCAGTCCCTAGATCCTCCTCCCTGTTTCCCTCCAGACTTCACAGAACCTTTTGCTGCAGAAATGGAAAGAGTACCTGTGACAGCCATCTTCATCAATGGCTAGTAGCAATTATGCAGTACACTTGATGGGGCTGAGAGCTCCTGAGCAGGGTAATGGTCACCAGTTTCCTTTTCCTGAACCTCCGGTGGCTTGTGAAAAATTCAGTAGTAACCAGGATAGGATAGCGTGAAGGTAATTTTACTCCCAGACTGTGGGAGAAAGCAAGACCAGGAGGACCTATAGAGGCAAACCTCAGTGGTTTGCCATG
Organism: Pedionomus torquatus; assembly: GCA_013398155.1. Lineage (NCBI taxonomy): Eukaryota > Metazoa > Chordata > Aves > Charadriiformes > Pedionomidae > Pedionomus > Pedionomus torquatus. Next base: position 274,237 of record VZRU01008892.1, on the reverse strand, counting down.
GGACCCAACTGCACACCCAAATTCCTTTAGCCATGGAGAGATAGGACCATGGGGAGATCAACAGGTCTCAGGCCTTCAGCCACCATAGCTCACTGCAGTACACCGCCTGTGTGTGTCTCAGCAGCCACTCACTCCCTAATGTCAGAGAGGTCAGTCATCCTCGTTATATTGCCTAAAAAAATGGAGACAGTATTTCTATGAAGGGATTATATCCAAATTAATAATCCTGACAGGTGAAGGAAAGGAGGAGAAAATAAAGCACAGAGAGGTGGGGTGACTTGCTTGTGGCCACATAGCAGATCAAAGCTGGGACATTAATCTCCCTTACTGCGCTGAAGCCACTAAATGCCATGTTCCTATGGAGCAGGTTAGACTATGCTACAGCTACAAAATCTTCAGCAAGCCAAACATAAACCAAGAAATACTTGCCTTCAAGAAAACTGCATGAGGCAACATATTATAACATAAAGGAATAGCATTTCTTTGCTTGCCTCATGGAAAGCTGACATTTTCTGTGCTGTGCATTGGCATTTCCTGTGATATCGCCACAGGCACAGGACTCAGATGGATTGCTCAGGAGCACATTAAATACTGCTTCATAGATGTAACTTTGGACAGGAATCTGTTCTATGCATGTGGGATGGATAGGCAAAGCATCATCTGACAGAGATATTGTTAGAAACGGCCAAACGCTATTGAGGTGCTCTGCAGAAATCTCCACACGATATATGTAACCCAATCCTCATTTCTCTACGATTATTCAAATGTAAGCATTCTAGCCCTGTTTTACTCCCAGTTTTCAAGACTCACATTTGGCTTAGTTCACCTTTCAAACGTGCAACAATTTCACTTAGGAACATAACACAGGATAACTATAACGGCTACTGTAGGGGGGTCACCCTGTCCAGCAGCCAGGATCCCACACACCTGTTTAGTCACCCTTGCTCCCACAGCAGAAACAAGAAAAGCAAGAAAACTTGTGCCCCGGGTGAAGGAAAGCAAAAAGAAAAAAGAAAAAACACAAGTAATCACTTACCATCTGCCCCACAAGCAGACAGATGCCCAGCCAGTCTCTGAGCCCTGGCTGCCTTGGAAGCCAAAACACTCCTATTCTTCCTCTACCCCAGTTTTTGTTGCTGAGCAAGACACTACATGGCTTGCAATATCCCTTTAGCCAGTTCAGGCCAGTTGTCCTGGCTGTGTGTCATCCTTCTCAGGTCTCTTGTGTCTCAGGCAGGGTCAGAGTGGGAAAAAGAGAAAGCTTTGATGCAGTGCAGGCACCGTTCAGCAATAGCTAAAACATTGGTATCTTATTAGCAATATTTTAGATGCAAACCCAAAGTACAGCAACTCCACCCCAGCCAGACCCAGTACCCTGTTTAAGGTACTGTGCTTCAGAGATGGTTGCATCTCTGAACAAATAGACTGATAGAGGGGATTATGTATGAAACGCAGGATTCATAGGCACCTCCAGAGGACGGTCCCTTGGATGCGTGTTTGGCTCTCTCCTTTCACCAGCGAGCCACTTCAATACTTAGCTTTTAGATAGCTGAATTGAGATGACCTTCATTCTTCAGTGATTGACCCTGAGTTTTTCTCCTGTTCTCTCTGTGTTGGTGGTGATGTTACATTTATCAATGGGGTTGCTATCTCTGCCATAACAGGTTTGATATAGCTTATCATTTTATGTTTAAATACAGTGAGAAAAATAATTTTAAATGTCCCTTTTCCATAATTCTCCTCAACACTCAGTCCCAGAGGTGAGTAATGTGTATTTTATCCTTGTAATGTATGTTTTTACTGAGTAAGCCTTGATTTTGGATGCTTCTCTGTCTACTGCAAAAAAATGACCAAAAGCCTGAGACTGAGCAAAAGCTCTAACCTGTTATAACTGTCAGCCCCAAATAAATATTGATTTTAAGTGTCAATTCTTAGTAAAGATAGATGTCAAAGCCCAACAAACCCAATTATAGTGCAATAAAATTTATTTCATGACTCTTGTTTAAAGTGTGTGCCAAAGCTTTTATAGCGTAACATGGAAAGACGGAGAATCCACCTGGCCTTCTCAGTACAATGTATCTAGAGAGATATTTATTAAATTTATCTGATATATATTGTATCGATATAGCCAAGCGAGTTGTATTTCTGCCATAGTTTACTTCACTCTTCACTTTTCTGGCTATTTTAAATGAACTTGTAGTGTTGCTTTCTTCAGCTCAATTTCAAAACCGCTGTCCCTATTTGTGTGTGAGTGTTTGCCCTTCTTGCCTTTCACTGTGGCCAGTAAACTCTGAACTAGGTGGCCATTTCTAACCTGTTTGGAAGCAAAAACATCTCAAACACACTAACTTTCCAGAAGTTTAATCAAACCAGGCAGCTGGTAGTGACCTGCTGGCAGAAGATGCTGTGGTATGAGCTCATCTATTCCAGAAAACACCGAGTCCACGTACAAGAGGGCTGCCCTGGGTACCTTCAGATCAGAAAAGACTCTGCTTTAGCCCATGCTTGTCCACCCCCACAAAACCTCAGTACCAGCTTTGCAGGGCTCTTCAGCAGCTTGTTTCCTTGTTTAACCTTTGTGACAAAGTGGGCTGAACCTGAATCTAATGGCTAAGGCATAGATCATGCTGTCTGCTAATGGAGTATCACAGGATTATAGTATATTCTCTATTATTTTTATAAAGTCTTTTTCATATGTATTGATGTTTTCTTTCTTTCTCAATCACCACAGCATGGTCAGGAGCCAATTTCCCTCAGCTGTCTGTACCGGTGCCTGATGCGTTTTGAGATGTTTAAAAGAAATTCAAAGCCTGCCTATGTTTCTGAGTAGTTTGTAGTGTTCTCTGCACGTCATTCGTCTCTTGCCTGTGTTTAATTTCATCCCCTCTCTGTTTTCTTCATTTTTCCATCCTCTGCAATTTCTCATGCTTTTCCATTTGATCCGCCTACCTAATTTTGCATGACACAAACTTTGTCACCTTTGCTCTTCACTGTGGTCTTCAAATCATTAATAAATATCCCAAGCACATGTCTTATTTTTAATGCCTGGGGCATCCTGCCTGTAACCCCTTTCCATGCTGAGACAGATCATTTGTTCCTCCTCTTTGTTTCCCCTCTCTCAACTGTGGGCTTTCTTATACCCCCCTATCCATGCAGGACTTTACCTCTCACCTTGTGGTTACTTTATAGCCTCTTCTCAGGAACTTTATCAAAAGCCTTTTGAACGTCTAAATAAAATATAGCCATTGGATGTCCTTTATCCGCTGTTTTGTTAACTCTTTTAAAGGTCTTGGACAGGTTTGAGGTTTCTTCTAAGACAGAGATCATGCTGGTTTGTCCCTATCGTATCCCCCTCATCTACTGCTCTGGCTTTATAACAATCATTAACGATTTCCCTGTACCAGGAGTGTGCTGCTTAAGAACAGAAAGCAGAGGGAGATACTTGTCTGTGGAGACCTTCCCTAACAGCCTTCTAGCTGGTTGGTTTATGTAGCCTCTAAGCCCTGAGGTAAGGAAACAGGAAAACAGATTAATAGACATAGCAATCTCCCCCAAGATACTTTTAGATAAACACAGCCTTGGGCATTTAGAAAGTCAGATTTACTACACCTTAAAAGAGGTTTCTGAAAACCACGGCTGTTTTATTTTAAAGTATGCAGCCAAAGGCATGCACTTCTTTAATCTTTGCCACTGTTCCCCGATAGACAACCAAAAGCACAGGTCCCAGGGTTTAGAAACAGTTGTGTATAAACTGGAAACAATCTCAGCAAGCCTTTATAACAATGAAGATCTCTTTGGGGGCACTGAAGTGGATTTGAACTGAAGCCAAAACACATTTCCAGTGCACAAGCTGCATAGAAACAGAAACAAATGCACAATTGATATTGGTAGGGTAATATAATTGCCAACATTTTCCTGGAAAAATGAGAATGCAGACAGTGATGTTTGAAGGTAGGTGGTTTTTCGTATGCTCAAAATAGCACTGAAGAGCAAACCCAGACCTCAGTGTTTGGCTCGTGCTGTAGGCCTGGGATCCCAGCTTTGACCCCTGTTGCCTGCAAAGCGGCATTACCAGTACACCCTGTTCTGGTCACCGGTTGCTTGTATCCCAAGGTCCCAACACCTGCTGCAAAATGTCGCTGGGTGTGTTGCATGTGCCCAGCTCAGATAACTCTGTGGGAAGTATTTACTTTCCAGAGCCATCGGAATTTTTCATCCATTTCACCTGAGCTAAAAATCTTTGAAAAGGAGTCTTTGCCATTCTGTGTTGATCTCTTTCTTTATCTGCACAAAGACAGGAGCATGTATTTCTTGATTTGCTTCTAAAACGGGAAAGAAAGACTCATACTCCTCACCACTCTCATCTTCTAATTTCCCTTTGTCCTGGAGCGATCCCATTTGATCCATCCCCTCCCTTATCCGTTTCCCAGTAAAAGGGTAACTACTGTAACCTGAACTTCTCTGACTCCTCAAAAGGCTCCTTTCTCTTAGAGCTTGTGGCCTATGATGTTTTTTACATATTGATTCACCAATGTTAAGGGTTACTTGGGAAAAGAAGTAGGACTAAGCTCAGCTCTTAATGTTGCTGTGTTGGCGGGGAATTTTTTGTTTTTTTTTGTTTCTTTGATTTTTTAAATATTGCAATATCCTTAAGAGTGGTCTCAATTCTGCAAGGAACTGCTGGTCCCTCCGGAGATGCCGACAGCTGCTGGAGAACTATAAAACCAGCACTGTTCATAGTCAGAACTGCTAAAATGAGTACCTAGTCCTTGGACTGTGGCGTTTGGCTGTGATTTATTGGATTCCCTTTTTTAAAGCTGGTTCCTGCCTCAGATACACCTACTTGTGCACATAAAAGGCACTCACATGTGCAGAAAAAAGCTGCTGATAGTGTGTTTTAGGGACTGGGGCTAGTACTTTGTCTTCCCTTCCATTGTGTCTATACAAGCCACCCTGGCTACTCCTCCTCCCCAGCATTTGGATTTGTCTTTTTCTGCACTGGCTGAAGCAGCGTTTGCTCACGTTTAGGTGATTTACTAAAGGCCGCATAACTGCTTGGAAATATGCAAGGCTGTTTTTGGCAGTGCTGGTGTAGATATTTCAGTGCCCTGCCTCAGATTGATAGTGTTACGCAGTGAAGAGAAGGCAGCTCTGGAAAATGTTTGAGTTCAAAAGCAAGAAGAAGCTCTTTAATCATTCGGGCTCTCAGGAAACCCAAGACCCAGTGGGACAGTCTCCTCATAGTCGAGACTGTCCCAGAAAATCAGTGGCATTTGAAAGCAAGATCACAGCCAAGGAAGGCGCTGCAGTGCTGGAGAGGGCCCCCGCCAGTGTGAGTGAAATGGCTACTGCCTCCGCTGCAGCCAAAAACTGGCAGGGAGACTTGGGGTCCAGTACTTCAGAAAGAACCGCGTATTTAGCAATGCCGCCTCTTCTGTTTGAAATATCTGGGAGGGTTTGGATCAGATAATCAGCTTTTAAAACCAGTGCAGCTCAAAGATCTAGTTCAAGTCTCCTCAAATTATATTCAGGGCCAGATCCTGCGATTTCTTGCTTGCTTTCTTCTCTCTCGCCCCCTCTCTAAATATACGTATCCTGACTGACTCCTGTGAGATTAATTCAAAGGGAGCAACTGCTGGATTAGACCTTAATCCCTTTTCCATCCATTTAAATCATCCTGAATGGTGAGGGATTGCGGTGTGTTCCAGCCCTGGCCTACGACTCATTTTATTCTGGCATCTTTGTGTTGTTTTGCATCTGTTTTCTGTCATTTTATTTTACTTTTTTTTTTTTTTTTTTTTTTTTTTTTTTTTTTTTTTCTTTGTGTATTTTTTTTTTTTGGTGTTTTTTTTTTTTTTTTGTCTGTTTTTTTTTTTTTTTTTTTTTTTTTTTTTTTTTTTTTTTTTTTTTTTTTTTTTCCCCTTTGGCAAATTCTCTGGCTTCAGTTGTATTTGTAACTTGCAATCTTACCAATATGGTCTGGCGATGACATCTGTCTTGAGGGGATCACTTTCCCCCCCCCTCCCCTTGCTCTGCAACAGCCATTTGATTCTTATGAAACATCCCTCTCCCATGCACTTGGCTTTTGCTCTGCAGCTTCACGGGGTGTGAACTTCGAAAGAAACGGCTCAGATTATTCACATTCATCGCATTTCCTTCGGGGCTGCCCCACCACACCAGTCACT
>VZRU01008892.1:179908-265845 GCA_013398155.1 Pedionomus torquatus | reverse complement strand
TCTGTGTCGGTGTGGGTATGGAGATTCGGGGAGGGTGCGGGTGTGATCGCCACGGTCCGGGGATGCTCTTTGTCTGCTGCGCTGTGGTGCGGAAGTGGGGACAGACCATGCTGTATTTTAGCCCCAGGGATAAACTTGTATGATAAAAGTGCCCCGGTCTCTCTCAGCCTCTTGTGTCCCTTTGGGGTGAGGAGTGACAACTGGTGTGATTGAAAGAGGAAATGACTTGGCCATCCAGCTGGTGTCAAATGGTCCATGGCTGGGCCCAAGCGCCAGCAGGGCATCCTCTGGGGTAAGACCAGACCTCCGGTCCCCAGCAATCCAGGCAACCTAAGTGCTGGAGGTCACGTCACTTCGTGTATCACCTCAGGAGGGTTTGCCCAATGCTTCTTGTCCTTCCAGCCTGAGACCAGAAGAGGTTATATCCAGCCTTGGTTATATCCACCAGTATCCAGGAACTGCCCCCCATAGCAGACAATGCAGTAATTAAAACTCCCAGATCATTCCAGTGAAAGGAGATACTTTCATTTTCTCTCTCCTTTTCTCATACATGCCCTACCTAGGTTTGGTTTGCCTCTGTTTTGTTGTGTCCTGCTTTTGTGTCCTGCTGAAGAAGTTTAGTAAAAGCTGAAATGTTTGAAGTGTGGGTTGTTGACCTCAAAATCTTACCTGGTTCAGGTCCACTTCTCATGTTTTACTGAGCTAGGGTTTTTTTTTTTGCACTTAAACACAGTTTTGGATTAACTGGGTCAGCAGGAAACACCTATATGTCACTGTTTGGGATAAACACAGTGGATTTCTTTTTGGGAGGGGGTGGTGCAGAAGAGAAACAATGTGTTGGCCCTTCCAGCCACATCTGGGAGGTAGCTGTGGATTTCGGAGCAAGAAGGCTTTCTAGCAAGGAGCTCCTGAAGTAGGGAGGGTGCTCTTTACTATCTGGCGTCAAACATGTTTTGAAAGTGTTGTTTGCTCATTGTCATTGGTGCCAGCCCAGATCTCTGTTTGCCAGTGCTGGTAGTTTGGCATCACTGATTTAGAGTGAGATCAAACAAGGGGGAATTTGGAGCCAGAGCCTCAGTTTATTTACCCTAGTGTGAGTGAATGGAGAGATGCCAGTGTTAAATGTAGGTAAGCAAATACATAGTCTGTCACTTGGACTCGTTTTGACACTTAGTAAGAATAACTTACAATGCATCCTGTTGGACGACACGAAAAAGCAAAGACTGTGTGCGTTTACTGTATCCATACTCTTCTAACAAATGACAAGGTTTGTAATCCATTGGTAAAGTGAGACATGAATGTTGCCTAACTCCATATCCCTGTAACCCAGGGTAACTTGCATCTCGCTCATTTCCCTTCTGTGGAATGTGTTCCTCCCTTTGGCAGGTGGAATAACAGCTACCATATGAAATACCTTAATTCTCATAAATTGTTTATAAATGTCAAGTAGATATTGGATGTAGCCAAAATAGTGTCTCAAAATACATTTTAATACATCAAGCGAACCATTGAACAATATAGAACGGCCTAAGATTACACGTATTTTCAATATTCTTGTATTATGCATAAGATTTTGTTGTTGTTGTTACGTACTGACAGTGTGCTTAGGAGCTTGGCACAACTTATTTTTTTTCCTGGGGAATGTTCATAGAGGATAAACAAGCAACTCAGTCCATCAGGGGAGCTGGGAGCACTGATCTTTTGTTCCTGATGAGTGTGGTCAAGGTATACGGCATCCTATATTTCACTGTTGCTGATTTGTATGGTTAGCTAGGCCTCTGTGTTTCACAAATCCAGATTAAGTTGTTCCATGTTCAAAATTCCAGTTTTGTTAATTTGTATGGAAGAAGTAGTAGAATTAGTTTTAGCTTGTATTTTTAAATCAGTCTCTTAGCTTGGATTTGAAGATATGTCCTGTACATTCTGCTGCAGGCAACTGGCAAGTGTGTTTGCAAGTAGGCAAACATTACCTAACCCTCACATAATACTATGTTCAAATGATTTAGTTTGTTTGATTATTCATGTTTTTTCTGCTGACTTCCACAAATAGTCTATTGAATGAATTTACTACTAGCTATTGAAACAGTAGCATTTAAGTAAATATTAGACAGTATTTTCACAAGGCCATTTGCTGTTTCAAAAGCCTAAGTATTGAAGCAGAAACTTGATTCAAAATGTCTCATTCAGCTAATCAAGGAAAAGAAATATCTGATCTCTGCCTGGTGTTCTGAGTTTCAGCATTATTTTGACTAATCTTGCAGTGAATTGCTGAGGACAACGAATAACTCAGACAATAATTTCAAATGAATAACTGAGAAACTCACAACAATGTCTACAGATAAAAGAAAGAACATTTTAATTTAATAAGTTATTCACTGTGAACCATCCACCCAGCTGTAGTTGTGCAGTAACTCTTGTTCATAGGGGACTGGAGATCATTAGTTCCTCACTTGTCTTCCATGCTCCTTCTGCAGCCCTGCAGGATACATGTGGCTTGTTTCATGTCAGGCTGGTGGTTAGGTAAGACATTTAGAGTGAATTGGTTTCCAAGACTTTCCTTCTGGGCCAACAGTTTGTAAAGAGCCTTTCAAAACACTGTGGAAATTGTTCCATTCCACATTTGCCCCTGGATAATAAGTAGCAGAAGTCCTGCCCTTCACTATGTCTCTACCTCAGTTCTTCTCCTGAAGGTCAAGTCCAGGGCTAGAAGCCCATTTCTCTTGCATTTCCTTCATGGCTGAAATTTGTTAGCAAGAACTTGATTACTGCTGTGGAAGTAACTTGGGAGGTAGTGGCTACTACTGGCTATTTGCTGAGGTAATCAATTGTACTAATAGTGTACCAGCGATGCCCTGCTACTACTTGAGGTGCTCCTCCTATTTCAGTAACATTTCTCCCCATAGAATGAAGGATCTGGCAACAAAAGGCTTCTCATGCTCCAGCCATTTTTTATCAGGCTGTGGTTGGGTGATAGTAGCTTTGTTATACCTCAGACAGGCTTCATGAGATATTTACAGCTTTCCTCAAATTCAGAGCTGACTCTGTGCTTGATTTGGGCTGCCCTGTGCATGAACGTCATGAATCAAGTTGTGTCAAGTGCCTTTGGCTGCTGAAGGTAACAAATCACAATTACTGCTTTTTAGGAGTTAGTTGCGTTAGTGACCAGAGACCATGGCCAGAAATTGGGACTGTATTGTTGTATAAATATGAAGTAAAAAGTCTCATCCTGGTATAATGGCCACAGGCAAGTACTAGCTAGTTGAAATGAAGGGCAGGGTGGTGAGAATCAAGATAATTTTTCATTTTAACACATATCTTCCAGTTGGCTAATCCTATGCGCTTCTTTTTGTCCAAAATATGTTTTATATTCTACTTCCTTATATTCTGTAGATACTGCGTAACACAAGTTGCTACATTTCTGTCTCACCTTCCAGGTGCTGCCAAAGGCAAATGACCTTTATCACCAGCATTTTCCCATGATGGGCTGTGCCTGGGATTGGAGAGAAGAAAAAAAAAATAAAATGAACAGCTCAGTGTGACCACGCAGCTTGAGTCACTTGAACCGTGTCAGATGGCAAACCATATTCTTAGTGGTCCTCCTGTGCAGCCAACTTATCTTCCCAAGAGGATAAACAGTGTTTTTCAGGTGAGTGCTTTACCTTTCCCTGGGAGGTTTGCTTGGCCTTTTTGGCTCCTCTGATGCACTTCTTCCCTTGTGGATTTCATTTATTCTCTGTGCCAGAATGAAGACAGTTAGGCAAACAAGGTAATCGCCGAGGCTTTTATCAGTCAGTTTCTCAAAATTAAACTGAGCAACATTTATCCGGGAAAACATAGCATTGCTCTGCCTGGCGAATTTCCATTACTCTTGCATAATGTGGATACATTTGGCATAGACATACCATGAGGTTCAAGTCTCGGGAAAGGATGCCAAGTAGTCACATCTGCTGGCTTGGGTGCCAGAGCAAACACTCCGCGTTGCCTGAGTCAGGGCTTATGCTTCTCTTGGAGTTCAGGAGACTAGTGGAGGGAAAATTGTTTTCATAAAGGAATTTGAGCTGAATGTTCATATAGCTCTGAGATTTCTCTGTGCTGCTCTGAGGTCTCAGCACTGATTATCACCCAGATAACTGTTCCCCCAATACCAGGATGGCCCTTTCAAGATCAGTGAGACAATATGCTGGGAAAGCACTAGGCTGATAATTTAGTGTAGCTTTTATGAGAGAAAGAGGTGAAATTCTGCTGTTTTATCCCTTGTATCCTCCCACCTATTCTTAAGTCATGGTGCATCCAAAGAAGTTAAGTTTCCTCATAGTCCCAAGAACACAACCCCAGTGGGAGGAAATACTGATAGATTGCTCTCATTCACAACTGCCTTGTTAAGCTCATATACATTCATATCCCAAGGAAAACCACCCATTTTTTCCCTCTTCCTTGGGAACCTTGAGAAGAATCTGAGACAACCAATCATTAAACAATTAAATTCCCTAGTTGATTTCATAACTCCTGGGGAATGGCTTGCCTTACAGATAATATCAACATGTTCCAAGACTAAATGGGGCCTCATATCTCTCTTGACTGCTATTTAATGCGTAAATGTAGGAACATTTGCAGCACAGTTCAGTATGATAAACTTAGTGCAGACAGTTGACGTTGAGAAAGTAGCTAAATTGTTTTCTTTGCCAGTGGGAATAAAAGATACCCAGTGGTGGGGTCATACAGAAGTCTATTCTTCCCCCACCACAACAAGAAAAAAATTGTGAGGGGGTGAGGCTGGAGGAAAGATAAGGCTGGGGCAGTTGTCACAGTCCAAAACAAGATTCCCCCAACTACCTGAAGGTGTGTGTATCAGGGATTACTTTCAAGTTACTGAGAGCAGTTTACTTTCTGTAAGTCAGCTGTAGGGGAGACACCAGGTAGATAACTATTCAACATCACTCCAGTATAACAGGGCTGCCTTAAGATGCCCATTTTAGGATAATCAGATAAAGCATGCGCCCTAAACAAAAGACCACATCACAAGCGGCAGCTTCATATTGTAGATTTTTAGGGTGAGAGGAAAGCAACATTTGGGCAGTTTTCCCCGAAGGAGGACTTCCCTAGAACATTTTATTGATCTTAAGCTGCAGTTTTCCATTCTGCAAACCTACTTCTGCAACATTTCCTGTATTGGTTGGTTAAAGGCGCTGATGTTCGTGGAGCATAAGTTTCAGAATCACAAGCACACATTTGTCTGAAACAGCCTGAAATTGTTACGTCCAAGTGTTCCTGTTGAAAATGACTGAGTAGCCTTGGAACTGAAAATGAACAGTGCCATCTGAGTCAGTCATGCCTATCATAACTTCTGTGTGAGCTGGATTTAAGACACACAAAGTACATCTTGGAAGTGACACATGGGGTTTGTATCTCATTCAAAAATAATATTTCATTCAGATATTTGATGGTATATATTACTAGGAGCAAGCAGAGACTCCATCCCTGTGATACATTATTTGCTGCAAGCAATTTAGGCAGATGTTATTTTTCTTTTCAAAAGGGAAGCCAGCAAGTGTCTTCTGTGGGATATACTTTATTATGAACTCTCTTCAGCAGAGATCAGCTCAGATCTCTGATAGAGGCATTTGCCTGTTTAATTCAGACTTTGTCTGAACAAAAGGAGGGAATAGATGTGGTCAGTGCTTAGAGGCAGATGCAGCCCAGTCTTTGTGAATGGGAGGGGGGAGTAATGCAGCCAGGCAGCTCCTGTCACAGTCAGCTTGGCTGTTCTTACAGCACTAAGCAGGGCTAACGGAGGAGGCTATCTTGCTCTTCTGAATTTTGGTGCTTATTTCTGAGTAAGCTGATCTGTGGATGTCTGGCGGCTCCTCTGCTTGGCTGACATCTTGCAAAACTTGAGGATGTGATTTGGATTTGAAGCGTTGGGAGCTTCCTTTTGAAGTGAAATGCATGCTTTGAAATGACCTGATGAAACAGAGTATCTGTGAACGAACTGTTGAAGGAAAAGTTTATACATGAGTCCCCAGTAGCCAAGTTAAGTTTGCAATGAGCTCAGCTCAGGTCATCTGGTTGGATCCTGAAAACTTCAAAGGATGGAGGCTGCACAATCGTTTCATTTCATGCAGAAATGACACTTGCAATAATTTAGTTTGCCACCATCAAAGGTGGAAGCTCCACACACTTTCCACCAGGCTACTGCCTATCTGGTACAAAGCTTCATCCTGCCAACTGGAGTTTCCTCTTCATTAGTGAGACTGCAAGTCATCAAGCTGGTTTGTCACAGGAAAGAGATTCAGTAGAGCAAGACAGAGATGCAGAGGGACAGTTTTAGCATCAAAATCTCTGTTGCTGAAGCTGCTCCACTGTATTGTGCCACCACACCTCTGGACAGCTGAGCCTAGTAATCCAACTGCGAGGAATGTGATGTTGTTGTCTATTCTATCAGTGTCTATTCTGAGTAATGATTTTAAGACTCCCAATGTTAGCATGAGGTATCATGGACTGCATTTAGAAACTTGGAAGAACTCCAGAGTTTTCTGTTCACTCCAATGATGTCCCACCTTTCCCACATCCTGCAGAAACCCTCCAAACTCACATACTTGCCAATCACCTTTAAAATCAAACCATTTAATTGTAATTCAACAATAGCAGAAGTGTTTTTGTATTTACTGTGTTTCATTAAGCTAAACGGGATTTAAGTTATTTCTCATATTCGGAATTAGCACATCTCCAAAAAGGTCTAACAGACAGAAGCCATTTATGGCGGGATTATTTTGTCACAGGGATGGTTGCGAAGAAAGGGCAAACACGGTTCACCTGCAAAGTCCAATTCTCAAAATGATCCTGCAGTAAGCTACACTATAAAAGAGCATCCCTAAAAGCAAAAGCCCCCATAAGGACTGTCCCTCAATCATTTCTCTGTCCCAGCCTCCTGAGTACGAAATGCCATCATGGCTGAGCATAGAGAAGTGATTTATAACTAAAATGTAGCCTGCAATAGCTAAAGGTCTACATGAGACTGGAGAGTGTGTTTGCTGAGTTACTATGCAAATTTAACAATTAAATCTTCTCTCAGTTCCTGAGGGAATAAGGGGGATTACTAAGGAGAAGGAATTTGACACAACTGGAAAAAAAAAAGAGATGAAAATGGAAGGATTCCCTGCAGTTGATCAGTTCTGCCCTGCACAGTAGGCATCACAGCAGTTAGTGAGAATTACTACAGAGATTTCCAGGAAGATTTGTACAATGCAGGGAAAATACAATGAGGAAATATAAAACCTCCGCTCTGTAAGTCAACTTTTATTTGTTTGTCTGTTTGCAAAACTGAATTATGAATTTATCTTCAAGGCCTTGATTGAACTCCACACTTTCTTGTGTCTGCATCCAGCCAACTAAAAATAACTAAATAACCTCAGAAAGGAAAAAAAAAAGAAAGCCAACCAAGAGACAACAAGTCTCTTTGGTTTGACTGATCTGAGCCTTTTTAATTTTTTTTTATTATTATTATTTAATTTTTTTTTCACTACCCCACTTCCAAAGCTTGGTAGTTTGAACAAGAGACTTCTGTTTTGACAGCTTGTCTCCTGGGTTCCTCACTGAAAAGGCCAAAGCTCCCAGTGAAGCAGCAGTAGCTGCCTTTAAACGGGAGACGAGCACTTCTTGCTTTCCTGTACTGCATGCAAATAGAGAGCCTCGCTGCTACCCAGCTCTGTCAAGCATCCCTCTAACGTGCCTTCTGCATGGCAATAGCCAGTACAAGTGATCATCCAGCAATGTGTCTTTGAGTGTGTTAATGTCTCTGACCCTGGTCCACTGATCATCTGCTTCGGCGGGGGACTCGTCATCTGTACAAACAGCATTTACAGAGCCCGCAGCCTCCCGGCTGTACGTGACGGGGAGCACTGCTTTATGCTCTGGCTGTTCAGCAGAGCTCGGTGAAGGGCAGGTGCCCCTTCCATGCTTGTAAGTAACACTTCCATGACAACACCTTCAGCTCATTAGTTTTGTTTGTTTCTTTCTGGAATGGCAGTATATTTTCTAGCTTTTTAAGTGCGCTGAAGAATGGGCCATCATATCTGTTACTAAGCTACCCACGGGGTAATTCAGGAAAAGACTGGAGGTTTTAAAAACAGAGGAGAGATGATCACACAGCAGAAGCTATATTTACACCTCCAACCCCCACCTCACCACCTGATCCACTGCTGCGGTGCCAGAACCAGAGCCCAATACGTATATTCATAGTCACATATGCATGAAAATATGTTTAATAAAGTGAGAAACTCTAAACCCAAGTTAACAAAACTTCAAGGAAAGGCAGTCAAGACACTGCCGTCTTCTACTTTGCTGTTTGTTTATTTCTTTGATGAAGAAACAAAGCGATGCTGCTTTCTCTTTGCCAAAGGGAAACCAGCTAGCCAGTCACCATCAGGGGGGTTAAAGGGAGGGTGGATTTTATGGGAGTGGGGGACCAGATGGGTTGTCAGGGTGTTTGTGAAGGTGATCTTTGAGTCAACATGTGTAGTAGTTTTCCTAGGGCCATGAAGCAACTCCTGGCTGCCAAGACCCGGGCCACCATCCACATCTCATTTTTGACCTGGCTGTGTCCCCCAGCCAGGAATCTGAAGCTGCAAATTCTGTGCCAGTACGAGATATCAGTGCCATAGCTTGGGAAAAACCTCATAGCCAGTCGACACAATGAAACATGCTCCAGATTTGTAACCTAGAAGCAAAGAAAAGATGGAAACAACAATATACAGGATACATGGTGAGGTCTCCATTTAGTCACATCAAAATCATTTGCTGATTGCCCAATATACATTTACATATCTTCTAAAAATGACTCCATACTAGGAATAGAATATTGTAATGTGTGATGTAAATGTTTGGACTCTGGCAGAATTGATAGGGGAGGCTGATATGGTCCCTTATCTGCAGTAACAGGGGAGAAAAGCCACAAGCAAACCATCATTTTGCTTTGTTGTGTCCTGTACAGACTGTTTCAGGTTCTGGTTAAATCTCTAAATCTCTACCCAGAGATTTTTGATAACTTTCACAACACAAATATTTCAAGACACCGCTGTGTGGAAGATCATGAGTGGGCAGTGGATATTCCTGTATTTATGTCCTTATCTTGCCAAACTTGAATGCCCCTTTCTTCAGTCCTGCTCTAAAGACTGGACCCTAACTAGACAGTGTGGGCAGAGATGAGGAACAAAAATATGACTGATTTTCTATTTTCTTCTCCCTGCACACATACTTACCCACAGGGAATGTGTTTAACTATCATCGATGCCATGAGCTGTGGACATGAACAGCAGCCAGGCAGAGAGAGCAGGCCAGGGAGAAGGATTCATCCAACAGACAAATTCAGCAGGATTGGTGTGGGGGTGAAGGAGGACAGAAATGATAGTGCAGCTCTCCTGGCCCACAGACAGCAGAGAGGAAAAGATGCACAATGTGGCACTCAGTCAAAACATACTAAAAACGGAAGAGGGAGAGAAAATAGTTGACCAAGCACAGGCACTTGGCTAAAGAAACATGAAGAAGAGAAAATGTCACCTTCAGGGAGGAGGTGGTTCTGAAAATGCCAATTCAGGTACAGTCTGAACCAGGGCAGGGAGATATTTAAATGAAAAGGCTCCTGTTTACTTTAACAAATTGCTGCACAATGACAATCTACTTGCTTCTCTGCCACTTTCTTCCCAGCAGTTTCTCCCTCCTATAACCTGTCTTGTCTTATTTGCAGTGTCAGGTTGGCTCACAAGCCCTGCCTCCTTTCCTGCCAGCTCACCTGCTGCCCCAGCCAGCTTTTGGAGTAGCCACAAATCCTCCACTGCCACTGCCTTTTGCTGACAGCAATTTCTGGAGTAAGTATCTCTGGTAGCTCAGCTTTAAAGCCGGCATGCACTGGGTCACACTCCCTTTGTGGGCTTTTCATCAGTCTTTTCCATGTCAGGATGGGAATAAGAAGAAAATACATAAACTGAGCCTGAGATATGCTAAGGAGTGGAAGAATCCTTCAATGCTTGGTTGCTATAAGCCAGAATACCCACCCATTAGTTTTATAAGCATCAGTGTAACTCACAAAATTAAGGAAAGGAAAAAAAATTCCACCCTGAAGCATTTTTTTCTTGGTCACGTTAAACATTTTTCCCTTGAACAGCAGGGTCCATAAAGGAAATGCTGATACAACCTTAACCTTGGCAGCCCAAGCACTGGGGCTGTGATAATCAATGTAAAGAGCAGCATCAGTGCTTCTAGCATCAGTAAGAATCCTTGAGAACCTTGCATAGAGTGGTACAAACAGAACAAAAAAAAGGGTCACAACTCAAAGGGCTTGGGAATTTCTCTTCTGCTGAAGTTCAAAGGCTTCTTTGTCTTTGATATGAAAACAATATGAAAATACAATGTCATTTATCCACAGTCTTAAAGCTGAAGTTAAGTCCTATCTGCATACACATCTTGACAGCTTTAGTCCAGAAGAAAGTAGCTATTGTAGATCTTGAGCATACGTGCCACTACATATGTGGAAGCTGTGTGCATGTGTGAGAACAGTTGCAATAGGGACAGCCTGTTATTAGGAAGCAGATATGCTGAGTTTCAGGTTTATGTTACCAGGAGACTCAAAAAAGTTGAAACTCAGCCTAACCAGGCTGCCAATGGCCTCTAATGAAAATTTCCATTTGGAAAGGCTTGATGTTGACTTGGCATGACACCAAACAAGCAGCCTGCTGCAAAATTTTACACCAATTGTATTTCTCCTAATTAAACCCTGTCTGACCTCAGCATTAAGAAACAATTTGTTTCAGGATATAACCAGCACACATAAGCAATTACATTCTGTTTGCCCTATTAGCATTATTTGGCTTCTATGCTTTCCAGTGCTCTTACTGTTGCAAATGCTGCCTGGGAGCCAGAGGCATAGAGAGCATGGAGTGCTTGAACTTTTCTTTGTGGGGTAGAGAAAAAAGACAGGAGAGGAATGGAAGTTTAAAATGAAAATATAATCTTTCACTCAAACCGTAGGCATCTAGAACTGGTCAGTTGCTACCTTCAAGTTTTTTCAGGGACAATGGAAGACAGAAATGAAGTGACTTATGCAAACCATTGAGAACACATATATCAATTTGCTGCAATTAAAAAAAATTAATAAAGATGATAAAATCATTATCTAGTATCTGTGCTAGTTATTATTTTTGATCCAGTTCTCTGATTTTTGCTTCTCACTAGTTGGTTAGAAATAGCAGAAAGGAAAGACTTTGACATCCTGGCTGAGAAAAACGCTAAAAACATAACCTCCTGTTAGCAGGACACAGGATGCACTTCTTGTCTCTGTCTTTCTGACAGCCAGGGAAAAGTGGCTGTGGGAAGACAAGTGATTTGGAGGTGGAGGTGAGAGGTGGGACCATGATGCAGCTCCACTGCTGAGGGACACTTTTGGAGACTTTTCCAGTTTGTTAGGAGTAATTCTCACTGGCAGTTCTGTACCCCTCAGGCACAGAGAGGAGAATTATTTAATACATATGGGATGTGAGTATATAGAAATCATCTCTGCATCATGGTTTCTTCACAGGCCAGTGCTCTGGAAGACCTGTCAAGCACAGGACAAATCAGTTACAGTTTGGAGATCTCAACATCTTTAATCCACAATGGGACAGAGCTTATGCCTAAATTAGACATTTCCATGTTTCTTTGCCATTGTGAGACTAAAGAAGACTTTCTAGTGTTCAAATATCCAAGGAACTGACTGGAAAATAGCAGCAAGATGTATTTGTGCCAAGGCCGTTAACCCTCCATTCTTGCCAACATCAAATTAAATAAACTGAGAAAACAATTTGCATTACACTGTCACAGTGATATACAGTTGAGGCAACCTTTTGGAAAACTGAGCTTGTGAAGAGGTGGAGTAGATACAGGCAATGGCTATGTTATCAGACCTGCTAGTGACTCAGCCTGACCTCTGGAAACCAGCTCCATGGGTCTATGTACAGCCTTTGTGTACAGTTGTGTCAGATTCCTGTGGGACTCTCTACACAGGAAGGACATGGATCTGTTGGAATGTGTCCAGCAGAGGGCCATGAAGGTGATCGGAGAGCAGAGTGCCTCTCCTGTGAATACAGGCTGAGAAATTTAGGGTTGTTCATCCTGGAGAAGAGAAAGCTCCAGGGAGACCTTAGAGCAGCCTTCCAGTATCTGAAGGGAGCTCCAGGAGAGCTGGAGAGGGACTCGTTGTCAAGCAGTGGAGTGATAGGATTAGGGATTTTTATTGGTGTTTTAAATTAAAAAAGGGGAGATTTAGATTAGATTTCAGAAAGAAATTCTTTACTGTGAGGGTGGTGAGGCACTGAAACAAGTTGCCCAGAGAAGTTGTGGATGCCCCATCCCTGGAAGTGTTCAAGGCCAGGCTGGATGGGGCTTTGAGCAACCTGGTCTAGTGGGAGGTGTCCCTGCCCATGGCAGGGGGTTGGTTGGAACTCGATGATCTTTAAGGTCCCTTCCAGCTCTAACCATTTTATGATTCTATGATGACTCAGAAGGGCCATGAAGAACAGCCTCCTTTTTCTACCTCTGCTGCAAACTGCTGGTAAGTTTTCCTCGTGATCTTCTAGATGATGAAGTGTACCTAAGTGTGTGAAGCAGCAAAAACAGAGCCTGTGACTGCTGGAGAACATGAAATCAGCTGGTGTGAAAATGTGTAGAAGTGATCACTTCTGCCCCTTCCTGTACTTATTCAGGCCCAAAGGACGGAAAAGAAGGAGCAAACCCTGCCTTTTTACAGGCAGTTGAACCGTCTGCTTGACCAGAACAGCAGCAGCCACTTCCCAGGTTTGCTTTCACATGAATTAAGCTAGAAGATACTCTTGTACTCTTGTACCTGTCCTGCCTATCTTTTACATCCATGTGCAGCAAATGGAGTACCGGGATGTGAGATTCAGGATCCAAGATCTGAAACTGAGATGAGACACAAGACAGCATAAGGCACATCTGGAGTCTGAAATTTTTATGCTGAACAGGCACAGCTACTTATGGTTACTTCAGAATTGCTATGGATTAGCTAAAAATGTATATATGAATAATTATCAAAGTATGCTTTAACTTGCGAGATCCTTTCAGCTCTCAAGAAAACATTTAACACTGAATAAATACAAATATGCATTTTACACATTGCCTAACTACGCTCATTCTTTTCTATGTATTTGCATATTTGAACAATTGACTGTAAAGGATGTGTTGTGCTGTCCCACATATAAGCCCAAGAGAGCATTGCTAAATCCTATGCTAACTCTTCGAAAACATAAAGCTTAATTTTATTTAAGTACCAACTCATGTAGCTTAATATTCTTTCTTGGTTTGATTTTCTTTCCCCATGTCAGTCTCATAAAAAAACTAAACAACCACCCAAATGCAACCTACCTTAGCACCTGCAAAGTTAAGAAAAAATGCTTCAAAAAGGGAGGTTCTCTCTTGGAGCTGTCTGTGAGCAGATACAACATGTTCTTTACAGTCCATTGTGTAAATATGAAAATATGTGGAAATGGAATATATTTAGGCAAGTTTTAAAATGCATAATATTTATTCAACTCTAATAGCTTCTTATTAGGAGTCAATAGAGTCTATCAACTAAATGGGTATTTCAACCATTTTCAATAGACACATTATTTACTCAATAGACCATAATGATTCTGAAGGAGGCATTAGGGCCTATTATGCAAATCTGTGTGTATTGTAGGTGTATTCAAAAATAGTGAAATTTTGACCCTGGCTGTTCTACAGATCCTGATGCCATGCCCCTTTAGAAAGCAAATTGTGCAAACCTAGTTTGAATGAAATAAAAAGGTTAGAAGTAGCACAGTGGAAATAATAGATTTTTTTGGGCTGGGCTACTGAGCAGAGAATATAACAAATTTTCAGTTCAACGTGAAGCAGTCTTTTTTTTCAGCAAAATAAAAAAAATGGAAAAAATAATTTTGTCTCAAAAGAAGCATTTCCTTTCACACAAAATGTTTTCACTCCTATTTTATCCAGTAGCTGCACAAATAACTTCATTGCATTTTCAGCTGGTTAGAGCATTCCACCAGGAGACCTGCAGTGAATAACCTTCTTGACACTGGATGTGAGAGGGAGGAGTTTGAACATGAATTTGGACCTTTGCTAAAATGGCAATGCCAGTCACCCAACACTACTGTTGGTCAGACCTCCTATTTCTTTCCAGCTATATCACTCGCAAATTGTTTCAAGCTGACTGAGAGCAAATTTAAAAAAAAAAAAAAGTAGTTTACTGCAGAAGAAAAAGGCCCATCTGTACTGGCATGGGCAAATTCTAATAGCACTTGGTAGGTGACCTGATTTAAAACTAATGGGTTTAATGAAGATTTGTCTGATTTTAGTTGGTTTTAGCTCTGTGTTCCTCATTGCGTACCAGATACAGAGACATTTCTTTAGGGACACCGATAAGCATCCTAGAGCAGACATATAACTAGAAAAGATACATCCAACTCACATAAAACCAAGTGAAACTCTCTCAAGTTCAGCTGAAAGTGATGAAAGAGGTGTCTTCATTCTTCCCAAACATTTTCCGAAAGAAGAAAGAATATAGATCCATACCCAACAAATTAAAATACAGCAGGGAACCCTGGACTAAGATATCCAGACTAACCTGAGAACCAGAAGTAATATAACAAGAGAGTGGACAAAATATTTTCCATGTGTGGCTCTATAGCTTGTACAAAGTCTCCAGGTACTGGGTGGAAACTGCTGCCCAGTGCTTTTGGATCTCCACTGGGACTTTGCATTGTCCTGCAGAGAGAGAATGACATAAACACATTAAAAAATACCAAATTGACTTTGCTTCCACTTGCAGTTTACTGTGAGACTGGGAGGTTATTGTGATTTGAATGGCTCCTTTTAATTTTTATTTTTTTAACGCTGAAATACTCAAAACCAAACAAATGACCAAATGACTGGATCTGCTTGTGTCAGGAACAGACACATAAAACATCTGTAGAAAAAAAGTCAGTTATATGCAGCAATGACAGCAACTAAGTTATGTTCTTTATCTACATATAACTGTGTCTAATGAGTATTTTTCAGAAAAGGCACAGTTGCAGGCACAGCAAAGTTTGTGGGAAGAAGCAATATTTTGAATAAAATTGTACTGTTTGGAATTGTGTGCACAGAACTAATAGACATGCATTCTCAGTTGTGTACAGCTGGTAGATTTGCAGAAAACCAGATGGAATTCTGGGCACTCAGACCCTTCATCACATTCTGTTCATCAGAAATTAATTTGCAATTACAGCCCACAGGATGACCAAGATTGTATGAGTGCATGATGTTATACAGTATACTCTTCATATTCTTCTCTGAAGACCATACAAAGTGAGTTACCTGCACGGCCACTTATAGTTTCCTTATTTTCAGTAGTGGCAGTGACCAGGTCTTCCCAGAATAAGGTTGCCAGTGAGTATCAACCCTGGTTTCCACAAGTTGAGAGCTGTTATTGACAGAAATATGAGACAAATGACCTTCATATGGCAATTCTTATTGCTGGTCTGGAGCTTAGAAGTAGAAATGGACAATGTGTAAGGGTCAACCAGGAAGGAGGGTGAAGAACTGAGTATCTTGACTTTCCAGACAAAAGAACCATAATCCTGCTATTCTCATCTGTATTTGGGCTTTATGGTCTTATACCAACAACAACAGAACATCCTTTTTCTTTCCTTTTTTTTTCCTCTTTGGTCTTTGTGGGAAAGAATTATTGAAATTAGTTTTGGGGCAGATGAATACCCTGGAGGTGCTTTGGCCCATTACTTTCTTTTAGACCATTTGCCTTTAACTCTCACTTGAGCTACTGTTCTACAAAGTTAATAGCTGCAAATTCTTCAGGGATGGTTTGTTAAATCATGTCCAAGAAAATAAATATAATGAATGAACAATCTCAGGAGAAAGCCCTGACATTTAAAAAAAAAAAAAAGGAAATGAGTCTCAGAAGAATCAAGCCATGAAATAGGCAAAGTACATTAACAAAAGTGAGATATGTTTTACAGCAATTAGAGGAGGTGATGAAGACTTCTCCAGGGGACCACACCTGAGCTCTTGAAAGCTCAACCAAAAGTCTGTTGTGTACTCCATCCCAGCATCTGACAGGATAGACCTAAGTGTGCTCTGCTCATAACTTCCTTCCCACTTTCCCAGCATTTCAATGTGCTTTTGCTGCTGCTGAATCAATGGTCTTTGATATGAGGAAGCTGGAGCATAGCTTTGAACTCCACTGAACCCAATTATATCTGGTCATTTCAGAGAGCTGTGATGGTGTGACTCTGAACTAGGAGGCAGAGAGGTCACAACAGACTTCAGTGCTGCAGCTGGAGCAGCAAATTCATCCCGTGCTGTGATATTGCAGGTGTGTTCCCGAAAAGAATTGAAGATCTGAATTAAGTGCCGGACTAATTAATAGGAAGGCATTCTGGCGACTGGTGTATCCTGGGGTTAATGCCTTTTAATTGTCATGGCACAAGTGGTAAGTTTTATCTCTGAGAGTTCCTGGAGGTGTGTAGGGGATTTAAATCCTTTGCTGAAATGGAGGAAGTCAGCTTTTTTCCCACTGCCAGTACAGAGCATACCTCTTGTCTCTGACGATGACACTTGCAGTTTAATGTTCAAGAGAGGATGAGCATAGCAGGCACCTTAATTTCCTAGGGAAATACAGGGAATACCACATCAAAATGATATTAGAAAGCAGACTTAGTTTTGCCCATGGCTTGTGTAATTAAAACCTAGCCTGGTGACAGGGTACTACATATAGAGAGAAAGACACCCTTGGGCAGAGGACTGCTGAAGTCTTATGCATCGCTAAAGTCCTATTTAAGCCTTTTTTTTTTTTCTTGGCTTTATTAAAACCAATTTCATTCCTCAGCCCTGAAAATGCACCTGTGAAATGTTTCTGTAGGCCTTCCCTGGTATCGACAGCTCTCAAGCACTCATTGCTGATTCTGTTCTTCCAGGAACAAAGCCGGTGAATCTTTCCTCCACCACATTAAGGAAGAGCGGCCTCCACCTGGTTCTCATGGCTGCCAGTGACTTCCCTCAAAAAGAGAGGAGGGCACCAAGAAGACCTGCCTTCCGCCTTATTCTCAGGTAAAAAAAAAACAAAAAACCTGCACCTTTCACATGCACACACATGCATGTTTTAGTCCCCTTTCACATTAAAAGGAAGCAAAAATTCACATTAAGATCTAGCCCTTCCTCTCTAGCATATGTTTCAATTACAGATAAATCTTTGCTTTGGATACAAAAGAAATCTGAGATCTGTTCTTGCTTTGTGTTCATGTGACTGGAGTTTGGCATTACCTAAAGAGGTTTAGGTAATGGCTAAATCCATATTTTTCTTGTACTTCTAGCTACTGTATAAGAAGTCTGGGCTCTTTTTATTGGTCCCTTTTGATTGCTGGAATACTTTCCACTCTTTCTAAATACAATTTTAAATGCAGGAGAAGTCTTCTTGGGATGGGCTCTGAGCAGTGCCCATTGGAATTTAACCCACTGGTTTGTTACAAACACAGTTTTACAGTTCTGATTATTCCTTGTACTCCTTATGAAAAGCTGCCATGAAATAACAGTGAAAAATGAACTTTTCCATGTAAAAATTATGTTGAGAAATCTGTGGTAATAATGTTGAAATTCCCAGGTTTCTAATTGTCCTGGTTTGAGGTAAAACGAACAAATTTTCTGTTTTACAGTTTTACTTTCTTAGCTGGGTCTCTTCTAACTANGTCTGCCTTTGATCCTGATCCGAGCGTTCCTGACTCTAGATCTGGAATCCAGCTCCTGTCGATCACCGAGTCCAGTTTGGGACTTTTCCTGAAGCCTGCTGGTGACGTGGTCGTCATCCTGGGAGCTTGATACGGTTTTGTATATACTGTATACTCCCTTTTTCCTAATTTTCCTTTTTATTATATTACTTATATTTTCATTAAAGTAGTTTAGTTTGTTCTAAACTCTTGAATCTCTTTAACTCCTTCCTCTCCTCTCTGACCAAAAGGGGGGAGGGGGGGACATCTGTCACTCAGGTTTTGGTAAATTTGGTTGAAACCACCACACTAATCATTCTCTTGATATTGAGAAGTTTATTTTCAGGTAGTCAGACTGAAAGTGGGAAGGGACTGATTTAAAATGCATATTGTGAGAAGACATTCCAAATTTTTAAAGTGCAAAACTAAGCCAAGTTCTTTGTTATTTTTAGCTGAAACAAAGTTAACAGAAAGTAATTGTAGCAGAATTAAGAGAAAATAGTTCCCTCCCAAAATCTCAAAACATAGAAGTGGGGAACTACTGCTTCCCAAAGGGTACAGATAGTCATAAAGGCCTTATCTAAGGACTGTATCTTGTTTGGGTTTTAAGAAAACATGAAAGCTGCCGAATTTTCAGTTCTAAATAGTGTTTAAGGCAGAGAGAGTAGCAAATGGAAAATGAACCCCAAAAAGTCCCAGTATTGTACCTCCAGAATTACCAGTAAGCCTCTTATGAGTGCTCTTCAGATACTGAAGACAATTTTTCTGTCTTAACATCACATCAGTAAAAATTAGTTCTTTCTAATAACTCTCTCAAACATTGCCCTTTTAAATGCCTTTCATACATAAACAAATGGTGGCATTCATCTAAGAAAAGTGCCCAATGGCCAGAAGCAGAAGTCAACTGCTAACGATGGGAAACTGGACTTTGTTAGCTTTTCATAGCTCTCAGGTTACTTACATATTTAAAGATTCCCAGGACTAGGGCCACAGGTTTTTGTGCAAATACCTGAATAAATACCATCTGCAATGCTACAAAGGTGAGTTGGACTTTGAATCTGGGAAGGTGTTTTATGTCTTCTGATATAAGGAAGTTAATGAAATTGCTTTAATCAAAACAATATACAAAATCCAAGAGTATTGATAACCTTATCCTCAACAACAAGGCATTTGATCATGTAGGGTGGGATTTCTTCTGAAAATCACAGAGAAACGTTCCTCCAGAGTATTGTCAGATGCTAATATTTCCTTCTGTCATGATAGCCTTCAGTGTAGCAGCAGATTAACTTTCAGAAAGGAGGAAACAGATCTAGTTGGGGTTGTTGACATTGTTACGATCAAACTGCAGATGCTCTGATATATTCAGTAAGATTCTGAAAGGGAATTGAATATTTCTAATGTTTTTTTTTTTTTTTTTAAATATACAGGATCCACAAGTTATACTGTATTGCCCTGTGGGTCTGGAAAAAGATACATGTGGTCCAAGAGAAGTCCACATAGAACCATAATGCTGTGGAGAACGACATCTTTTGATGAAGATCATCTGTGATTTTTTTTTCATCCGTCTGTTTCTGCTGTCCATTTGACAAAACCAATTAGAACTCATTCAATTTACCATCCATATAGTTAGAGTTGACACAGTCAGAGGACAAAACTCCCACAGGGTGTAAAAGCTCCGAAATCAGCATATGAAGGGTTTCATTTCAGAATGGTTAGCACCAAGGATTCCCGCTGAGAACAATGAGAAATGCTGTTTGCTCATTTCATGGCCTTCTCCGATGGCTGAACAGGCTATGAAGTCCTAAGGACTTATGAAAATAGAAACTTTGGGTTCTAGCCTGGGAGCACATATTGCAAGTGATCTTGTTTCATTTGGTACGGTCATGTGAGAAGGTCATTTACTTTCCCATCTAAAACCAAGGTGTACTAGTCTTTAATATTTCTTCTCAGTCTGTGCCTTGACTCAAACATTGTGTCTGTTTGCAATAGGTAAAAAGGAAAAATATTGTGGATAGTCTTTTTCAGGTCATTATTGTAAATAAGTAAAGAAATAAATAGATATTTAAAATTCATTGCAAAACCGGTGACTCTTCTCAGCATGTTGTCCTAGTTGCATGTTATTCAAATTCATCAAAATATATTACCTGTAGCTCATTAATTCCTTCACAATGACTTGCTGCTGCGGTCTTGTTTCTTTTATGCAAACTGTGATTTTCTTCTTCCTTTTCAAGAGAAGGAGAGGAGAAGATAGTTGTTGCCTCTTTCCCTCTGCCAGGAGCTGTGTTTATCTCACTGGGTAGTGGAACTTCAGCATCATGATAGGGACCTGCCAGTTGTGGCAATTCCCTTCTTGAGGTACCTCTTACACTCTTTAGTGGCTTTTTTGTTGCAGCAGAGCAGTTTCACAGCCGACTTCAGGTGTGCTGTTTGAATATCACTTTCCCAACAATTCAAATGAGTTCATCCATCCTTGACACTTGCACACAAGCACTCTGGAAATGCATTATTTAAAGTCTTCCTTTCTTGGTGTTTCAGAAATAAAGGTGTAAACTTTCTGTAGAGATCTGAGAAAAAAAATATTTCCTTTGCTCTTGCAGGAAGAAGTGAAAGGCCAGCCTTCAAGCTGCATGTACCCCCAGAGGGCCCTTGCACCAGGATAGGTGAGAATTACTGCAGATAATATTGCTGTCTCCCTCTCTATAGCTGAGGAGGGTGAAGCCACTGAGGCATGCTGTGCTGATGACACCTTGCTGCTACAGTCACCAGAGGGACAGTGAGATGTTACCAGAGCAACCACGCGTCCCGCATCACACCTTCTGCTGGGCTGGGGCGGTAGGAACTGCTTTAAAAGTTTTATCAGGTCTTTTCAAGATTTATGATGCTTCTATGCCTTCTACTCTTGCCTGCTTGACCATTTTCTTGTAGTGAGAAGCAAACAAGGATGCTAAAAAGCACACGGTATGGCAAACATATTTTGAAGGGCATTGTGAAGGGCTGGGGTCTGGAAATTCAGTATTGAGAGTGTGAGGAAAGATGGCTGAATCTTGTTTTGATTTTTATCAAGTGTGCTTTTGCCTTCTTCCAGAAGTGCTTTACCAATAGGTGCCAATTTGAGGGAAGATGTGAAGAAGAGGACTTTTGAGGGCCAAGTCTCCTTGTCTCTCAAGGGTGTAAAAATCTCCAGGTTTCTAAGCCAAAGTCTGGGCATTTCTTTATTCTACAAGTCAAGAATTGTACAAAATATGAGCCTGTGAAGCCTCTCAGAAGATGGGCTTTTCACTCCATTACAGAATAAAAACAAGTTTGAAAGCTTATGAGCTGGAATTGCTGATCTCCAGATAGCAGTACATGATGAGCATTTCCCTTACAAAACACCCAGATAAATACTCCAGAATATTGCAATAGCAATCCCGAGTAGAGCTGTAAAACCAATGTACAGTGGATGTGTTGGAGCAGAATGGTGACAAACTGCAGCAGTTTAGGGGAAGCATCTGTGCGTGTGGCGGCGTGGAGTACAGACCCAGCCGGTGTGTCACATGCAAGCGGTACCTCTCGTTGGAGCCATGTCTCTGTAAAGCAATAGAAAAAGAGCCGAGCTTGTTCAAGCATGGGATGTAAGAACATCTGCCCTTCAAAATGACAGTAATGCATCAGGTAAATGGAGGTGAGCTTGAGCCACATGCTGCATCTGACATAATTAAAGGTGATGGAAAAGTACTGCTGCTGTAATGGGAAGATATGGTTTAATACATCTATCACAAAGGATGTCTTTGTAAGAAGAGTGGAGCAGGAAATAAAGATGCACTAGATTTTTACTAGCAACAAGATTTCCCAGTATGTATTCTGCAGCTTTCATCAGAAAATTGGTAGCACCTGCTGCAAAATGACTGTTATCTCTGGGCACATTTGAAAAGTTAAGCTACACTTCTATGGATTATGTCAGGTTACATCTTATGGTAAGGGACAAATCATGTGCAATGGCTTAGCCCTCCAACTTATTGGATCTTTGGGTAACTGTCAGGATAGTATGAGAAGTGATGGACAAAGCTTAGATTCAGGAGACAAGGGTCTTGTGGTGTTAGATTCTCACCCTGGCCTCATACCACAGACTCCTTCCCAGACCCTATATTTTGAACCCTATGTCAAAATCTTAAATGGCGTATGCAAAATAAGAATAATAAATATGACTGACCCAAGTAACAGAGTTTCATGAGGAGAATGTGTGTCACGAAAAAAAAGAAAAAGAAAAAGAAAAAGAAATCAGGCCAGGCAAATGACTGCACAGATTGCAATTTAGATAGAATAAATGCACTAAGACCAGCAAGAAACCCATTTGAATATTCAAGCTGAGAAAGAACCAAGGCATGCACCAGAGTTTTAGTTGCCTCAGTCATTAACCAAGCACAGATTTTAAAGATGTTCAATAAATGGAATTGACAGGTCTTCACAAGACAGTTAATATGGGAATGAAATGACAAATCAGAGTAAAAGGTTACACCCGATTGCTGTATTGCGGCAGAAGAAATTTTATGTAGTGATCTTACTTCAGGAAAAAGAAAGAAAAAAAAAATAAATATGAAGGAGGCAAGTTAGGAGACAGAACCTGTATAAAACTTATGCTTTATCTGTGTTATTAGAAAGAAAAGATTAGCAAACATCCACTGGGAGGTGTCACCGAAGCAAGGCAAGACATGAGGAAAAGGATCCTTGAAAGAACGGAGGGGCAGCACCAACTGATTGGAGATTTTAATGTAAAAAGCAGATCCACTATGAACACGGAGAGATTCCCAGCTCCGGGGTGAAATGCTTTATTTGGTGCTATGGCTGATATGCAATGGAACAAGCAAACCTTGTCACCTTTCTGTCCATGAGGGAAGGACTCAAAAATGCCGAGGCAAAGCCTACTGTGAATCAGCTCTGCAGTTGGCAGCTTTTGTACTCTTTTCAATCTAAAAGCTGCTGAAGATGGCTTGCTACATGGTTTCTGGTCCTCCCCGCTTCCCCAAACTGCAGATGCTGGTAAACCTGTGATGTCCTTCAGGTCTCCTTGGGAATTACAGAGTCCCTCCTGGTGAATGGCCAGTGCCATGAAGAACTATGGTTTATCAGAGCTTAGGGAATGGCATGAGCAACTTGGTGTTGCAAATAGAGGGTTTCTTGGCTGAAGCCCTCAAGTGAGAGAGCAGAAGTCTTGCAAGAAGAGCTGGCCATTTGCTGTGGAGTGGGAGCAGCCAGCCAGCAGGGCTTGGACGTTGAGCTCTCTAGGGTGGAAGATCCGGGAATTCCTGAATGAGAATAACAGTCTTTGCTGACACTTTTGCTTTTATTGCATTCAGGGAAATGGGCCTTGGGTGAAATTTTCCCTCCCTTTTTGGAGGATGGTGTAAGTAAACAAGATTATTTTAAGATTATGCAAGAGTACAATTGACTTATGCTGCTGATTTCTTATGCTAATAGAAACAACTCTGCAAGGCTTGGAAATTTTGGCTAATCATTCTGCCAAAATTGCAACTTATTTTAATAATAAAGATGTCTATTGATGACTTTGTTCTGGATTAACTTATCCAATCACAAATGCCTTTTCTCCATAGTTTCTTTGTACATTTTTTTTTTGATATTAAAAAAAAATATTTGGAAAAGCCTCAATAAATAGATTACAGGAACTGAAAAGATTTCCATTATCATGCAAGTTCTTTCCCTTTCAGCATTTGCATGATGATCATTTAATAGCAGAATGCAATTAGGGCAACTAGGGAAAAATGTATGGCTTTGCGTTACATGATCTTGCCTTGATTTGCCAATACTGTGAGTGAACAAAACAGACCCACAAAGCTGATTTCACTTGAAAATCCAGATTGACCACTGGTGCAGATGTTCTGTCAGGACATTTTTGAACAGAAATGCATGTCTTAGAACTGTTCCCAGCTCTTTTTCTCCTCAAAAGGGAGAGATGAACTCAGGGTCAGCTGTTTTATTTTTTTTTTTCTGGTAATTTTACAGACAGGATTATTTGTAATCCCATTTTCTGGAAAGACCTAGTTCATGCTCAGCAGTATAAAAGTTCCCTGGTCTTTTCCCTTCCAAAACCACTGTGCTGCTTTCCACACACAGCCCTCTGCTCTCCCTCTCCTGCTGCTGTGGGCACTGCATTCTCCTGTTGGTATTGTCTGGGTTGCAGCTTCAGTCACAGATACCTCACTGCTTCTGAATTTGAAGACTGCAAGACACACCTGGAGATCTGGTCTTTTCCAGATGTGGGGCAGACCAGCTGTGCTGTATATGTAGGGAAATGAAGATTGCTACACCCTTGTGACATCCAAAAGGGAAGTGCAGACACAAAGAACTGTAGAGCCAACCATCATTTTCCTTTTGCTTATTTCTGTTTTGTTTTCCACAATGCTGAACCCCTTTTTCAGGGGGATCCTGTTTTGGAATAATTTAGTCTCATGTGCTGTGTTTCTCAAATTGGAAAATTTCTGCTATATTAATGTGATAAAATTATTTATAAGAACTATAATGAATACTATTGATTTCACAAATTGTGACTGCAGCATCCACACAATGGATACTGTGGGAAAAATAATTTGGTCCAAAGGTTTAAGAACTAATAATATTTACAGGGAACAACTTAGTAAAGAGATTTCTGGAAGGGTAAAATTCCCATTTTTGTGTGCTGATGACATGGAGTGGTGATGGCAGCAGGGTAGGTAGGACAGCAGAAAAAAGCTTAGCTTTTTTTTCCCTTTGCTTTTGCGAAAGACTTGTTAACAGTGTGGGACTCTTTACTTTTTAGTGAACGAGTTTATGGTTTTGTGGGACTTGATCTCATATAGGTAATATTCTAGTAATACAAGACTCTATGAGGTTGCCAAAGAACTTGTACTCTAGCAACCTTCCCTTTTCTCAATGCCTGTAGCAGAAGGTGAGCTCTGCTTTATGGAAGGGTGATTTTTCAACTTCCTGCAGAGCCATCCCACATCCTCCAGTATTGTTTAAAGGTGAATACGGCTAATGAAATAAAAATATCTTGCTTGTCCTTAGCTGTTCTGGAGAGGAACCTTGGCCCGTGCTCCTGTCTACACTGACCAGAGTGTCCTTGTGACTTTGATCCTGTCTGTCTCTGCAATACAGTAACCCAGGCATCAGTCTTTGTGCTTTCCACCCTTGGTCCCTGCTGCCATTTCTATAGCTGCTAAAGGTAATATTAAAAAGGAAAAAAATTACTCATAATAACGTCTTGCTGCTTACTCTCACTCTCTTTTTTAGGGTACGTGCATATGTGTGCCAGTTGCATCAATTAAATAGCAACCCGTTCAGGTACGTTTACAGTCTGCCTTTGAAATGCCAGCCCCATACTGTACTTACCAATTAAGCATGAGCAGATTAATGGGATTCATTGTTCTCTTGGGTTAACTCCACCATATTGTCATTAGGTGGGTACGCCCTCATGAATCCAAGTCTTCTTTCTGTGAAAGGAAATGAAAGTGCACGCTCAAAAAGTAGGGCAATTTCTACCAAGCAGAATCAGCTAAGAGGAAAAAAAAGAAAAGAGTCTCCTCCCTCTCACTTTTTTATGTCAGTTGTTGTTTAATTGTTTCTTCGACCCAGTGGTTTAGTGATTTCACATCTATTTAATTAACAGAGAAATGGATAGGGCACACTGAAAAACAAGAAAGGAAGATCAGATAGACAAATGGTCTCTGTAAGTTCACAGTTCTTAAAACAGATGTTCACCTCCGCTGGCTATGGTATATCATTATCTCCAGGAACCCTGAAGAGAAAGCAAAATCCTTCATTACTTATAGGAAAACTAGAGCAGGCTTACAGGGCTAAGCAGATATACCAGCCCATTGGATCAGATCCTATCTCACTGCTGTT
This sequence comes from Pedionomus torquatus, assembly GCA_013398155.1. Lineage (NCBI taxonomy): Eukaryota > Metazoa > Chordata > Aves > Charadriiformes > Pedionomidae > Pedionomus > Pedionomus torquatus. The sequence continues at coordinate 240,181 of VZRU01008892.1, read as the reverse complement.
GTGTTACTCACAGGTCAAAAAGTGTGTGCCTCTAGGGAAGAACAAGACAACAGACAAGCATTTCAGATGTCTGTGGAATGAGATACTATGAAGATGCGATGAAGAGGTGATGTCTGAAGCTGAAGCAACCAAATGGGTGAGAGGTTGGGAACTTCCCATACTTGTTTGGTGCAACAGCAAAGTGGTAATCATCTTTTGGACCTCTTTCTTTTTGAACAGAACCCACTTATTCCTGGCCTGGGGCTGCCTTTTCCCTGTTTAGCTATTCCCTATAGCTAAGCAGTCCTCATCCCTCCTACCTGGAAAAATCAATAGTGTGGGAATTCCTCCTGTCTTGGAGAGATATAGAAAAGTACAGAAAAACTTTGCCTGTGTAATATATGCATGTGAAAATGCATGCACAAACCCATCTGTGCAGATTGGCCACTCTGTCTAACACCCTGGACTTTGCATCTTTTTTCCCCACCTGTAGGGCAAGAATTGCTATTTTCTCCTGGGTAAGCAGTTGTGATGGTAACCATGAAAGACTCCCTTGGAAAATATGGCCTGAACGGTTTGATTACTGGTGCCCCAGATTTCGCTCATGTTGTGATTATACTTTATTGCTCTTACTGTCTCCACTAACTTTTAATCACAGCTGAGTATTTCCAATCTGCCTGCCATTTCTGACTTCAAGTGTATTAAAGGAGTATTCAGATTCCTAGATAACAAATGTGTGAGGATTTGCTAGGCGGCAGGCACTAGAGGGATCCTCTGCTTCCCCTCTGGCTCCCACCCTCCCTCTTTGCATCAGAGCCTTGGTAGCGGAAAAGAGATGTTGAAATCAATATGAGAATAAATTGCCACGTGGTTCTTATTGTGGAGACAAGGTTTCTGCAGAAAATCCTTGTAATCAGAAAAGAGGGAAGATGAGATTAAACTGATTAAACTGAGAAAGTCAAAAAAGGACAACTTGAAAGATTAGCTCGAGGACGACTGAAAAGCATAATCCTCCATGCATGTTAAGTAGAACAGTCCCTCTCTGTTATCAGCCCCTTCATCTGGTGACCTTCTGTTGCATTAGCACAGAGCTACTTGATCCAAGGCAAATAGTGAAAATTGAAAAGCCAGAATGCCAGTGATTACAACAGGTATCAATATTACTGCAGTGATGGTTTGTTATCATTAGGGAGCTCCATCAGAGCTCATTCTGGAAGCAAAAAGGACAGAAAATAACAAGGCATTACACTTGTGGCAGGCAATAGAAGAAAAGACCTTGTATTACAATGGAAAAACCTTTTTCATCTGCTTCCACCTCTAAGATTACAGTGGCAGAACAGGAAAAGAGATGGAGGAAGCGGTACGGGAAGCTCGTCTGTGTTCTTGTCTCAGGGAACAATCGAGCCTCAGCGGGTTGCACACAGCTGGTGTGTTACCCTTTTCTTCTGGAGCAAGAGAAAACAAAAGGCCTGTATCAGTTTTACAGGTGCAATGATTTTTTTTTGCCTCACACACCCAACTTTATGGCAAATCCATTTCCATGTGGTCCCAGCAGCAGCAGCAAGGCTGGCTCCCCTGCCACCTGGCCAGCATCCTCACAGCTGCCTGTTGTAAGGCTGTACGTCCGAGCTCAGCACAGTGGGGTTCAGGGGCAGTTTCCTCTCTTCTGCTTCGGAGATATTGGGAGGTCTGGAAGGAAAAAGCAAGTCTGCTGTAGCTGAAGGTTGTTGAGCACAGTTATACCCCATCTCTCAACTAATAAAGTAAGACATCCTGATAAGACTCACACTTTGTATTTTGGAAATGCACTTAGCAAAACATTGGCCTAAAAGAGAACATTTTTAGAGGGCGGTTTCATTGTCTTTTCTTTTAAGCTGGCAAAGGCCATGAAAGGTAGGAAATACAGAGTTACATTTTGTATGAGTAATACTTCACATTTTTGCTTGTTTTGTCCTTTTCTCAGTCATCCCTCTCCCCAAAGTCTGTCTTTTCTTCCCACTGGTGCTCAGAAGTGCAATACACTCAGGCACTCCTTTCTTTGGCAAAAGCCTGAAAGTCTGCTGTGGGATTCATCTCCGTCGTAATGTTACTGATGGAAAAGCAGAAGCATGACTCTGAGTCATTTAAATGTTTAGACTGAATCCTAGCTTTGTCACTGAGTTGCTATTTGATTTTGGTCACCCTGCTGCAACTCAGGACTTCTATTTCTGCTGCTGCCTTTTGTCTCTCTCAGCTAAACAGCATGTTCTGAAGAGGTCAAAGTTGTTTCTTAGTGGGCATTTGGCAAAGGCTTAAGGGAATGTGGCTCCAGTTGGAAATCGATAAAAATACTGTGGTCAGCCACCATTAATGGAAAAAGAAAAATAATAGATATATTAAAATAATTGTGCATAATTAAAAAAAAAAACAAAACCAAAACCAACACAAAATACCATTTCACATTGAAAGAGCCCAAAGCATTAGTTTGATAACATCAGGCTGAAACATTTCGTAAAATCTGGGGAAAATATCAGGCCCTGCTACTAGTGAAATTCAATCCAGCTCCAGGATCCAGAGAACAGACCCATTTCTGGCAAGGCACTTTACTATTCATTTGAAAGATCTTATCTGCATGTAGCACTAACGTCAGTAAGGGAAGCCGATCACTGCAGTTTTACCTTGCCTTTCTTTATGAGAGACAAAAGGATCTTACAACACTTTTGCTCACAGAGAGATTTTGGCCTTCTGTCAGCAGACTGAGTCAAACCTAATTTAGGCAGAAAGAAGCAGGACTGTTGCCTTGGGAGGGCTCCTACTTCTACCATACCTGAATTTGTCCTCAGTTGCTTAAGTCTCAATGAAAAGAGGTTTTCAGTTCAGGAGGTAAAGGGATTCATTAGATCTCATTCCCAGAAATGTCTACCTGATTGAGAAAGAGTCCCCTCAGGGGTAATGCTCATAAGAAGGGGGAGGCTGAGGGGCTGAAAAATGACCCATTTTGAAGTTTATCTAATTAGCTTCAAATGTGTAAGTTGGGTGTTTTGCTAGATGGATTAGCGTAATTATCTTAGTGCACCTATTCATGCTAGGAATGTCAAAAATTGAGAGAACAGAGGAGCTCAGAGAAAAAAATCACAGTGGCTCAGCCTGTTGACTGCCCTGACACACCAGTAATTGTGCTGCAGAGGAAAGAAAGAAGGCTGGAAAAACACAAGGTGAGAGGAGCTGCTCCAAAGACAAAATATTGACAGCTGACCTACAAATAAACTTGGAGGGATCCACCTTGACCCAAACTCCCTGCACAAAAGTACTACAGAAAAATCATCCCATGTACATGCAGTCACTGTATGTGACAATGTATAAGACAATATCCTTCTTCATACACCAGTAATTAGATGTGAGGTATTCATTGTAAGCTCTGTATATTTAGTTTTGTCTCTGTCACTGAGCTGTATTTAAAATGAATGAAAGGACTTTATCTTGAAAGTGTTTCTTCTGATGGAGAATGGATTACTATTGAATCTATTGAATTGTTTGGTTAGTTTTTTTCTGATCTGGTCATAAATTAGATCCCACACATTTCCCGAGATCAGTTATAAACTCCTCTGAAAGACAGTAGACAGCTATGAACTAGCTTTTCCCAAGAAGGAATTCCAGTTAAAAAAGAAAAAAGAAAAAAACAAAAAACAAGAAACTCAAACCCAAAACAAAACAAAAAATCCCAGAGAAAAGAAAGAAGAAAAAAGCAGCAAAGAAAAAAAAATGGAAAATAGGAGTGGGTACTACTTCTTTATTCCTAAACTTGTTTTTGTACAGGGTTATTGTCTGGGTACACATCTGCTATGAAATCTATCAGGAGATTGGAGAAAACAACAGCATTGCCAAGTAAACCTGAGAGCAATCAATGATTCCTCCAATCATTTCTTTTTAAACAGTGAGTGCTCCAGTTGTGCTGTTTGTTCCACTCACAGAAATCATATTGCAAAGCTGGGGCTCGTGGCCAGACTGCCTCAGTGACCATGCATCATGCAAAAGGCAGTGGCAGCTGGAGTTACTCCTCCACCTTGTAACGTGCTTTTTTTTTGCTCCTGACTCACACTGTCTCCATGCTCCCATCCTGTAGGATTAGCTGAGTTTCCAGCTAATGGTATTTCTAAGTGTATCAACTGTGCAACGTTAATTTCCCCAGCATCTCATTGACTTTTTAGTCAATATTGTTGCGATCCTTTCAGAACAACTCTCCTGTTCGAAGTATTGTAAATGAGTTTAATCACTGGAATGACCTGGTTTCCAGCAGGGCTGTGCACCACTGGGAAAAGTGCAGTCACCCCCTCTGCCCGGTGATTTACCCGGGCTTTGAGTTGTACCTGCAGATTTTAACCCCAAGATTGAAACACTCTTGAGGGTGTTCAAGCTTGACAATATTTTCTCAATGACTTATATTTGAGTTGGAAAAGTCTCTTTCACCAAAATCTAAATTTTTCATGTGAAAAATGTCAATTATGATTTTTTTTTCATGAAAGACCATCTGAGTTCTAAGCATCAGATATTGATCTTACTGGGACAAAGCACTGTATTGGTTTGTGAAATTTATCTAATTTAATTCAATGTATCATTTATAATAGAGCAAGTCGCCTTTATCATTACAGCTTCCTCTTATGTTTCCATGATGTGGAAAGTAAATGGATCAAAATCAGGACACAATATTTTTATTTTAATAAAATTGAATAGCTGTGATTTACCTGAAATTATGATTCCTCTTTTTCTTCTACTATTATGTCAGAAAAACCTTATTTTTCCATTTGCAATTTGGTATGTAAACAAACCCCAGAATGTTGGAATTTCAGATCATTTGAAGCATCCAAGTTTCAATCAGCATTATCTACCTGCTTGAGCTAAAGTAATTTTACATATAGATGAACTTTCTCTCTTCGTTGATTTTTTTTCTGGTGGTTAAATGGCAAACATTTGTCCCTGAGTCACAGCAGAGTGCAACTAAATGGACTGGAGTCCAATGTTCTGCCCCTAGCCTTTGTTTTTGGCAGAGCAGAGAAGGTAGAGGGAGATGTGTTCTGATGTCTGTGGCATGTGGCGTCTGGTGAACTTTCAACTTCACAGTCATGTTCCCTCTTCATATGTGCTTTTCTGCTGTCAGTTCCTCTCAACATCTCAGAAAAATGTCTGGCCCCTGGCACCCTCCACCTGGAGCAGGATGGCTCATCCTGGCTGCAGCAGAGAGATGTTTGTTCTGAAGAAGTGGAGGGGTATAAACATTTTTGTGTGCACACCGATGAGAGAAGAACTCAGAAAGAGAGACCGCAAGAGACAAAAGGAGAAGAAAGTACCTACAAATTCAGTGGCTGGAAAGATAAAAAGAGATCCAGACTCTGTAATTATGTGTGCATTTTAAGCCTGTGAGACATTTCTGGGAGGCGGTATGAAAAGGAGTTAGAAGGTTCATTCCTAAAAACAGGCTGCTTGCACTGGCAACTGGTGGCTGAGTGCCAGACCCCCATCCAGCTGCCAGTGCCGTTGTGCCCTGCAGGATACCTGAACTGTGATACATCTGGGGGGATTTTAGCCCTCTCCTGGTTAAATCCTTTTTACTTCCTCAGAGGTTCTCCTTCAGGATGTGGTTTTGGTTTTGGAAGCCAATGAGAAATGTCATTTTTAGTGAGGTCTCAGACTGCCTACTCTGCACCATTTATTTAAGACGTTCTAGAAATCCTTTCCATATCTGCCTATTTTAGCATGAATATGGTGTTTTAAGAGCCCTGCCTGTTGGCGTGCTACTTTTATAGTTGAGATATGAGCTCTTTGGCTAAACACTAACAAATGTAGCTTGTAGCAATAAACAGGACAATTAAAAAAAAAGATAACTGCTTAGGAAGCAACATCTAGCCAAGGATAAGGTGCAGTGTTCATGTTCTAAGGAAGCTGGTGAGAAAGATCTGCTTTCTATAACAACTACATGGTTTTTAGTATGTGTGGGCACAGACATATTTGCCATGTTCTGTTGTTTTTGATGCATGGAGAATTCACAGAAGTCAGGACATCTCTTCATTATGTGTGTTATTTCTTATAATTATTTAGCACCCTCTGAGGACAGGCCTTCATAATCACACAAGCTGAATGCATGTAGATTTTTGCTTGACTTGTTGGACGTAGATTATAATAGACCTGCCTTTATCATCAACCCAGTCTCCTGCTGGTGCTGCCATTCATAGCCTTTCATAAATTGATCAAGAGTCCCTCTTAAGTCTTGTCCCTACTACACCATTGGGAAACTTGCTTGAGAACCACTCTCCAATAATGCTCAGAAGTCTTCTCATTTACTGCATGCATCTCCTCATGTCTAGGATATTTCTCTTTTAGCTGACACTTTCCCAGGGCTACACAGGTCTATGTTTCTCCACTTTCTGTCTGTTTGCAGATGGAGTGCTTGGTTGCTCTTAGACTTCTGAACAGACACTTCAATCCCACTTTATCACATTTCAACTGAATGTCAGAAAGATGGTACTGTTAGGAGTCTGTGATGAGGCTATCTTCAATTTCAGCATTTGAAACACTCAAATTGTTAAACATTCAAACTTTTCAGAAAACTAACTTCATAGACCCATGGTTAATACATTCTTCTGAGACATAGGAGAACCAAACTTAAGACCCACTGTTAAATGTTTAGCATTTAGTTACCTATAAAGTAGACAAAACCCATTTCTAAATTGCAAAGGTCTGGTGATTAGGCACTGTGGAAGCGTGGCATGGGAGGGTCCAATCTTCTGAAGGCTTCTCCAAGGAAGTCCAGTGGCACTGTCATAGGAATTCATATGTCTCTGCATCATTATAGTCCCACAGTCTCTCCCTTCAAACAGTTTTCTAGAACTAGCAGCTGAACTTCTCAGGACTCCCTCAGCAGAACCAATGTTTGGCTCAGGGGAAAAGATAATATGGCTGTAAAGCCCAGAGTCCTGTCATCTTTGGAAAATTTATCTTGCTTATTTTCCAGTTCTCAGCTATTTCCTTGGAGTCTTCAGTGTGGTTGGGATGATGACATTAAGGCACACATACTTGTCTACCACAGGAAAAGAAGATGCTTATTTGGAGGGAAAATTACTTGTTTGGGTAGAAGGAAGACTCTTTGTGTTTTATGTATTAAGAAAGCTTTTCACATTCTGTACTCTCTATGGAGTTGGTTCAATTGGTTCAATTTGAGTGTTGCTGCAGAGGTGTTTTGCCTCTGCCTGTGTGGAATTTCCAAGCCATCAACAAGAAGGTATGAACAACATACTGCAGTGTCTTTCCACAAAACTGTGTCTTTTCTATGGCTTTTTTTTTTCTTAAAAATGATAAAAATCCAACTCCGTCAACATATTTTGCTTACTTTTTCACCTTTTACATGTTTTTTTATTCCTGATATATGATTGATAGACAAAGGCCTATAAACAAATGCCTCTGGAAATAAACCTTTTCAAATATACACAGTATGACAAAACTGTCCCTCTTCTATTTTATTTAGTCAAATATTTCATTCTTCCAAGCTTTTAGCTTTTTCTCCCCTTTTGCAAAATCAGGTGGTTCAGCCTTTTACAATCTGTCAGGTGGGCAAGATGATCTGCAGTACCTGCTCTTTCAAGTCAACCCAAAACTCTGAAAAGGAAATCAGAATGAGATATTTGGAATTCCTATTATTTCTTTGGATCATACTGACATTTGGCTTGGCTGTGTTGCATCATCAAAACCCCATGCAACAAGTGGAAATAGCACAGATTCAGTTTGATGTTACCAAAACCATGTTTGATTCTAGCTGTAATGCCACTTCTCTCTTCTGCTTTGTACCCCTCCTCAAGGCTCGCCCCTACCACCGCGTCTGTCAGACAGTTATGGAAGACTAGACCAAGAGTCAGGGAGTGGTCACTTTTTTCATTTGCATCAAAAAAAAGTTCAGACCTGAGCAGGTGTGCACCCCAAATAGGGTGGGGAGAGCATGATACTGCTTGAGACAGATACTTCGTGTCCAAAACCAAGTCCTCGTACTCTGTCCCTAACAAGTTTGCTTCCCAGCAAAAAGCAGCCTTTGGGAAAATCACAGAATCATAGAATGGCTAGAGTTGGAAGGGACCTCAAAGATCATTGAGTTCCAACCCCCCTGCCATGGGCAGGGACACCTCCCACCAGACCAGGTTGCTCAAAGCCCCATCCAGCCTGGTCTTAAACACTTCTAGGGCATCCACAGCTCCCTCCTCTGCTCTAGCTTTTACCATTCTTGATTCAAGAAGCAACAGGTAGGGGAGGAAATATGGTCAGTGGTGTGAGAAACAGCCATATGAATGGGGTTCTGCACCCAGCTGCCCCTCAATGTGCACCCATGGGGATATGAGTGGGGTGTAGATGCTTTCCATGCCAGCCACCCTACACCCTTGATGAGCTTGGAGATCTGCAGTAGGGAATTACCAATCACAGGCAGCTACTGCAGGTTGTGAAATGTCTTGTATTTCTTACAGCAGAACCAGAGAGGACCAGGCAGGCCTCTACTGTCCCCAAGGACAGGGTGGGTGGTGGTGGCTGGCCATGGCCATGGCTGGCACTCTAGGAGTTGGGGGTACTTCCTCACCTGCTCTCTACCCCCACCAGAGCAGGAATGGCCAATCTGGCTTTTCAAGGCTCTTTCCCCAAATCTCAGCACTTCCATTACTTCCTGTATATCTCTACCCATTTCAGGGGCAGCCTGGTTTTGGTCCTGTCAGCTTTGCCTATGCTTTTGAGAAGTTTTGTGTCAGACGTCTGTGTAGCAGAAGCTGCATGTGGATGCACTGATGCCAGCGGGAGCTGTGCCAGTCCTTCCCAGTGCAGCACGAGAGCAGTAGTACTGATGCTGTGGGAGTTAGTATTGTTGTCAGTCACTCCTTGTTTAACTCAGTTTGAAATGAGCTCAGTAAAGCTGAAGAATGGCCTAATAGTTAACTGCAATTTGCCTGAATGTCAGGTAGCGCCTTTGGGTTTGTAGAAATTTGCAGCGATTAAACCACCTTCTTAAGTCACCTGTTTTGCTGAGCATTTTGAATCTGTGTTTTTAGTGTCATTTTGGTATAGACTGAGTATAGGGCACAAGACGCAGTCAGGGTTCTTTGAAATTGATGACCTATATATATGGAAAACATCAAATGATGAACTATTGAATCCTAGATGCATAACAAAGGTGGGGCATGCAAAATACTTATTTCCATAATCGATGAAAATGATTCCAAAATAACATACAGGCAACATTTACCAAACCAAGTAAATTGCACTCACTGCATGTTAATGTGTGCACTAATTAGGAGTTGAGGATTAATGATCCTTTGCTACTATCCCCTCCTGGTTCCCCCCACCAACCAAAAAAAAAATAAAAAAAAATTAAACAGTTGGAGGGAATGCAAACAGTAATTGCTGATCTTTGGGTTGGCAAGTTTTCCCTCCTTGTCTCTCTCTCTTTTTTTTCTGGCCTCAGTGAGGGCTTGCAGTCTGGAGGCAGATTTTCCATGGTTATTCTCAGATTCCAGGATGTGTGGGATCTTCTGTGTTTTTTCAGGAATACATGATTTAGATCACTGTATGGGTCCCTGAGTCGTTGTGTTTCATGTGCCCCTCCTACTTTGCAGCTTCAGAGACAACATGAAGGGCCTGGCAGAAATGGCGCTGATTCACTATCCCTTTTAACAGATCTCAATAAAATTACCCAGCCGATATCAATAAAAAATAGAGGTCTCAGTAAAATTTTCTTGCAGACCTCTGTAAAATTTACCTAAATGGCTCTAGGCTGGACCTTCTTCTGGTGTAATATAATGTAGTTCATTGGAGGTTTATGGATTTATAGTGTCTAAAATTGTGTTCCAATGCTATAAAACTGCATTCTTCACTCCAAGAGTTGCCACAGTAGTTTTTAGCCCTTACTTTAAAAGTAAGTCCTTGTAGTTGCAACACTGGATAAAGTTGCAACTTTACACCAAATGCTGGGAAAACATGTAAAGGTCAGAAAGTATTTCCAGACATTTACAAATGAGTAAGTGCAAGAGCAATGGGGTTGCCGCCGTTGTTGTTACTGGTGTGTGCAAATGTGAGCAGGACCCCTGATTATGGGCTCCTGGGCCCTGCTGTCTTAGCTACCATTCGATACCAGAACAAAAAGATGATTTGAACACTCCTTTGGACAGAGACCAAGTTTTACATTATCTGTTCTGGAGAAACACGTGAGCACAAATGAAGGCAGGTCATCAACCATACTGTTTTGCTGCTGCTACTGTGTACATCTTGCGTGCTGCAGGCTGGATAAGTGTGGGCCATTTGCTATCAGCACAGGTCTCTCTGGATGGAAAGGTGTTCTGTCAAGTGCAGATGTAGCCAGGGAGAACCTTTTGTTTCTACAAGAAGCTTATTGACACTAATTAAACATTTTCTTTATTTGGAGAGCAGACAATTCATGGCCACCTACAGCCCCCCCCAGACTTACACAAATAATTGATTACAAACCTCTTATGTTCTGGAAAACTGAGAGGAAATTCTTATTTTAGCTGTGCTGAAATGACAGAGGTAGGCAATTCATCTAATGGCCTGTTAGTCGTTTATTAAATATTGCTCTTCAGCAAAATCACTAATGATGATGGTCTTTCCATGCTACCTTTAAAAGAGTGCACAGTATATTCTGAAGAGAGATTATTTTGGATATGGAAGGCCACCAGCTTGAATACTGTCCAAATCAACCAATTATCCATGACAATCAACCAGCTCTGCCAGGCCACACAGAGATTAGTTACTATATAAAGTTCCAGGCTTTAAATTAAATGGCTAACGGTACAAATGTGATATTACTCAGGAGATGAGACTCAATTTATAGAGGAAGGATAAACTTTTACTAGAAGGAGACCTCCTCCTGGGGCTACAAGAACCATTGTTCTGGGTAACTATCTTCATCATCCTTTAAATGCACTTAATAAAAGCTGTCCAAGCATAGCTAATCTAAAATCCTTCAGCCCACATCATGGTGGCCATCTATAACTAGATACTGATCAGTTCCTAACTGTTGAGCTTTTCAGTCTGAACAAACTGAGATTTGTTCCTCAGAAAATCATGAAGTTGGTCATCTCAGCTATTGGAGAAATCCCTACTGATTAGGTGGCTTTTTTCATTAGTGCAAACACTCATACAAGCACATGTGCACACAGAATGGCTGTCGGGCATCAGTAAGGTCATAAGTACAGCTAAGGCTTCCCACATTGTTTTGGGGATTCACAAAGTATCCCAGGAATGAACATTCCATGGCCAACCCCCACTTATAGGATTCGGATTCAAGACCTTTTTGTGCATTAATAAAACATATACTGTTTTATCTTTCTTCCTCCACCTGATCGCATATTTTGTTAGTACTGCTAGCACATTCATGAAAAAAATTCCCCAAGAGAAACAGAATGATGGATGAATCCTTACATTGAAAAATGGTGTCTTTACTGATGCCATAAGAAGTTCTATAGAATGTGCTTCTGCTGAACTACTGAGTTTGCATTACAGATGAGAATTTCTAGTATAAAACCTCATTACTGTGTTTTTATTTAAAAAATGTAAAATGGCCTTATCCACATTTCTTGGCAAGTGTTATTCAGACATTATTTTAGGAGGTGGTCTCAGCAGAAAAGTTTTCTCAAATTCCAGGCTCTGGCACTGCATGTACTTTCAGTATGGGAATGACAGATTACAAAAAATTCTTCATGTTGCCGTTTAAACAAAGACATTTCCTCAGTCATAGCCAAAGAAGGATGTATGGAAGGGTAAGGAATTGCTTCATAATAAATTTCAATAATATATGCTCGAATAAGTATATTCATCTAAACCAAAGAAAGAGAAAGCAAAACGACTAAGAAGAAGGAAAAATGGGTCAAGAAAAGCTACACTCCAGTTAACATTTCAGGGTTACTGCAAGACACTGCAACCCACTACATCTGAAATATTTCACCAAGCAAGCAATGTGTTTTGGGTAAACCACTCAAAAGCTCAGGAACTGGGAAGGGTAAATGTACCGCACAGCTGCTGAGTTGCCCTCCTCTGATTTATGAGACTGTTAAGGGACTGTTTAGGGTAGCAGAGAAAACTGGGGTGTCAAAGCAGGATGAGGGTGCTTGGAGGTAGGTGTGGTGGGACAGAAGCTTGTCCTTTTGGGCAACATAAGCACACTACTGAGCAAACACATGAACTTTAGCTATGCTTGCTGGAAACCTTTATCCCCTCTCCCTGCAAACAAAGCACCATGTGCAGCTATTGGCAGAAGGAATACTTATGTTCTGTGTGAAACTAGAGAATTGTTGATTTGTGACAGTCATACTGTAAAAGGAATTTTGATTCATTTTATCTTTAAAAATGTTAAAAAACAAAAAAAAAATAAAATTCAATGACAAGGCAGATCTACTATCGGATTTACCATCAAGAAACAAGTCAGATACAAGGTTCCTCTCAGAGGAGCTTGCTTGCTAGAACTCAACTGCACTAGAAAGCCCTGGTTCAAGTGTCCAACCTCTGCAGATGATGTACTGTCACTTCTGCTGTTGCCCAAAGTGAGAGGGAAGAAACAAGCTGAAGGAAGAAGAAACTGCCTTTGCCGGGGAGAGGTGCAGAAGGGAAAAAGAGGAGGAAGGTTGGGGGTAATCGTGGGCACAAGCCATGGCCCAGCTTCTCCTGCTCCTCAACCGGCTGGCACAGGGCTCCATAAAGCCTTTGCTCTAAACCTCTTCCTTCTCCAGTGCCCAGCCACCAGCAAGGCAGTGAGCTTTGTCAAGGCAATGAAATATGGGTTTAATTCACAGGGCCAAACCCTCATTGAATGTAAATGGGAGTAACTCCATGTTTTTCACTGGAAATGGCTAAGGATCTTGCCCTCAGTTTTCAAGATGCTTTTAAGTACTGGATATAAACAACCTGCCACCGTGGATGCATTTTGTTTCAGAGTGGATTTTTCACTGCTCCAACATACCTATTAATTGTAGTAATGTTTTGCTGCACTCCTTTGGATTAAAATGCTATTTCTAAGTGTCAGTTAATGGGTTTTAGTGAAAGCAATTTATTAAACATTATGTACTCAGTTTAAATCTAACAGGGTAACTAAACATTAAAGTAACAGGGGGGAAAATCTATATTGCTCTAATTTGTATTGTATGTTCTTTTCACCAAGTATAATTGCTATTGACTGCCTAAAGCAGCATTCTCCGAATCAGAAAAAAGAAAAATTGCAATTGTATGTAAAAAGCAGTGTCATGCCTTACTAGCATAAACATGGGATGAAGAGCCAAGAGTTATACGATTTGATGTTCTGCATTCATTGTTTTTTCTCCTGCTCTAAATTAGGAACATTAATGACTATCCACCTCCCAGTGGGGTGAGGAGATGGTGAGCATAACAGATGTATGCGTATTTCATTGGTAATACAAACCACTACAGGGGACTAACTCCAGACTGAACAAGTGTCTGTGATTGTACAAAGGACAAAGTGGAGTTGTGTCGCAGAGTGGCAGTTTTTTTTCTCAATGCTAGTGGATAAGCTCTGTTTTTTTAATTCCAGCAATGGGTCTCCCTTCTCACTGCACAGCAGATCAGATTGTCATAGCCATGAGAGTGGTGGTCACATCATTCTATGTAAGTAAGTGAGGAGATGGTGTCCAAGGTATCACTGCTATTAAGAAGACTTCTGAGAAAAAAATAGAGGTAAAAATCATACCTTCCTTCAAATCCACAAGATTTCATCTTTATTACTCGGAAAAAAATAATCCCCAGAGTTATCACTAGTAGGAATGTCATTATTCTCCCTAGTATTTCACCTGGTATTTGATATTTGTCAAGAAATTGGCTCATGAGAAAAACTCTGCTTTGCCCATCCTACTGCACTAACCAAAACTTCATCACTGCTCTACATCTACACCAGCATAGCCCTGCATAAATAGTGTCCTGCAGCTTCAGAAAGTTCATCAGTAGCCTGTTAAGATGGATGTCAAAGCTGGGGTACTCATCCTGAAGGGTTTTCTGCACTATTTTTATGAGATGTTACTGAGCGACTATGATACACTCACTCCTCCGTCTTCACTAGCATCATCAAAAGAACTGCTCCTTGATCTGGCTCTTATTCATGGCAACTGAATGTGCATCTAAGAAATACAACTTAGTGTTAGGAGAGGAGCTGTGAGCAGCTTTTTATTCACCAAAATGTAGACTTTAATATTTAGTTGATGTCTGCCTCAACTTTTTCTTGCTAAACACCAAAACCTGGTATTACTTTTAAATTTTCTAAAGCCAAAATACAGCCTAACAGTTGTCATTCTTTATACATTTAACTCTTTGCTTTGAAAGTGGAAGTGTACATATGCAAAGTGGTGAAGCTTATGTGCTATGCAATGAATTAATTTTGTGATATATGTTTTACCACTTTCCTGCTCCTTCACCTGTGCCTTGTCTGCAGGTCAACTCCCTTCTGTCAGGGGCAGATTTATGGGGACAGAAAGAGAACTTCATTTTCTTCACCCTTAGCCCCCGGCTCACACTTCCTTTTCATGGCATCCAGAGCACATGTTTTCCCAGAACAATGCTGCAGATTATTTCTGAGTCCCTGTGCTACATTTCAAAGGCAGGCAGAGAGGGAGACATTGGGACAGTCAGAGAGTTTGTGTTCAGTCCCCATTGCTAGCTCTGCTCCTTTGTGCACACCTACCAGGTGGAGAGAACATAGTAATATATCTCTCTCTTCCACCTGACATTTGGGAGACACCTGCTTCAGCTTGAGGTCCTACTTCTAATTTATGTTACTCCTTAGCAACCAGAAACAGCCCCCAATTCTCTCTTAAAAGTCACCTCTTGAAGTGCTGCTTTTTTTGTAGCTTGTGTGGAATCATTTGCTGAAAATTGCAGTGGTCTAAGACTCAAAATAAGTTGACTTTGGAAAAGGTAGTACACAACTTCTCCCGGTATGTCAATGCTTTTTCACACAAGTGTGGAAACCGCTTGAGCTCAATAACCTATAAAATCTGAGGCCTATCTCTTACCTCCACTATCTGTATCTGGCCAGCTTCCCAGCCTGGTTTTATATCTGACTTTTGCACTGAACTCGATGACAAACGTTCAACCAGCCTGTGCCAGCAAAAGGACAGTGGCAGAAAGCTGTAGGGTAATACTGCCTCATATTTGCACAGACATTTCTGCATGAACTTGTCACCTTCAGAAGCAAAACCAGAAAGTTCAAGGGAGTTATATAGGCTTAAGCTGTTTTGTAGCACCAGAGTCGGTAGATCTGAAAGCATAGCAACTCCTTGGGGCAAGACCATGTCCGTTTTGTTTAGTATTGCATCAAGCTTGGCTTTCTGTAAGTAAATAAAAATAAGAATGATGCTACGGTGCATTAGTGTCTGCGTAGGGAGCCTTTGGCTGGCTGCATTATGTGTGTCGGTGCTGAGAGTGTAGAAACTCCTCTTAAGGAGCTGTGGCCAACAAGGATTGTTCAGCCAGTGGTGTGACAGGGGTGTGCAGGATTGATTCTTACAGTGCTGTTTAAACTTTGCTAGCGGAGAAAGCAAACCAAAACAGCTTTAGACAGGAATTTCTGAGCAAATCTGGGGCTATCTGTGTTTATTGCTTTGCCGGTATTGCAAAAAGTGCTCTTCAATTACTTCAGTCTGTATTCAAATAGAACTAATATAAAGCTCTTAAGGTATAAGCATGCATGTATGCATTCAAAATAGCAAGAAATAAGATGGCCAAATGGATTGATTGGAAAAAAGATTCTTTACTAGAAAGGCACAGAATATAGAGATTCAAATAACAGGCAATAATAGCAGCATTTGCTGTATATTATATAGGTATTTTTACTGAATCATGGGTATTTCCCCTTATTACCTAAACATTTAGATTTAGCTGGCCTGCTTTTACCACTTTGCATCTCCTTCTATACAGGGCAGCCTCTGCTCAGTGTTGGATGACGGGATTATCAGTGTCATGTTATTTTCATGCCACCCTCTCTCAAGTCAGCAATGAGGATGAAGGAGTTAGTTTGCTTCTTGACAAATGTTATAGGTGGGAACAACTTTGGAGAAGGATCCAAAATCTATGTGTCAGAGTCAACTTTGTTAGTTAATTTCAGCAGAGCTTTTAAGCCGCTGTTTGCCGGGAGCTGGGACAATCCACAGAGGAGAGAATCATTCAGTCCTCTCTGCTCTGGCTTTTATATTCTTTCACGGGGCAGCAGTTACTGGCAGGTGTTGGAGACAGGATATTAAGTTAAACGAACCTCTGGTCTGACCCTATAGGGCAGTTCTTTCAGTTTTATTTAGAGCCACATCTCAGCAGTGGAAGAGTCTGTAGCCTGATCCATTACCTAGTTAAAAGAACATGTTGCAACTCACTTAAAAGCAAATGCAGTCTTAAATTACACATACAGCAGCTAAAAGTAGCCTCAGCTTAAATTAAAGGGCATGCTTTCCCAGAGGGGCAGCTGGCTCTGTTAGCTCAGAATGAGTCTTTTCCTTTGTGGGAGATGCTTTTTTTAAGGCAGTATCTACTTATGCCAAAATGCTTCCTGCTTCTGAGGCTGTGCTAATGCAGGTAAAAAGGGAAAGGTGAAGTGGTACACACTGCCATTACACACTATTTAAACAAATACCCTTTTTTGGACCTATGGAGGTTTGTTGTGCTTTTTTCTTTTCTTTTTAAAGACTAAGCAGGCTTTTGGCAGGAGGATAATAAGGACTCCAGAAGAAATTCAACATGACGCTTTGTTATTGTGCTGCCAGGGTTTCATGGGAAAGTCAAGGTTGTGGAAAATGCTTTTTGGTTGTGGTTCACAGTAACACCTATCATCTACTTGCATGTGGGGCTCCAGTGAGGAGCTGGGCAAGTGCTTTGTGCCAGCCATTCAAAGCAGAGGTGACTTAAAGAGGGAGAGGGTGGGTTGCTACTTCTGTCAGAAAATAGGTAGGAGGCAGCCACCTGAACCAATGATTATTTGTGTAATAGATATTCTGAGGGGAAACAGTTTGTTAGCTCATTTGCAGGGTATAGGGAGACAAAAGAGAGAAAAGGAGAGGAGTGGAGAAGGCAAGAGTTAGGTAAAAGTTAGCATTTTCAGGATCAGATATCTGAATTCAAATGCCTACCTTTGGACAGCTATTAGGTACCTTTGTTGGATCTGTTCTTAAAACTGAAAGACAAAAACTAGAAAGGTCTGATGTGTGAAGCCAGCTTCAGATACAGAACTATTCCTTGGGCTGCAGGTCCAAATTTGCAATAATGTGGCCCGAAGTGAATGTCTAGCACAGATCTCTCTGTGGCACCTTTCCTGCCGTCTCCCTCCTGAAAGTTAATCACAGATTTTCATTCATTTTTTTCTATACAGTAACTTCAGAGCCTCATTCCTTATTCAGTTTGTACTTTACCTCTTGGTTGTGTCTTGTTTCTGTTTTTCTCGTTGTGCTGGCTAAATATTGTGGGAAGACTAATAAATTCAAATAAAATTTGTGATTGGTTTAACATCATTTTAACTATGTAGAATAATTTAGTGTTATTGGATACTTTATATGATGAGTTCATGATGTTTAGACTAGAAAATAATAAAATGCACTCAATTGATTAAAGTCTTTGTAGGAGTCTAGGAATTAGCATACTGTCTAATGGCGAATAATTTATAATTATCAAGAAGAGCTGATAAACGGGCTCAATGCTATCGACTACCTGACTTGATAACCCTGATCAGGAAGCTTCATTAAAAGAAAAGTCCTAGCTTGAACGTCACTATAAATGCTGTGCGATGACTTCAATGCTGTGTCTCTTGAATGGGATGCTGCCGTTCTGACAGACGGTCCCAAAGCGCTGCCTTTAGAGACCAGCACATGCTTCAGACTGAGGGGCATGTTGCTAGGCTGACTGGCAACTTATTCCCAAGTGGAAGTTTTCCCTGCAAGCAAAATCTCTGTTTTGAAATGAAGTAGTACAGGATATTTATAAAGCAACTGACTGCAAGATTTTGGCCTGCACTTCATTAACTACACACATCAGAGTAGGAAGAGTTCTGCAGTGGTATTTGCTATACTCCATCGACTGTAGTCGGAGATACACTCTAGCTCCGTTCATGAATTTCTCTGAAGTGACAGGTGTTTGAGCCACATTTAAGGTTAGAGATAAGCTGTAGAAATGTAGGAGTGAGTAGATCACAGCTGCTGGGGTGGACCTGTGTCAACTTGATCCTTACTGAACCAGAGGAAGGTGATTAAGAAGGGCTTGCATGGAGAGGGGAAGGTACTGCCTGACAACTGAAAGACCCTGATATGCTCCGGCATCTAAATGGGCTCTTTTGAAGCACATTTCCGATCCCCATGGCTCAGTTATGGTTGGCAAGTTCTCATTTAGTTTAGAGCTGCCTTTGCCTCTAAGTGATGACATTGAAACAAACTCCTGGTTCTCTCCTTCTGCTGGTGTGGGTCTGGGCACACCAGATTTCTACTTTGCCCCACACCCTCTGGTCTAGTTCAGTGTTTCACTCAAAAGCAGAATAAGCAGGGCCTGTGGCTGTCAGTGGTGTGTAGCAGATTTGTGACAGCCACAGATTTGGCATTTCAAGGCAAAATACACAAAGTGGTATGTTTTCATGCAAAGTCTTTGACCTACAGAATGAGATAAAGATGATGAAGGAGCACAAGTCCCTGGAAAGTGGTGGAGCATAATAAATGCATCCTTTCTTTGCCTATGCTTTTGCAGTTTTCTTTTGGAGTGGCATAGATATGTAATACTGATTTAGAAAGTTAAAAACTTGGATTCTTACCTTCTGTTGTTGAAATGTTGAGATATTCAGTTTTAAAACAGACCCTTCGAATGCATCATCCCTTCTGCCCTTGTTCTGACACAGTAGAACAATTGGTTTGAATGCTTGCCTCTAGCCATGCTCTCTTCAATCATCCACTCAAGGTTTCTTACAGTCAGATCAAAGAGATGGAGCTTTGCAGAATACCTTTTACGGTTTTGAAGACACTTCTTAGGAGCACCGTGATCAGCTGACATTTATATCTGGGCACTCGGCAGACATTAATAGGAACGGGAATTGCTGGCATGCTATATGCAAAGAAATGTCTGTCTTCCCCATATTTTCGCTGTATTTGCTAGGTGTCATATTAGAATGGCTGGACCTGTGATGATGGACTGTTTATCAAACCAGCAAACCATGTAGCAGCAAAACTGCTTCACTAAGAAACAGAACAATTCTCACTGTCAAAAATAAGTTTCCATTGCTTTAAAGGATGAAATGCAATATTTTGAATACATCTTACTTGTTATAAGGGCTCAGTCTGGACAATTGAGCAGAGGCTGGTTATACTTCATTCTAAGATCACAAAACTTTACGTCTTTCTGCAAACTAAAAATAGAGAAGAAATTTTACATTCACATTGCTCAAATGGAGTCCTGAGAATTTCAAACCTTCTTAAATTTGTCTGATTGTGTGGTGTAGTTTAAGTCTACCTTATATAGTTAGTTGTTCAGGACATTCAAGCCCTGCCTGGGTGCAGTCCTGAGTGATGTGCTCTGGGCAATCCTGCTTTGGCAGGGCATTTGGACTAGATGATCTCTAGAGGTTCCTTCCAACTCTGACAAATCTGTGATTCTGTGATTTACAGCAATTCCTTAAAATATCTTCAAAGCAATAATGACTGTGTTCTTATAGCACAGAAGAACATATGACAATAATATGTACTAATGTACATAGTGTACTGATTAGAACATATATGATAATGTATTAGTACAAACTAATACTGTTTTGGTTGGATTCAAATACCTAAACTTATGTTGTCTGACTGGGTTTGAAACAGAGAAAAGGTAGTTCATAGGAAGAAGGTATCTACTAATTAAGATTTTTTTTTCCCGCTCTTGGAAGGCCTGTTCTGATTTTATTTGCCCTTGCAGTTTATTTGAAGAATATCTCACTAAAGCTCACTCTGTGGATAACTTCCAAATATTTGACATTTGCAATTGGAGGTTTCGTTCTCATTGGCCGTATCAGTGATATCGTGTATTCTATTTCCCAGATGAAATGAACTAACAAATTTTATCTGAGATCCTTGGGATGAAATTCATCTGAGCTAGTCATGCTAGACTCCCTTTTTACACAGATATAGACACTTCCAGAAAATGAAACATGACCTCCTAATATCTAAACTACATCAGGTTATCTAGCAGCGTCTACTTTTCTCCTTCAGCTATAAGTGATTTTAGGGTGTTGTGGAGAATCATTTTTCCCCATCTCTTTATACAAATTCTGCTGGAGCATATTTTCTAATCCAAGACTGATCTCCACCTCCTGCTCCCACTGCCCCATTGAGACTGTACGCATATTTACCCTGCAATAACGCTGGAGCAGATCTACAGAATCAAACAACTTGGAATATATCTGGCCTGAGGTGACATTCAGGCCCCTCAGTCCTTGCAGCAGAATTAATGTTGACTTCTATTACACAGTTTCTTAAAAGATTCTCTGAAATTGTTTTGTGCCCAGACTACCTTTATTTTATTAAAGTAATGAAATAATACATCTTTACCAACTCCTCAATGCCCTTTATATTAACAAAGCATGCATTATTTCATCTCTGTCTAATTAATATCCTGTTTAATAGGTATCTCACTTCATGTTAGGTTCCTGTATTCTTAAGAATTTTTACTAATTTAATTGAGAGCAGTCTCAAATTAATTGTATAATTAATCTTGTCAAATTAGGTAACATTTCATACAGCACCTTATTAAAGAAACTTGAATATTTTAAATTACCATGCTATTAGGCATTAATAAAGAAGTTCTTCCTCTGTATTGTTCTGCTTTATATCACAAAGAAGGTAATTGCAATATAAATTGCAATATAAAAGCTAAGTTCTATAGTACATTAATAATTAGATACACATTATTCCCCATTAAAGCTTTTTCTCTTATTAATTCAATCATAGAATGGATAAACCTTTTTAAAAACAGGAATTATAACCCCCCCACACCAAATACTAGGAATGAACTATTGTGCTGATGCCTGAACAACAGGATGGCTAGAACCTGAGCTGTTGCTTGATGGATGTCTCAGAGAAGCAGGTTTCTGAGAAACCTGGTGATGTGCTGCTGACGACTTAAAGACACATGTAGATGTGGAAAGCTTTCTTTGCATCTCATGCTTGGGAATAAATGCGTGTGGATTTTTTGACTGAGAGTGAAGAGGTGTGTGCTCCCTGATAGGCTCCTGAGGATTACAGAGCACAGCAGCCTCCTTCCACAGCCTGAAAGACGTGCCCCCAGAGACCTCTGTAGATGACCATAAGGCTGATGTACACGACTGAGGAATTGGAGGTGGCGACTGTGATGTGAGAGAGGAGGGCGGGCAGGCTGAGGAGAGGGGAATGGATAATGAGAAGTGTTATCAATTTTTTATGAGTATATGGAAATTGTACTCAAGGTCAGAAAGCCCAAATACTATATTATATCTGTAGGTGCCAAAGAGATTTTCATTTATATAATATATTGGTCTGGTATTTTAAATCCTTAATCTTAGTGCCTGTAGTTGTGTATACTAAAAGTGCCCATTAGATTAAATACTTTAGGCACAAGAAATCATCCATGCATGAATGCTGAATGAGTAAAACAGCATTTCACATAGGGACATATGCTTGGGTATAATGTGTGGGATACAATAAATTGCAATGTCAGCCATAGATGTAGAACAGCCTGTTCTGATAAATTCTGAGTTACTGCTGAGAGGGAAAACCATAAACTAGCAGCGTGAAAGCTGCTCTCACCAGACAGCCAATGTTAGTGGCATCTTACAGGTACGTCACATGTGACTGGGAATATGCTCAACCATGGGGCAGTGGGTCACCTGTCACGGGCAGCCACCTATGCAAGGCAAGGACAGGAAATGCAACCCTTTCCCCCTCTTCCTCCTCTCTTCTTTCCCCATCTTCCCCAAGTAAATTCACCTCTGGGTTAACTAGAAGCGCCATCGTCTTTGGTGTACATTTGAAACAACTCTGTTGGACCCAGCTCTAGCTCCCCTAAGCAGAGCTTTGTGAATAACAGCTCATTTATTTATTTATACAACTGAACAGGAGAAATGTGTTTTAAGATAAAACAGAACATTGTATCTATGACATTTAAAGTAAAGAGGGGAGAGGAAAGGGGAGGAGGAAATGTTGAACTGTAACATTGAATTCAGCCTGACACCAAGTGTTCCCATTTGTTATTTGAGGCTAGACCTTTCTCATTGTCTTTTTATTGAGCTCTATTTGGCAAAGAAAAATCTTATTTCAGAACAGAAATCCAGATTTGTTTTGAAATCTTACCAAAAAAAACCCTGCTTCATTTTTCTTGGCTGAGACTAATCACCAAATGTGATCAACATTTGCAAATAGGACTTATCTCTTTATTCTGCCCCAAATCTGCTGTCATTTTTTCTTGGTCTCTTTTTCTTTCTTCTCTTCTCCATTTTTTATTTTTTTTTTAAATTTATTTTTAATTTTAGTGAGTAAACTGACACTGAGCAGTTTTCACCCAGCTCTGCCCCTGGGATCCCCTTATCCCAATGGCCAGCCTACTAGACTGATTAAATATGAGAATGGGGATCCATGATACTTCATGTCTATTTCTCAATAAGCAAATGTTCAGAGGACACAATACTGAAGAGCCCTTTTCGCACTTGCTCTCCTTTGAGGACAGATGCTTCCCAGATTTGTTCTTGTGTGATAGGAGCTTTGGCAAACCACCTAGTTGGTGCAGGCTATGTGCAATAGTCCAAAAGACCATTAAAGCTTAAGAGGGCAGTCAAGCCTGCAAGATGCAAAGTTGGGAAAGCCTTGAAGGTCACTTGTCCCAAAAAGAAGTGTGTTAGATAAGACAAACTGCTGCAGAACACCGATAAAAGCTACAAGAATTCCTCTGAACAATAGGACTTCATAGCTCAGCAGGTGGTTCACTGCCATCCTGAAGAACAAATGGCATGAGGAGATGGCTTCTGAAGACAAGAAAAAAAAATAATCTTGGCACAACATGTTGAGGGAAAACAGGTTCAATGTTTTAAGCACAAATCTTGCCTTTTCACCTTACCAACAAGAATGTCTCATATTGTGAAAATCTAATGTGCTACACATCCATGTAGCTGCTACTTGAGTGTGTAGTTACTGTGGGAGAGACACTGGTGTTACCTGATAAGTCTGGAGCAGTTAAACACTGAGTGGGAACTATGTGGTCACTGCAGAATGCAATGCTGCAAAGGTATCATGTTGGATTGCACCCAGCACTTTCAGCCTGGGTGTAATCTTAAAGCACGAAGGCTTGTATTTTTACAAGAATATGAGCCCTTTACAACTCTATCTGGCCCTGTCAAGGAGTGTGAGATATAATCCATGTCTGTTGCTACTAGATATTTTTCCTTCTAATTCAGTATGATTTGAATATGATGGAGTTCAGTTCTTGCTGATTTTTTTTTTTTTTTTTGCAGAGCTGTCATTCTGATTTGGTTGTGGGTTGTTGTTGTTTTGGGGTTTATTTTTGCCATGTGTAATGATAGCTGAATAACCTTGGTGCATCCCTTCTCCTCCACATAATCTGTAATATTGGCCATCCTGTGCTGTGCTGCTTCTCGTGGAGATTTGACTTCAGTCCTGTCAGCCAGGCTGCTCAACCTGCCACCAGCCTCCTGACGGTAAGACTGACAACACCAGGCTCAGCACTTCATACCCCCCAAAGAGGAGAGGGGGGCAAAAAATGGCCCAGAGATACATTTCTTCTGTTGCTTTTATTAAAATCAATCTTGCTCACCTGCAGGGTTTCTTTTTATTTTAAACATTTTAAATTTTAAACATTTTTCCCCCCACAGTCATTTCACATTATCGTTCAATGTTAATAAAACTGGTTGCTTGCAGTGAGGAGAAAAAAAGTGCTTTTTATCAGGTGTGTATTAGCAGAACATGCTGAGTCCAATTGCTGTCTCTTGCAGTTAGTCATTTGTTTCTTACAGCTCCTCTCCTTCCTCCCCAACATCCCACCTTCCCAAGCAAATGGATTTTTGGGAGAGAACCCTGAATGCAGATGTCAACCCCCCAAGCTGTGCTGCAGTCAAGTGGATGGCACAGAGCGTGCCTGTTTCCTTAGGGCTTGGAGCTGGCCCAGTTCTAGCTCGGGAACTGGACATTGGTTTGTCTTGAATCCTCCAAGTTTCTGTGCCTTTGGCCGCAGAATCCACACCCATAAATTGCTACTGTCAAGGTCAGTTTTGAACTGCAGGGCAATAGTCAGTAAAATATGACAAGTTTATAGAAATACCTGTGCTTCCCTCAATGCTTTTGTTTGGAAAGAGATGTTTCACAAGGTACTTGGTAATGCAAGAAAAGCCTTCCACTGGAAACAATGCCTAAATTCATCACCTCTTTAAGACATTGACCTAGAACAAATCTTACATTCATGCTCAAGGAATTAGCTTACATGTTGTCTAGGTTTATGATATACACAGAAAAAAATAGCTGGGTCCAGGTCATCCTTCATCCTGTTTCTGAAATGTTCAGAGAGTGTGGAACTTTAGTTATTCAGGGAGGAATTGGACTGATGCTGGATAGAGCCTTGGGAGCAGAGATGAGAGCAAAAACCTGAGCGACTCTATTTACTTCTGCAATGCTTAGATTCATCCCCAGAGGCAATTCCCAAGACCTGTTAGAAAAGGAAATGTTGTTCAGCCTCCACCCTTTTGTGAGATTCAAGTGAGGATGATGAAATTCAGTTGCAGGCATCAGCAAGCAAGAGCATACAGAACCTTTCTGACAAGCAAGTCAGAGAGCTGAAGTAGTTACTTGCATGGGAAATGTATGCTTGGATAGATAACATTATTACAGCATCGATACATGGGCTGAGAGAAACAACATTTGTAAATAATTTTGAGGTTCAGGTGTAAGACTGTATATATCAAGTGTTTTGGAGAAGGTTGATGTGGGTTCTGCTTTTTTCATAGCTATAGGTTTCTTGTATAAGTCTGGACATGATTTTACCTCTTTGAGTGAAAATGAGCCATAAACTTCCAAAATGCATCCCAGCTGCTGAATGGCCACACATACTTCCAGAAGGAACTTTGGCTAACTCATTTTCCCCCTTAAATCTCTTGCTGTGGCCCAGTCCCAGAGCTGCCATTGGGGATAAGGTCTCAGCTCTCTGCTGCTGTTCTGAACCACTGCAGCTTTCTCAGAAAGTAGCACTTCTGCTTTCTGCAACGTCATGAAATATTCTTTTAAACAGCAACTGAGTCAGCATGCACATCCTCCAGTCATGCAGGGTAACTTTCCTGCCCTGTATGAAATGACCATCCCAAATTTTGTCTTTCTCTTCCCTCTCCTCCTCACTGACACCAGCAACAGCACAGCCCTGACTGCACTTCCAGGTCCTTCCAAGGAAGGGAACATGCCAGTGGAAATGGCACAAGAAGGCCCATCATGCAGCTCTCCTCCTGGCCATGTCTGTAACTGAGGGCTGATGCTGCAGGGAAAAGGAAAGGGGGTTGGTCCTTTCCCAAATATTGGCATCTTTCCCAAGAGACTCAACAGCAGCATATAGATTCTTGCTTAATACAGTAAGATCCTGTACTGTAAAAATGGGATACACTGGCCTTAGTGAGTCTGTACAGCAACGCAGACAGAGCCTGTGTATCAGTAAGGATGATCTATGATCACTGGAGATGCATCCCAATTAGTAGGGATTTCAGAATCATTATTTCCATTGAAGCCCTTCTGTTTCCGTGAGTCTGCTTATAGTTCTTTTCAATGACTGGCTGTAGAAATCAGTCTAGGAGATTGTCTCCAGTGAAGATTTGTTGTAAAACAAATTGAGGAGAGCTTGAGGAATAATGCTGTTTTCTTATTCCAGTTTTATTTTTTTCTTTGGTGTCAAAAGAAAGCAAATATGAATCATTATCCTGGCAGAAGCTGCTTCAATGGGATTTTGGAGCTGTCTGTCCGGAACAGCACTAAACCAACACAGCAACGTTCTAGGGTGCAATATATCCCATTAAATTCAAGTTAACGCACTAAGCTTCCATCTTGGTACTCTTAGCAATTTGCTGTCCTTCAGCAACCACCTTGGTTGATGGAAGCTCCCTGTGTCCGACATGCACGTTCTGGGATTTCTCCCATACTGCAGGGCAGGAGATAGTTCAGTGAAGCAGAAAACATAATTTGCTTTGCTTAAAACCACCTGCTCCCAGATAATTTTTTTTTTTTTTTTTTTTTTTCCCCCATGAAGATTTTATCTGAGGAGAGGGATATGAAGAAGGGAGAAGGGAGAGAATGAAAGTCAACCGTTTGCCATTTGAGGAGACATGAACATTACAGACAACAGTGAGCTTCTTCTGCATGCAAGACTTTACAGAACCACTAGCGTTTCTCAATATGCCACCACCAATTAAGGGCAGAGCTGCAAGCTCTGTACTTTGCATTGCTGTGCAGAGACTGGGAGAATACCACCTGGATGGCTGCTGCAAGAAAATGTAGCTACTCAAATAGTTCTAAAGGGAAAGCATTACACGGTCAGATTTTAATACCTGGATTATTTATATTGGGGTCTTACTGGTTAGGATAAAAGCATTTTCCATGCTAAAGGTCAGGAAATGCCATCCATCCTTAAATTAGCTTGTTATGCTAGACAGAATATGCATATATTAGGATACCAGCTGATTACATGACCTTGCAGCATCTTTTCTTTGAGCACAGGAAGTGTTCCCAGAGCAAATAATGAAACTGATGGATGATGACGCAAGGTGCAAGAAAAGAAGGAGCATTCCCTCAAGGAGTTTCTGTTCCTTTGTGTTCCCCGGATTTGTCATGAAATATTAGACAGCAAAGATAGTCCAAAACTCCAGAAGTCTCTCTCAAAGGCCAAATGATTGAGCCTTTGTAATTCTTTGGAATAGTTAAGAATTTAGAGGTGGGAAACTTTTGGGTTTAGTTGTTGGATTTTTTTTTTATATTTTAATTTCTGTCTTGATCCTAGAGAGCACCAACTCCTGAAAGCAATCCTCTAGAGAAAAAAATATCGATTTCCTTCCTGTTCTTCATTCTGTTTGAACTCTACAACTTCCCTAATTCCCCCAGGGAACAATTCTCTTCCCTACAGAGCTACAATCAGTTTCAAAATTGACTTGAAAACAAGAAAACAAAAATCTGCCTTTCTTTTTCTTGTGTTCTAAAAGTTCTGACAAGGGCCTTTCTCCAGAGAGCCATCTTCTTCAATTTCTTTGCATTTACTGTCACCTGCCAGCATTTTGTTCTGCATTAAGGAGACAGCAAGCTAGATATGCTGCTTTCTTTTTGTGGCTTCTTCTACCTTCTTCTACAGGCCAGCTTCCTACATGGTGTATCTGAATCTGGTTTTCAGTGTGATCCCTATTGATTGCTCTGATTGCTTGTCTGTGCCCAGAACATTCATATTATTTTGCGGGTGGGTCTGTTTAATTGCCTGCATTTTGTTTCTGTCTCTCTCTGTACTTTCTTTTTCAGTTTGTTCTGCTTTTGTGAAAAATTAGAGGCCACGACTGCATGTGGGGCATCACACAGGAACGTTCTCCAGTGAGATACTCACTATTAATCTATAGCAGGAATCCCTTATTTCTGCTGGAGTTCTGTATTAAATTACATGGATACTTAATTAGACAGACTTAATTTGATTTTAAATATCCACATGACTTGTGCAATTATTATTCAGCCTTGTGTAGCTTCTCTCTATCTATGGTATACTCTTTCTGATGAAGGTAGTGACACACAGAGGCAAGAGATGTCTCTGTGTCACTCTAAGCATCACGGCAGTTTTGTTTTATGAAATATTTTGAGATCCTCAAACAACAGGCATTCACTGAACTAAAGAGCAGTATTAAAATATTGGCACATTTCCTTACCTATTATAGCTGTACAATACTCATGCTTCCTCACTCAGCCTGGGGCCAGAATCCTATTTGGAGCACATATCTGAATATGAGATCCTACATGTTGCATACCTTTAGAAGGCCAGAGACCTCTGTTCAGCCGTCACTGGCCTGGAAGCTGGGTTGCTCCTCTCTTGTCTCCACAGTAATTCACTTCCCAGCTTCTGTATCCCATTTATACTCCAGCTTTGCAGGAACCCAGATAAATTTTGCTGCTTCTACAGAACATTATAGATGAAGAGCCTATTTCAGAAGGTTTCAGGACAAATTGTTCCAGTCAGAAGAAAAATATAAAAATCTGGGTTAAGAACATGCATGTTTTTCACCACTTTTATTTCACCACATGTTTTTTTTCTCATGAAATAATACACTTTCATGATTGTGCTCAATCATTACTTTCTTTCCCTCTGCAGCATGGCATAGGTTGTCTCTTTCCCAGTCAGCTTTTTTTGCCCAATGTCAGATGGATATTCAGTTCCTAAAAAGCTGGTGCTCTTCTCCTTGCTGTTAACCTAGCTTGCTTGCTTTGTCAAAAATTCTACCTGGAGAGTGGTGCTCTTATGTTTAGTTGCAGAAGAATTTTCTTCTTTCCTAGGGATGGCCTGGGTAGAACTGTTTTCATTCAAGGCAAGCATCACCCTTTGTGTAAAGGCATCACAAGTTCTGTTAGAAAGCACTCAATAATAGCAAGAACACAAGTTGTTCACTACAACAGCCTTTTGCACAGAAATATTCCAACTGTAGCAGATCCCAGCTGTAGGAATAATGGAGATAATTCTCCCGACAATTCATGTGGCCAGTGATTTGTTGGGTTCACTGACAATAGTCTGAGTCATTTCTCTCTTTATTAGCTCTGCTTCTAAACCTAGAGGACACCATGTCACTGAATAACCTCTGAGCCCATTCCCACATTCTCTTTGAAGCTGTTAAAAAAGGTAGCCATCTACTAACATCAATTTAAGGGAAAAATGTAATTGCTCACTTGTAGCAGGAGTCTAAAGCTTAATTTTGTGTCTTCCACAAACAAAGAACATGCACCAGTACTTAATTTTGCATTTAAAAAATGTTCACATAAGACATGTAACAAAGCTAGGAGTTCTCAGCTGAAGAGCTTTTAGTATCTACTTAACTTGTAGCTGGCTTGGTCTTGTACTATTTCAGGATTTTTCCTTTGGAAAATCTCATTTCAGTGTTCAAATATTAGTGGTGCTGCAATGTTATTTCCATGGTGCCCTGCTTAGCTCCAGGTCACTTATATTTTGTCAATCAGTCCTACAGTGTTAGTTATTTATCTATCACTTAATAACCATGCTGCAGAGAATAATTTATCTGGCATAGCATGGTAATTTGTACTATAATTTCACCCCTGCTGCTGCAAACCTGCATTCCGTTACAGCAATGATTGAGGAAAATTAAGATTCCTAGGTCACACTTTGGGCTCTATGTTTTCTGCCTTTTATAATTTCATTTCACTTCATCATCTTTGATTGAAGAAAGGGTTCATATAGAAATGTGAAAAGTGGCAAAATTCACCATGTTTCTCAGCCCACTAGGGCACAGCTCATGAGGATAAAGGGAAGGGGACTGTGCAGTCAAGAAATCGACTCAGGAGACTCCTCCACCACCAAAGTTGAACCCATTGCAAAGGCTCTGAAGATAAGCTTAACCTGTGTTTTTTCTGTTTGTTCCTTACTACTCTTAGAAATGTAAATAGAACATATATGTAACACTGATACACCTTTTTCTCCAAAACCTAGCCAGCATTAATGTCGACCAGGTATAGAATCCAACCTTATCAGACACTAATCTGCACAAATTTAGCAGCCATTTATCGCAATTAAGTGTGAAACACGAAAAGGGGGTAAATATAAAGAAAGTAAAGACAGCTGAAAGAGAAGGTGAAAAACGCTACTTAGAGAATTGGGTTTACTCATGCTCTTTTACAGAGCATAATAGACATTTTTTAAAACTATGAATTTTAATATAAGTATTAGAAAGTGGAACTTCTTACAGTTCAAGTGGCCAGCCACCACAGAAATACTCTATTTCAGATATTCACTTTCAGGCTGAAGAAAAACCGGGGACTATAACACACATTGAGCAATGGCTTTTAACTATTGCCTGCTATTAAGTGGATGCCATTTTGGCTGTTCTTTCTGTGGAACAGAGAAACTTTCACAGTCAAATTGTCTCTGGATGTTGCATCCTTCAAGAAAGGTGATAGAGATGGTCATTTTTTGATAAAAACAAAATGGATTGATGTCTGCTAAAATAAGGCTCCAGTCAGACTTCTAAGTGCTAAGGAAATATAAATAGTAAAAGAATCAGCAGTATCAGTTTTATGGAGATTAATTCAAAAGCGAGCCCTGCTCTGAGAGATTCAGGGGACTTGCTACAGACCTACTGCTGCCTCCCTAAGATTTATTTATTTATTGTTTGTTTGTTTGTTTCTTTCTTTATTTATTTATTTATTTATTTTTAGGTGGAATTATTTTCTCTGGAGAAGACCTTCTTCAGAAATTGCAGAACAGCCAGTGAGTATCATCTGCTCATCCAGCATTGACGCCAAGTTCCTNTTTTTTTTTTTTTTTTTGAGTAAGTTCTTCCTGTCTTTGCTGTTTCATTTACTTCAGCTCTGCTTCTGTATTGCAGAACAATCTAGTAAGGAAAGGCTATTCTCATCATCAATCACTTCTTTCTCAATCGCACTTTATCTCCATAGCATGCTGAGCTGGGTTAATGGGTACTTCAACTTGGTACCTCAATTCTAATTCTCAGAAGTTACGTATATAAGACTAGGGAGTTCAGCCCGGACCCGTATTTCTTTGTTTAACAAGGAACCCAAGAGACAGATATGTGCTAACAAATACAGATGTGGTGAGCCTACAGTCTGAATGATGCCTTTGTTATTTACAAGTAATGAATAACTTTGTACTGTTAAACCAACTGACTATCTTTTTTCATTACCACAGTCTCGGAGGGACTATCTAGAAACAGTCCTAAGCACCTGCCAGTGAGGTGTTGTCGTGGTTTCAGCCAAATTTACCAAAACCGGTTTGACAGATGGCCATTTTTCCCCACAAAAAGAAAGAAAAGATATTAATGTGTTTAGAATGAACTAACCTACTTTAATGAAGTATTAATACTAAAATTAAAGTAAGAAAATATAATGAAATAGATAGAATATATTAAAAATTGTATCAGTCTCCCAGAAGCAATGATCATGTCACCAGCAGGCATTAGGAAAAGGCTCAAACTGGACTTGGTGATTGGCAGGAGCTGGATTCCAGATCTGTAATCAGGAATTCCTGGATTGGGATCAAAGGCAGACCAACAGACGGGTTGTCAATGGTTGTCAGCCATTGAAGAAAGAATTGACCCTTTGATCCCCTGGTTTTTATACTGAGCATGATGCGGATGGGATGGAATACCCCAGTTGGTCAGTTTTGGGTTACCTGTCCTGTCCATTCTTCCCCACAGATGTGGCCCCTTGACGCTTTTCCGCTTCCGACTCTCCAGTGAGGCAAATAACGAAATTCCCTGACCTTGGATGGTCTAGCAATAAGTATAAGCAAGGGCGTCTCTGCACACTATTCCTTGGGATAATCAGGTCTTATCAGCGTGAGAGTGAAGAGTTTTCTGAACAATACGCTGTTAATTTAAGAGTTTAGTTACTTAGAAGAGTCCCAGCTAAAAAAGTAAAACTGTAAAACATAAAATTGGTTCATTTTACCTCGAACCAGGACAGGTGTCTACACAAATAAATTAATCAATGAAAAATATAGGTGAAACTGCTGTGTGGATACCAATACCTGAAATTTTTTAGAGATTAATTAACTCCAGGGTATTATGGACTTGTAGTTTATGTTTTACCTGAACTGTTACTGAAGGAGGAATATTCTTGAACCATGACAGCATATGGAAAGTAGCAGGGCAGCAAGAAATCATTATTGCTGGTTTTCCACCTTCTGAAATCCTTATGAAATCCAAACATCAGACCAACAGTCTGAGGAGTGCCACAGTCTACTATCTTGATTGTGTTGTTGTTGACCATCTTGGTAAGTAGCTTCTTGCTTGCTAAAATGAAGTATATGGCTTTGAGATTAATTTATTGGAAAACATTAGTTCTCTTTTTGTTACTTCAAGGATGACTTCCTCCTCACCACCTCCTGGTTCTTATTTTGCAGGTGTTCCTTCCATTTCTAGTTTAGACTCTAGCAGGTGGTTAGTCAACTTCAGCATGACTTTGAGTAATTGAGCTCAAGCTCGTTTTTGGCAGGGAATCAAGCCTTACAAGTTTATATCTAAACTTCATTTATTTTTGTACATTTATCCTCTCCAGGAGGTGGGTGTTAAGCATCCAGCCTTCCCCTCCCTCTAATCTCTACAGAAAATGCAGACAAGCCTTCCTAATGGTCTTTCAAAAACAATGAAGATTTTTTAAAAAATATGTTAAATGGTGAATTATTAAAAAGATTTTTAATAGGTTGAAAGCATTATTTTGGAATGTGGATTATGGTATTATAAATATGACTTTTGGCAGATCTTCCTCTTGTTGCCTCTGCTGGCCTTGGGTACAGATAGTACCAAAATTTTACAAGAACTGCATTTGACAACTTTTGGAGATAGAGGCTGCAGACAAACAGAAAAAGCCTAGAAAACTTCATGGGGTCTGTATAACTTCCAGCGTTGGACAAGGTGGGTTGAAGGACAGGTAGAACAGTTTGTGTGTGAAAGTTTGGTTTTCACGGAATCATAGAATAATTTAGGTTGGAAAAGAACTTTAATATCATTGAGTCCAACAAACAAGCTAACACTGCCACGTCCACCACTAAATTAGGTCTCTAAGTGCCACATCTGCCTGCCTTTTAAATACCTCCAGGGATGGTGACTCAACCACTTCCCTGGGCAGCCTCTTCCAATGCTTGACAAGCCTTTTGGTAAAGAACTTTTTCCTAATATCCAATCTAAACCTCCTCTGCCACGACTTGAAGCCATCTCCTCTTGTCCTGTCACTTATTACCTGGGAGAAGAGATCGACCCCCACCTTGCTACAACCTCTTCAGTTAGTTGTAGAGATCACTAAAGCCTTCCCTCCGCCTCCTTTTCTGCAGGCTGAACAACCTCAGTTCCCTCAGCCACTCCTCATAAGGTTTGTGCTCTAGACCTTTCACCAGCTTCATTGTTTGTTCTGTAGTGAGAGTCCTAAAACTGAACACAGTATTTGAGGTGTAGCCTCACCAGTGCCAAGTACAGGGGAATGATCACTCCCCTAGTCCTTGCTGGCCACATTGCTTCAGATGTAAACCAGGATGGTAATGGCCTTCTTGGCCACCTGGGCACACTGCTGTCTCATATTTAGCTGGCTTTCACCAAGACCTCCAGGGGCTTTTCTGCTGGGAAGCTCTCCACCCGCTCTTCCCAAGCCTGTAGCACTGCAAGGGGTTGTTGTGCCCCGAGTGCAAGACCTGGCACATGGCCTTATTGAACCTCACACAACTGGCTTCATCCCAGCCAGCCAGCCATATCAGAGCTCACCTTCATGTGGTGAGAGCATAATCATGAGAATCTCCACCCTAGTTTAGGTTTGAGTCCATCCACGTGTGATACATGATGCATGATCCACATGAAAGTCTGGATTTGGCACCCGAGTCCTGGCCCATCTGTCAAGGAGTACTAGTTTCAGGCACTGAACTCAAGCTTTCAGTCAGCAAATAAGTTTGTATGTAGTCACATGTCTTTTCAAGACCTCTTCTGACATTTGAGAGCAGGTTAAGCCCTCCTTGTAAATACAGTCCAAAGTAGATACTGGCATACTGTAAGAAATGTTTTAAATGCAGAAACATTTTAGATATCAAGAGAGATATGAAGATGAACTCTTTGTATCTGTCTTGTGCTAGCTTTACACTGATGTAACAGCAGATTTTAATCTTAGAGACATACCCATCAGCATATTACAGTGATATGGAAACTAGTCATAATGGAAAAAATTGCCACAGCTGACCAAGTCCTTGGAGTACGGTAAATCCTGGAGGGTTGTTCTCTTTATACTAACACCAATTTTCACTTTCAGGTGAAGAAAGATTATTCTGCTTTTCTACAGCACCACATAAAGATTTTGGGCACAGAGCCTAGAATTTAATTTAGATACCAGGGCAACTGATAGGAGGGAAGTGAAGAACTCCTCTGCCTTTCTTTTGATTTTTTTTTTTTTTAGTCTTAAATTGCTTTCAAGTAGTGTGGAAGAATCTGAAACCTCATATGAAGTCTGCATCCCTTTCACTCTGCAAGCCAGGTGAGACAGTGGAATGAGCAACCTTTCATCACTGGGCAGAGGTCACCTCAGCTGAGCCAGGAGTGAGAACATTTCCACAGTATCAACCCATAAGTGAAACAGAAAAATATGTTGCAATTTTCTTCTCTATTTGTAAAGGCCACTTTCAGGGGGTCTGTTTATACCCGCTGCTGGTTTTCAGTCAACCCCATGCTGCTGCTGGTTTTTTAATGCATTCAGCCTCTCTCCCTGGCCCTTTTTCACCCCCTTTTTCTCCTCATCCATCTTGACTGTCTCCCTTATGGATTCCGTCACCAGAAAGGAATTATTTCTTCAGCAGTGGTTTGTCCAAGTACCAGCATTTTGCACAAAGACCATGGTTCCTTCCACCCTTTTTGCCTCATATACAAGTGTTAGTACCCTCTTTTGGTTTGAGGAATCTTTGCATGTGTGCCTCCTTTCACTTGTGTTTGTATGTGCCTAGTGCCCTTTGCTAAAAAAGATAAAAAAAGACTCCTCATCAATTATCCTCTTAAGACTCCAGGAACATTTTAACATTGCCCTTTATAAATGCAAATAAAAAGCTGAGCTGATTGGAACTTGACTTCCAGTGCCTGTAAACTGCCTTGCATCGTCTTGGGAACTACTGTCATATAAATAGCAATAAATCCAGTGATTCAGAAGCTCAGAGGAGGAGCATTTCCAGAATGGACAGAGAAAGGTAAAGTACTGGTCCTTCTGTTTTCCAGTGTCCTATTGTTACAGGAAATAGAACATGATGGTCTGGCTCTAACTTACCTGGCATACCCGAAAATCAATAGAAGATATCTGCCTTGTCTAAGCAACATTTGCTTGCCTTTGTCACTGCAGTTGCTCTGACTTTGAAATCCGCACTCTACATTATTTCCTGGCTGCATAATTTAAAGTTAATTATTTGTACATCTGTTTACAAAAATCTAATGATTTTCAAAGGTTATTCCTCTCTCTACTTGATCAGTTATTTAGATCGTTTGAAAGGTTATGCCACTGGCTGGTTTCTTGTCCATTGGTTATCTTTGAAGATACGGTTTTTATAGTGGTGTTTGTTTAACTTGGCCACTCGGTGACATTCACGGCTCTATATCAGGGTGCAAAGGCTATTAGCACACCACCACAGTATCCTGCTTAAACAAGTGTTGCAGGTTAAGGTGTGCGGTCTGCAATGATAGGTGCTCCTGCTGCCTGCACCCCCACCAGACCCCCTCAAGAGCAGCCAGTGAACTTTGCCTGTTGTCTCATGGATTAAGAGCAAAGAAGGTTTCCCAGTTCTGACATACAGCCTAGAGGAACACTGTAGTATTAGCAGAAGATATTACCTGCAGTCTCGGAGAAAAAAAGAAAAAATATAAAATCTGTGTGAGAAACAGTGCTCTTTTGTTATGGTTAGTGGTTCTGTGTACTGGTCTGGGTGGTTTGCTTGGCTGAACTTTCAGGGTGTCCTGTTCTACCATGTCCTGTAACACACCTCTGAGGAATGAATGGAGAAATCATTTCTGTCCAGGCAGACTCTGACAAAAATGCTTTGGAGTCCACAACACAGGAAGGACATGGACCTTTTGGAACAAGTCCAGTGAAGGGCCATGAGGATGATCAGAGNGTTGCCCAGAGAAGTTGTGGATGCCCCATCCCTGGAAGTATTCAAGGTCAGGCTGGATGGGGCTCTGAGGAACCCGGTCTAGTGGGAGGTGTCCCTGCCCATGGCAGTGGGGTGGAACTCTATGATCTTTAAGGTCCCTTCCAATTCTAACCATTCTATGATTCTATACAGGCTTTCCATTTCAAAAGGAATACAATTTTGGGAGAAAATGGTCCTCTGTGTTTTAATTTTAATATTACTGTGGAAGGACCATAGGAGCACAGCCCAAATGAATCAGGATCTATGACTCTTATATGATTCTAACAACTTTTCTTTCCATATCAATGGGAAAGATCCACCTTTTCTGCTCATCTAAACAGCTGCTCTGTGTGTGTGTGTGTGTGTACATGCATTTAGAAAGATGCTTTACCAACTGAATTGGATCTCCTAGAGAGACACCTGGGGATAATGTGTAGTTGCCTCCCACTGGTATGCCCGGTTACATCCATATTTATAAACAACTTTATCCTCAGAACAGGAGCCATTAAATCACTATCCCTGAGGCTGCTCTGGCTGTGGTAGATAAACGTTAAGTATATCTATGTATTTTTATGTCTAAGGATTGTAAGCCTGCATAGAGAGTTAAAAAGGGCAAAAGTTCAAAGTTGGATAGGATTGAATGGACGGATGGGAGGAAATAGGATCAGATGAGAGCACAACACCTTGCATGGAAAGAAGTCTGCTCATTAGCAATGCAGAGATGCTCTAGCCAAGAGCCAGGCAAGTGTCTCTGAGGAGCAACATTTGAGAAGTCTACAGACACGGGATGCCTGTGAACAGCAGGAAAATGTCTGAGGGACCGCAAAAAACTCTGGAAGCTTTGAGAGGTTTCAAAGGATTTTGTTCTCCCCTACATGAACGTGCTAATCTGACCTGAGTAAGGAATGATGCAGCTTGTAAAAGTAAGATTATAGGTTTCCAGCTACTTTTGTTTTTACAAAATGTCCATCTTGTTCTGTCTTAGAATTCTGATAGTTAGCTGATTTTTATTAATCTAGTCAGCCCTGCAGATTCAGAGTTTCATGGAAGGACACTGGTTGCTACTGGGGATATTGTTTATTCCCAGTATGATACAGGTATACTACATCTCTCCCTGTTGCTTTAAGTTAGTGTGATTTCAGTTCCTTTATACTTACATACATACCAAGCTTATGGTACATGTTTGCTAGACAGTTTTGGAGACTCAAAGCTGCTTTAGCAGTCGAGTTGAATGGCCTGAAACCAAATGCAAACTTCAGGATACATTCATATGGTCTAGATGGCACATTCAGATACTCCAGAAGCTTCTTTTGTTGGTTTTTTTTTTTTTTTCCTTTTCCCCTTGGTTCTTGTATGTTTATGACTGTAGCGGTAGCTTGAGGTGATCAAGGTTTAACACAAAGAGCAAGATTTGCCTCATCCTGCAGAAGGTCCTAAGCAATGATTCATTCATCTGGCTGGAGAAAGCTGTTTTAGCACCTGCTTTGTAGTACAGTCATGACTGCCTCAATGGTGCCTTTACCTTGTTTTTTATTGGTAAGAGTGGCCTTCAGGAACCCAGGCCCAAGACCAGAGGGAAAGTCTGGCACAAGGAAGACATAAACCCTCTTGGTGGATAAAGGTCAGGTTAGGGAGCATGTAAACAAACCACACACACACAAGTCCACGGGGCTTTATGGGCTGCACTTACAAGTTCTTAGGGAGCTGGGTGGTGTCATTGAGAGGACATTTTCCTTCATCTTTGAAAGGCTGTGGCAACTGAGAGAGGCTCCTGAAGACTGGAAGAGAGCAAATGCCACTGCTATGTTCATGAAAGGCAAGAATGAAGATCTAAGGATCTACCTGCTCATCAGTCTGATCTCAGTTCCTGGTAAGGTGGTAGAACAACCTGGTGCAATCCTGGTGGAGCAACTAATCCAGTTGCTCCTGGGTGGAGCAACTAATCCATTTCCAGTCACATGAAGGACAGGTAGGTGATCAGGAGTAGTCACCACGGAATGACAAAGGGTAAGTCACACTTAACAAACCCTACAATCTGCTACAGAGAGTGGACAATCAGGTGAGTTCAAACATGATTCAACAGCTGGGCCCGGAGGGCTGTGATCAGCAACACAAAATCCAGTTGGAAGCAAGTCACTGAGTGCATCTCAGGTATTGATACTGGAGTCAGTACTGTTCAACATCTTCATTAATGATGTGGATAATAGGATAAAATGTCATCTCAGTTTGCTGATGATGCAAATCTGGAAGGAATTATTGGTAAAGTGGATGGTTGTGTTGCCATTCAGAGAGATCTCAACAGAGTGGAGAAATGTGCACAGAGGAACCTCATGAAGTTCCACAAAAGTGAAGTACAAAGTCCTGCTTCTGGGGAGGAGTAACCCTATGCACCTGGAAAAAAGTTCTGTAGAGAATGACCTGAGAATGTCCCAGTGGACAACAAACTGAGCATGAGCCAGCAAAGTGGTGAAGAAGTTCAACACCACCCTGGGCTGAATTAGGAAGAACATTGCCAACAGTTTGAAAGTGATGATTCTTCTCCTCTACTCAGCCCTGGCAAGGCACATCTGGAGCTCTGAGTCCCCTCATGTTGGTCCATAGGTTGAAGTTCTCAAATCTTACACTGTTCTTTTCTTGGCAGAGACAGGGTTGTATTGATTCCAACTTGGCCATGAGGTCTGTTTTATGGTGAGAAGAGTCCAGCCTTCGCCCGTGTTCCACACAGGACCTCTTGTCTAATCCTAGTCTCAGAGGAACCTACTTCGATTATACACCGAAGTACTACAAAAGCTTTTTTTTTGGCAAAAGATTTCTGATTTCTCATAGGTAGAACCACATATATGTGCCAGATGAAGTGGTGATTGGAAGGTGGAGATGGTAGTAGATGGAATATATCTGTGCAAAAAAAACCCTGCTATAATCTGGAGGGATTTATGAAACATTTGTTCCTCTCCTTGATATGACACCTACATTATGGTCCTTCTCTGTAATGTGTGAGGGAAATCTAATGTCCAATTTGCTCTAATGCAAATAATTGGAACCCATTTTTCTTAAACAAATTGATGCTTATATTGACCTCTTTGACAGAATATAAGAACTAAAACATAAAAATTGAAGAACAAACTTTAGTACTGCAGAATTATTTTGTACAGACAGTAGCCATATCCTGGCTACTTTAACTTTGTTTTTCTATTTTTTAGATCACACAAAATAGCTTGTTCTTTTAAACAATATTTATTTATTTTTAACCACGGGGAACTGGGTACAATAGCAACATGCCTGCAGGCTGCAGCCCTACATTATTGTACTCCTTAACGTAAACCAGTAAAACAACACAGGCCAGATACTGCTATGTTATGCCTTTGCGACCTTCTTGAGTTCATGGGGGCTGTAAGGGGTAAAGAGTAGCTGTCTGACTTCGTGTAACTGGATGAAATGGAATGTGTAAACTTAATACTT
This sequence comes from Pedionomus torquatus, assembly GCA_013398155.1. NCBI lineage: Eukaryota > Metazoa > Chordata > Aves > Charadriiformes > Pedionomidae > Pedionomus > Pedionomus torquatus. The sequence continues at coordinate 200,869 of VZRU01008892.1, read as the reverse complement.
GTTGTAGGGCAATGACCATTTATTTTGGATTCATGTTACTGGCTGTGGTTATATTCAACCCAGGAAAGGAAAAAGTTGTGCTGTCAGTGCTGTGATGAGAGAATGGTACAAGAGAAAAATAATAATTAAGCTATTAAGAGTAGGCATCCTGAAAAGATTTAAGAAATCAAAACCTCTTGGGGCAAAGAAGATAGATGACCCAAACTGAGACAAGCACAGGAGAGGGCTTATAGGGCAAACTCATAGCTGAAATAATTCCTTTCCCTTTAGTAGAGCTACAGTGGGTATAAACTTGACCTATATGGGTCACCTTGCTATAAAAGAATGATGTCCAAAGTCTTAAAATAAATTGTTCTTCATTTTGGAACTGTTGCCTACGTAGAGCAGGTACTGGCCATGTATTCTGCTGACTTGCTCATTTGGGAACACACGCTACAAACTGTGCAAACTAAGTTAAAGGAAATACTGAGCATGGGTTTTTTTTAACCTGATTTCCCAAAAAAATAAAATTTATGCAAGCACCCCGATTAAGTGTATTGTCTCAGAGGAGGTTGCTTCCTGATAACTTTTGAATCTATTGACTTCTTTCAAGCAATTTAACAAATAAATATAGGTGAAGTCTATCTTTAGAAATTTTGTGAAAATTGAGAGGCCCTTTTTTCTGCCTTTACCAGTGGAAAGACCAATAATCTGATCTTTTAGTAGAGTAACAGATTATCTACTCAAGAAAGAGATTCAGTTCATTAATTCTGCTACTCAATTATTTGTTTCACTTCTCATCTCTCCTCCTTTTTCACAAGGGAGGTCCTTGTTGAAAGACTGAATTACTTTTAACTATGTGTGGGCAGATGTCCTGCCCTTAATTAAGAGTCACGTATAGCCTTGTGTTCATAACAACTGGACACAGACTTCATCTTCGGTACATTTTGCCATACTGAGCAGTCACTGTTAAAATGAGTTCAAGGCTCCTATGTGGAAGAATTGAAAACTTAATGTGTTATCCCCTTATATGTATAGCTTCCAGACTGGAGAACCTGGCATTAAGCATTATATAAACTCCTAATGAGTTTATAGGCTAAAAAGGGAGTAAGAGAAATAGAGGCATTGGGCTTGCTCAGAGCTAAGCAGAAAGCTACTGATGAGAAACCAAGCCTCAGATCCTGATCTCTAATCTGAACTGTATCTTTTAGCCCTACAGGCCTCTTGTTAGCTCTAGTCTATTGCTCTTGAGAAACAGCTGATGTCAGAAGTGTATCTATAAAGAGAATATCTTTTCTTTCTTTTCCTTCCCCCTGCTGCTGAAATAATTTCCTGTCTTAGCTGGTTAACCTTTCCTACTCATTTCTATTTTCATGTAATTTCTTATTATAGTTGTAAGTTAATCACAAATCTGTTGAGAGACTTCTCTTTAATCTAGCAGCCTTCGTTTACTTTCTGTGTCATTTAGAACAGTTGTGCTATGGTTAAGAGTGTCCAATTACATTCACTGCAGGATAAAAAAACAAGAGATCAGCAGCCCACGATTTCAGCTGAAGATATCATCAAATGGGAAAACAAATTAGGTGCCTAAAAATAAAATTAAGGATAAGGATTCACATGCCAGATTTGCTTGTACTCAGTGACACAGAATGACTGGTCAGATAATTGTTAACCTTTTCTCCCTGAATAAGAAATAGTAGGGTGGGTTTTTTTAAACAGTTCTAAATCAGAGAAGAGGCAGCTTTGTATAATCTGTGCAGACAACGTATTTTAGAGGAATTACCACTCCGGTTTCTTTAATCTCATTGTGCACTTGCTGTCACATAGGAAAACACCAGAGATTTCTCTGACTCAATCAATAGATTCATATCCTAATGCAAAAATTATTAAAAAAAAAAAGTCGTCTGTATGATGATGTTGGAGAAACTGATGAAAATGAGGTTATAGCATGCATTCACTAGTGGGCTACGTGCACCTTTGCCTGGTTCCTTCCTTCCTTTCTCCCTCCCTTCCTCCTCTTTCTTCCTCCCACTCTGCCTTCCTGCCTGCCTCCCTTTATCCCGTCCCTCCCTTCCTCTTGCCCTCCCTCACTCCTTCTCTTCATAGGGATCTACTAAATAATACTTTGAAGTAAATCTGATTTCTCCTGTTCAGCAATCAAAATGTCCATATGTTCTTCAGTGCACTGAAAGGCTCTTCAGTTAGGAAAAGCTTATTACCTGGGCAGCCAAGGTTTCAAATGTAGACTTGGATACGTGATAATGTTTACTCATACTTTTTTGCTCTTCTAGAATACACAGAAAGTGGTAAACACTGATTGTGTCATGCACACACACAATCACTGAAGCCTGGCACTGCCTCACATTAAGCATCTGCCTCAGAACTTTCCAATAACTGCATCGTGAATGACCTTTCGCACCAAGATGCCTCTTTCTTGAGCAAGTCAATAGATTATTAAAGGACCACGGAACTAAACCAGCAATTCCGCAAGTATGAATAAAAGTCTCTGTCTAGTTGTCCAAATAATTAAATTTCTTCTAGAAAAATCAGAGATGATATCCCACTCAAGAATGCTTGATAGAATGAATTTGACAGAAGAGCAGCTCTTTACAGCGGAACTTCAGATATTATTAATCTATCAAGCTCTCCAAAAAGGCCAGAAATCACATGCTTCCCAGAATAACTCCACGTTCTTCAACAGGCAAAACTAGGCACGAATCTGAACCATGTTGTCAAATATCAGTCCTTATAACTTGTCTGCCATAAATATTCTTCAAGAGTAAATATAATAGAGTAATTTTCCAGGCACCAGATTGATTAAAATTGCAAACTACAATTTGGAGCTTGAAATTCAGCACATGAAACATCCTAAGCTCGGATTCATTGCCCAAGTTACCATGGTATCTTCTGAAATCATAAAAAGCAAACAAGCAGAGCACTATAATCGAGCCTTTAAAGGAGAAATCTGTCCTCAATTCAAAAGTAATAAAAGGTCAATCTGTTTCAGGTCTATGTGGCTTAAAATTCTCCTGGACATACCAAAGATATGTTGCTGCTCTGTGCATGCATGTGTGTGTGTTTCTTTCTTTAACATACCCATAGCCTATTTCTCAGCTTTCAGTGCATAAATCAGTGTTTGCCAACACTTATATGAAAGTGTAAATGAAAGGGGCTTGATGACTCACTGCACAATGGCAACAACTATAGTATTTCACAGGCAGGACCGCAGCTGCTATCCACCTACCCTTGAATCGGCTCAATATATCCTGTCAGGGTGGATGTTATTGACTTGCCTCATTTGTCTGTGCTAACGGTCTCTCTTTGGAGAAGCAAATGGGGGAAGCAAGACAAACCACTCAGAAACTGCCCTTGCAAGATTCAAAGATGAGTTCTCCAAATTCTCGGCCGTGGCGAGACTCTCTGTTATTAATCGCACAATGTCTGTACCTCATGATTTTGGTAATTTGCTGATGACCTGCAGTAATGGGCAGCATGGGGAAGCCTTCTTCCACAAACATGATGAGGTGCTGGGGGCTGCAGAAAGGTGAAGGGGACTGGGGAGATGGAGGAGAGGCTCCAGGCTGTGTCTCCCTGATGTGGTATCTGGCTCGGGGGACAGCAGCAACCTTTGAGCAGCTGGCTTTACTGCACTTGTTCAGGTGCCCTGTATATATACATTTATGTACACACACGTATATATGTATTACTGTCTACTGAAGCATTATTAGTGATAAAACAATAGGAACTGTACCTAAGTGCAGAAGAACCCTGACTATTTCCACATCATTTGATTCCATGAAGCAGAGAAGATTTGTTCATTACCAGAGAGAGTGCAATAGGAGGAAGGTAAAATTACAGTCTTTTCAAGATAATCTATAGGATGCTGTTGTGTAGAACTCTGTTTCTTACCTCTCTCTACACACAAGTAAACATGGTTTACATAAGGAAACCATGCTCATTATCCTAAAATCTTAGAGCATTGTATTCTGTGCACTCCACTTTTCTCTTAAAGTAGGAATTAAATCAGAATAATTTATGCCCAGTTACACTAATATATCCCAAAACTGAATCATTTGCTTCTGGCCCTATAATACTGTTTCCATCACCAGATACTTGTTCCTTTGGTGTGTGTGCTTACACACAAGATTAAGGGTTTTTTAACATTTGTGCATTTTTAAATACCCAGATATTCTTACATTAAGATTGGCTCTTCATCGATCTCTGCAAGCTGGAACCAAAGAATTCATGATAAGACTCCTATAACTCCTGCCTAGGCTAATAAATATGGACTATGAGGCAATGCAATCTGCTGAAACATTGGTGCACATTTTAAACAGTCGTCATGGTGTAAATATTCCTAAATAGAAGTCCATGGTAATCTAATACAATACTGTGATCTGCAATATGGTAATTACGACTGTGACTTGACTCATTAATTTTGGTAACAGTTGTTAAGCAGCTCATTAGGTGGGTATCGAACAGCAGACGTCAATCTGGGGAGCCTCTCCAAACCTTCCAATATTTTTCTTTTCACAGCAAGGAGCATTGCAGACTAGGGGGAAGGCTGGACTCAGGGACTTCTGAGCAGTTAAGTTCCAGGCACTTCATGATCTTGGCAAATATTGTGCTAGCACTGTGAGCCAGAATTAAGCAGATATGATCGTGCAGTACATTTCAACTGCTGGCCTTGAAAAATTCCCCTCGGTTGCTCACATCACTTGCATTCCAGCATCCCCTCCAGTTTCTACTGAAAAGCAACGGGGCTAACAGAGTGTACCCCTATACAGGGTTGCCCAAAACTGGTCTGTGCTTCCACTTGCTCGTTGCTTGTGTGTGATTTGATCTTCTAATGGGAAGATTTTTGCTGCTTACTTGTATTAATTCAGCTATAGCACATCAGTTGTAAATAAACATGCATTAGTTCCTCTTCATGTATCTGTATGCTGGTTATGGTGAGCAAGATCACAAAATTCGGAGACATGAAAATTAAAGCTGTCAATGGCAACCGCATGATGTATAACATCTTTAACATATGCTTTAATCTCCCTGCTTCTGCATATTTCATCAATTCGCTCTTAGGCACTTAAAGAAATGGCATGACAATGTCGAAGACTGACCAAAAATAAACAGTACTGGCCAGATAGCCACCCTACAAGGAGGGCATTAGAGTTGACTTCAAGTATTTAGCTTTTTCCCCTTGTTCTGAGGTGTTTCTTGAGCAGATTCCTCAGGGGAATTTGAATAGATTATTCTGAAGCTGACTACAAACAGAAACGCCGACACACACACAGGGTCAGGTTCAGCCACAGTGTCTGTAGATTTGCACATAGTTTAATCTTTGAACTGAATGAAGACTGAAAGTTGTCAAACTTGTCTCCTTCCCCCTCCACAAAGCCTGTCCAGCCAGGCACAGAAGTGCCAAGATCATTATCAGACTCTGAAACAGGAGGGAAAATCTGGAGTTATTTGAAAATCTTTAGTAAAATCTTCCAGTCCAAATCTGAAGCCCTTCAGTGGGAATAGAGTTGGGACCACAGCACCTAATTAGTGTCTCCTGCCCAGTATATCACAGGTGACTTTCTGTTGGTGCATTTCCCCTCCTGTCTGCAGTCATGGGTGAATCCTGCATCCCCAGAAAACAAGGGCCATCACTGAGTATGGCTGTTTCAAGGCAATGGTGTTTTGCAGTTGGCAGACAGTTTCCAGGTTGCAAAAGCTTAATTTTCTTTCTTAATCCCAGCATACTTTCCTGTGGCTCTTCCTTACACCTTTCTTTCTCCACACCACCAGTGCAAAACATATTCTCCTTCTGATTTAGAAACACTTCTCTGCTAAGTAAATGACAATTTTCTGATATGTAGACCAATTAAACTGATGGTGCAATATAGCTGCCTTCTGGACATTGAAGTATTTTTATCCCGAGTGACTGAGTATATTAAGTATTGCTTTTCATCCACTTCTTTCCTTTCCTATCCTTTAATCATCCTCATTTTATTCTTGATAAACAGTGATGTGAAATGACACCACAGATCCTGTACTAGAAGGAGAACCACTACTAATGGCAACACTTGAGTGACAAAGGCTGGTGTGTTCATGCCAGACTTAAGCTTAGCTTAGAGATAAGAGATATAAACTCCTTACTATGAGTCTGTCCAAAATGTGGATTAAAAAATGGTTCCTAGTGCTGCGATTAAAAAAGGTTCCTAGTGTCTTGCTGACTCAGCTGGACAGTACAGCCATGTAGAGTAAAGCATCTTCTCTCCACAGTAATATTGCATCTCTTTAAATTGTGCATCTCTTCAAATTTTTAACATCTTCCCCCCCCTCCCCCCCCCTTCAGAGCCTGCATGCTGGCTTTTAAATAATGACACTGCAAATAACACAGTCAAAATGGTAGGAAATTTTTTCTCTTGACATACTTTCTATTCTTCAGTCACCTATGGAATAAGAATTGTCAAAGCCTGTTTTTTCCCTTCCAAAACCAACCTGGCTGCTGTTGAATGCAAGCCTTCTCCCTGGGTCACCTTCAGTGTGGAATAGCATTTTTTTGTCTCTATGTTACTAAGTATCCACCTATTTTGAAACCATACTGACAAAATTCTGCTCTTGTCCTCTTATTTAGTTCCGTAAAATAAATTTTAATAGGATACTGGTTATATGAAAGATGCTACAGGTTGGTTCGACCACCCTTATTGTGAGCTGTTGAAAAATTGGTTGTCTATTCCAAGTTAGCTGTCCAGGTTCCTTCTGTAGTCAGTGGAGAGATAAATGGTTTTGCACATCCTAGGTAAGTATTAGAGGACAAACTGCAAGTTATATATAGGCTAGTTAATCCTGTGAGGAAGCCTGCTCCCTCTGACTTAATTGTATAATGAAGGTCCCAATATACCTCAGAATCGGTCTGGATCTAAATTCTGACAGCCCGCCTGGTTTCTCAGTACACTAGCAATCTTGCATTGTGCTAAGGAAGTTTTATGTGATGCCAGACTCAGTTAGCCTTTTTTTTTTTATGGGGGATAAGCAATCTGTTTTTCCCCTTTTTGCTCTTTTCATGCATCCTTGCAAAGAGGAGCTGCTAGATTTTATAAGCTCCTCAGCAAACAGTTGTCTAAAGTCCTGTAAGAGTGGCACCACAGTTCAAGTGATAGCAAAAAGGCGAGCACTTGATTCTTCCTTGAAAGTGTTACTAGCACTCACCTCCCTGCCTACCTTCTTTTGCATCACTTACTGTCACGTATTTTTAGAGCAAAGCAGTTTTGCTCCTCCAGCTCCATTGTGTTTCTTCTCTTTGCTGCACCGAGCTATTTGCCAGAGGTGGGAACTATAGAGAACAATTTCTGTGCCAGATCTTCAGTTCTTTGTCCTGTGACCACCCACTCCCTGAAAACAAAAAGCTGCACCAAACAAAAAGTTCTGTTTAGCTGTTAGGCGAGCATAAAAACCCCCACAAATCTGCAAAAATGTCCCTCCACTCAGACCCCCAGAGATCTGAAAGTATTTCAAGCCTGGGCAAACACAAAGTTGTTAACTGGTTTGAAACCAGACCAGCCTGTCATGATCTTGTGCTGGTGGCACCTTTGGTGTATGGGTGCCTGTGTGAGAGTTGAAGCTGCTGGGTTGGAGGGGGTAAGCCCTGGAGGGAGCTACTAAATGTCTTGTAGCATCAGAAAGGCAGAGAGAAAGGGAAGAGGGAGAATGATGCAAGTCCTTTGAAGTGTTTATTTTGCCTCAGATCTTGCATTTAATGTTTATATTCCTCTCCAATGAGGCAGAAAACAGTCTAAGTGAGCAAAGGAAACTAAGTAAAGTTTTTTCCTACTTCTTTTACTAAACCCAGTCCCCCAAAGTATCTGTTATAGCAGCTTTTATTTTGGAATTTCATCTCTTTCTGTTTTTTTCATCCTATGAAATTCTACATGAAATACAATGGTTTTTCTCCCCTTCAGATTTGGTTGCACCCCAGAGGTGAATTTTCTGCAAAGTGTTTCTAGCTATGGGTAAGGTATTGGAGAATGTGGATAAGGACAGGAAAAGATTAGGAATAAATTCTGCTTTGAGGAGCAGATTTTGTCAGGTGTTCCTTACTGTTTAATACTTCCAAAATAGAGAAATTCTAGTAAGCTGCTTCTTCATATAAAGAAAAATAAATTGCCATACATTGTAAAGCAGTTGAATTAGTCCATAAACTGTGTATGCTGTGTGTGGTTACTCCGTTATGAGCCACTAGATACAATCAATAATTCTGCCCTACCAATGTACCATAACAATATTGCCTAGACATAAAGAGCTAAAAAAATCCACATCTACTATGAACTACTCTCTCAGTTTTCCTATTGCAACTCCTCACAAGCTCCTTTTTTATGTGTGTCAAGTCTCATCTGTGGGGGAAGAATAATTTAGAGGATCAGTAATGGGATGTGGAACATTTCACCTCCAGGTCACTTGTTTGGATCTAACCCTGAAACAGTAGTGATTGAAAATCATTGCCATCTGATTGCTTTCTTTTGCTGGCCTAATGGATATGAACCATTGGTCGAAGTCTAGAGCATAAAGGACATGTGTCCACATCAAAAAATCTTCCTTCAGATTGTAGTTAGCCTCTTCACACTCCCAGCAGAGAGAGGACCAGAGTAGAATGAACAATAGTGAATGAGCTGCATTACCCCCATGACCCAGAGGTAGCCTTTCCACACAAGTGAGACATCCTGGTAGAGTTATGGAGAAATTTTGATTGCCTGTGTGATAACCAAGCCTCCCAGTCAGCTGATGTCACAGATTTTTTGAGTGCTAAACTTTCCAAGAGAGTTGAAGTATTTTGAAATTATTCTCTAACCTGTACTACTAATCAAGAAAAACTTCTAGCAAGGATTTAAAGGTCCTAAAAAACACTAGAAAGCATGTGTGAGGAGTGGAATGGGAGAAAACAAAGGCAGAGGTGATGGTCATACAGAAACAAAGAATAACTGAAGCAATGATTTTATTGGCCAAGAATTGGTAACTTGACCAATGTACTACACACCACACAGATTGTCCAGCAAAACCAGTCCTTTTAGGATGGGTTTTTAGTGATGAATCTCAGTTTCTCTAACTGGTGCAGTTTAACTGCTATCCTTCCTTGGCTTTCCTTCTCTTACTTTTGAACTACTTGGCCACCTGTTAGATACTGTCTGTAATCCAAGAGCAATGTGCCTGGAGAAGAGGGTCTATATTTACACCAGAGGAAGAAAGTGCTATTTTTAGAAGGAGTTGTATAGCTGTTTGGGATCTATGGGGTTGTTCTGGAAATAAGCCATCTTCTTTACCATTACCTGAGCTGGTTAATAATGGTCCACAAGGGACATACAGGCATAACTGAATGCAAACAGCCATGCTTGTGATGCCACCTTTCCTCTGTCTCATCAGGCATGAGGCATCTCAAATCCAGAAGCTACAAATCTGTATTTCTCAGCACCGTCACAACTCATCTCTAGTTCTCCTTTTATGGGCCTGTTTGTTTTCCCCGGACAGCAGATCAATCAGACAGTGTGAGGAATACTCTTATTTTATTCCACAGGACCAGAGGAAGAAAAATCAGGTTAACTCTTTGAAGCACATGTGGAGCAATAGAGGGTTTATCATTACTCTAATTATAAAGCCTTGCCTTAATCACAGAGCTTTTCTTAATTCTTTGTCTGATCTACTTAGGTAAAACCCTTTTTAAATTAGTATGAGTAATGACAAAGCTAAAAGCTAAGGCGAGTCTTCAACATTTGGCCCTTTCTGATTTTGCGCGTTTTGGGTCTTTGTTTGTTTGTTTGTTTGTTTGTTTTGTAATTCAGGTCCTCACATTTCAGTACAAAGCAGTGTTCAATACCAGTTCAGGAGAAGAAAAAACAATGAAAAAATAGGACTGTACTGCTGCCTTCTAGGAGCCAGTAAGAATAATGTCTTAGATTATAAGAAAGGGCAGTAGCAATATCACCAGTGCAAAGAACAAGTGGCAACTTCTGGCTGCTTTATCACTGACTTTTTTTTTTTTTTTTCTTTTTGCCAATTTAAGATCAAGATCTTAGAAAGAATTACATTCTGTCTTAGGAGGAACTGACAGAAACACATTTTCAATTACCAGCGGGTGACAACAGAACAACAATGTTGGTACTTTTTTAAACAAGGTTATTTCTTGGTTTACAGGGGTGACTATTTATAAATGACTGAACAAGATTCCCTTACAAATGATCTTATATTTTAAAAAAGAAATACCCTCATTGTGGGAATAGAGATGTCCAATTTATGTCATACACTCTCTTTTAAAGGGCAAAGGGTCTTTGTACACAGAAAAGTTGCAGTAAAAATATTTTTAATTGATCAGTTCTTTAAATAAAATCTGCCCATGTGATGGGGTCTCTCCTGCCAGCACTTTGCATGTACACAATCCTGCCAGATTTCAGTGACCCCTGTTCGGGTCCTGTTCTGTGAACAGAGCCTTAAAAGAGAGCGTGGTACGGTCTGTAAATCACCCCTTCTTCGAGGGAAGAACAATACTTTACTGTGCAGCCACAAAACCCAGCAGGGACACGAACCCGCTTACAGATAACAGACATAAGTATGGTATCGTTAAGGAGAATAAAGAAATTTTGCAGTTTTTCAGTGCACTGAGATGTGGGCGTTCAGTGAGCTAAGCTGGAGGGAAGAATGGTAGAGCTCTTGCTTCTGCATGATTATACGAAGAAAGAAGTGTTGCTAAACTATTCCTGCTTAAATATTTATCTCATGTGAACTTTGTCAATACAACAACAACAACAAAAAAGAATTATATGATAAGATGACCTGGAACAAACACCTTTCTTATAGCTGAGCACAGTTCAACAGCACTGGAAAGGAATACATTACACAGGTGCACAGGAGTCAGAAAATGATCCAAGTGCAAGGCAGCATGACTCCCACTTAATGGGACACTTTGTGAGGTTGTAAAATGGTGTTATATATAAATTACACCAGAGTAACAGCCTTTAGTATGTAAAGGAATCACAAACATGGGAGGCAGTGTGGTACCTGGGTGTTGGAAGTTGGATAGCAGAAAAGCAGCAAATGAGGCTGTGGCACACGCATCCTATTTTGACTTACATTGATACAGTCCCAAACCTGGCTGGCATCAAATTTGCAGCTACATCCATTTACGTTAGGATGATGGCCCTGACAAATGCTAGTCCTTTCTGTTACTTGTTTAGTGTGTTTTTACAAATCTGGCAGTGTCGTGGTCATGTATGCATCCTCTGAAGTCCAAAATGGAAGGGATGACAGACCCGTTGAAATCTCTGGGCAATGACAGAAGGTTGGAAGGAGCGATCTGGTGCTGAAGTCTGCCATTGAACACCCAGCCTGGGAGATCAGGTGTGATAAAGGACTTGGTGTTGATGGAGGACTTTAAATACTCAAGCATCTTTTGGAAAACTGGTATGGTGACAAACAGCCTGTCAAGCAGATCCTACCCTACCTTCAAAGAATTTATCAGCAGTTCATTGCAGAAAGGCAGCTTGTGTGAGAATAGTTGTGAAATAACAGAAGACACAATTTATAGGAATAAAAAGTGAGAGAAAGCAGAATAAAGCTAAAAGACTACAAAAAAACCCATGACCTTGGGGAAAAAAACGAAGCAGCATTCAAATAATCTAGAAAAGAGGGTTCTCCCTGGAGACAGTCAGCTCAACTTGTGCAAAAGACTTTGCTGTGAAGGAAAATAAACAGTATTTCATATTCTGTCTGGGTAGGACAAGCAGAGATAAGCTTAAATAGCACAAAAGATCAAAATTATAAAAATATTAAAATACAGGCCTCAAATGGATTGCTTAGGGATGATGTGGGTTTCCCGCTTAGGGTAGCTTGTGAGGACAGGTCAGACAAAGCATCATGAACAGATCAAGTACAGCTGATCCTGTGCTGGAGGTGTGGAGTGGGCAAGGCTCTCTCTGTGATGGGGAAATTCACTTAGTCTTCTTCTAAGAAAGCTGAAATTTGAGAATAAGACTCAAACACTAGCCTTCATGGGAAAAAAAAAAAAACCACGTTATTGACATTAAGGATTTTTTCCTTCAAAAAGTATCCCAATTTCCTCACTGTTCAGGTTGAAAGTTTTACTTATGCAGATTTATCCAACCTTTCATTTTTCTTCCTGATTCCATTAACTTAACTAACTCAAAGCTATTTAATTTGGGTTAAATAGTTTTCCTATATAAAGGTTTTTTTGTTTCAAAGCTTTCTGACACACCTATTATATTTTACTTTTTTTCCTAAATATTTCTTTTTTGCTGTCTTGTTCTTATATGGATTAACATATGGATAATACATAAACATATAATATATGGATTAACATTCTTATATTATAACATATCCAACTGATATGTTATAAATTGGTCTAGCAAAACGCATTTGGTAGTTTAACTGCCTACAGATAGTCACTGCACTTTTGGTATTTTTGGCAATGGGGGAAACATTTTAAATTTTGTTAACAAAAAGTGCTTTGCCTTCACTGAATCTGAGAAATTTAAAGAAACTGAAATTTAGACTTTTCCTAATAGGAATATTAGTTAACATCTGAAATCTAAAAGGATATTATGTACTATAACTAATCTGGAGAGGTTGCCTTTTAGTGCACCTGGTTTGGGGAAAACAAACCCTACAATGTTAATAATGTTAAATAAAATCTATATGTTTATATATAATATATATTTTTTTCCTTATTTATGAACAAAAATGGATAATCCCAGAAATGCTAAAATCTCAGATTTGGTACATGGCATTCCCAAGACTCATTCTACTGCTGGACTTTGCTTGGTATGCAGAAAAATCTACTTCCCAAATCTCAGATTAAATAGAAATTACCAGCAGTGGAAGGAAATCTCAATTAAAACCCATGACCTTAATACTGTCAGCAGACAAATCTGTGCCAGTTATGCTTGTCTTAATTTTGCAGTAATATCTATTCCAATAGGGCTGGGATATTTAATTTTCTTCTGGAGTGATGATTTCCACCTCAATTTTATAGAGAATGCTGTTTTTTATCTGGACATCAGCAATATAAGTATACCTCCCCACTGCCACAGCCTCTGTACTTTCTTTTGAGCTTGTAGGGGAGACAAGAAATACCTTTCCTGGCACCTGCAATGCTCAGAGACTCCCTCTTTAAAGCAAGAATTCTATATTCTCAGTGGGAGGACCCATTCAGATAATCACTGGTCCAGACACCTGAATTAGTACTTAGGCTCGAAATACCAGAAGATTATTTTTTTCCACTACTGTTTCCACACCGAGATGGAAAAGGCACACAAGAAATACTTTATAGTAAGGCAGAGAGTGTAGGGGAGAGAATGAACTATGTGCATATTTATAAAAGACTTTAATTTTGGCTTAGTTTTATACAATAGTGAACAATTTTATCTGAAAAAAGTTAGTCTCTTTCCAAAATGTGGGAAAGTCCCACAAAATCTATTGCTGGTAACTGGTTGTAAAGTCCTGTTGCTAAATGTTTTCTGTAATATTTATTCAATATATTTTACTGGATGGAAGCTAAATGTGTATCTACAGCACATTTTTGTGAACCAGTTTGTTAGAATGCCTAATGAGTTTTTTGCTTTCATTTTTATTTTCCCTTGGAGAAAGCAGACTAAAACAGAACAAACACAGGAGGCATCACGGGACTTTGGCTACCTTTCAATTAGATGATAGAGTACACTATTCACATGACTGTGGCTGTCTGTCAGACACCCATCCAGCCACTTTCTTACTCTCTCTCCTCAACATGATGGGGAAGAAAATGATTGAAAAACTCCTGGGTCGAGGTAAAGACAGAGAGATCACATACAATTACCATTATGGGCAAACTAGACTTGACTTGTGGAAACTATCCTTATATGTATATGTATTGGGTGAAGCTGGCCAGATGCTGGTAATGGGGAACTGCATCTGACATGGTGTGGCACTGCAGGCCCCACATCCCACCTACACCCAACACCTGGCCACCTATATCCAACACATGTACTGACACTATCAGTATCTCCCTAACAGAGAAAGTGGAAGTGTCTTCACATCAAAGACCCTTGAGCTCCCATTACCTTGGAATGAGAAGTCCCAGATATGCAAGTGCAGGAAATCGTTGTCCACACAGGGACAGTTTTTAAATGCAGAAAACTAAGCATACAATTCCATATTATAGCCTTTAAACAGATGTGCAAATAATTTTTAATCAGTTCTTTACCTGATACATCCTGAGCTGTGTTCTTAACTGCTGGTGTAGCATTTGCACTCTTGCAGTATCTATGATCTCTTCAGAGTTTGTGATTTTCTTGAATTTACTGTTTAAAGATGAGCTCACACTGGGCACTGGGGATCATCACCAGAGCAGACGGCATTGCAAGCCTGTGTGAGGATGGCTGGCAGCAGGTTGTCCTCATGAATGCAGGAGAAGGAAGGCAACAGTGGCAGCGTGACAACACACAACATTGTAAGATGGCTACGGTACGGTACTTGATGTTTTCTGAGCCCACATCCAAGGACTAGTAAAGCCACTTTTGGTCAGTATGATGCTCCTTTATTTAATTTACTCTCTTGGAGTGTAGAACTTTTTCTTCTTCTTCTTCTTCTTCTTTTTTTTTCCCAATCTTCCACTGAACTATGTATGAAAACATGATGGTGAGATGGACCAAATGAGCACCGGCAAAAGGTCAATTTATGAGTTACCTGTGGGTGTCCTACACTAACGAGTACAACATAGGACAGGCATAGAAGATGGGGGAGATACAGAGGAATGACCAGGATGGCTGGTTGCACGCAGCCATAAAAAATTTGAAATATACCATTTAAGTGAAATTGAGGCTATTTCTTGTGCTGTTCCTTTAGGTATCACTTCATATGATGGCTTTCAGCAGCTCAATTTGGTTAAATACCTACTTCAAACTTTCTGTAACTCCAAACCTGCTGTCTGAAGTTTCTACCAGTGCAATGTGGCCACTAAATCAGACCCTATTTTCTCCAGATGTTTAGCATCTGTCATTCTTAATTAAATGAACAGCAGTTGAGGCTGTGAAAAAGCATGTGCATGCACTTTTAAAGATGACTTGCAGTGGGATGGAAAACTGGAATTTTGCCTTTTCTCCCTTCATGATATGAAAGAAAGACTAGAAAACTTTCTTCTTTTGAATCTGAGTTTGTTTTATTTAAGTGTTGTCCTTAGAAATATCGAGAATATAAAATCAGGCATTTCCTGGTTTTTCTAGGGAACCTTTGGAGGCTTCATCTCTACATATTATTTATTTGTACTGAGGTATAGCTGAGCAGGGATCTGTGCTGCACTGTGCATATGTGATTTGTAGAGCATCTGGCACAATCTTTATTTGCTCTTAAAAGCTCTGTGGGTTTTAAATTTTAAACAAAAGAATGTTTTCTCACAATGTTTTTAGGTAGAGCTGTTGAATCAGTGTGTTTGATTTAAGAAAGGGGAACAAAATTCCTTTGCTATTTCAGTGTGGGCAGAAAATGTTTTGGCTTTGCCTCAAGCGATGTTGGTTAACCTGGGAAACATTCAGTGTATCATTGTTTATGATTAAACTATGTTTTATATAAATGTTTTTAGAATTGTGAACATAATAGACTTTCAAATATTTGGCATACATTAGTGAACTTTCTCTATAGAAGTTGCTAGTCATCAATGGAAAAGATATTTTATCTTTCTTTAGCCTCAATAAAACTGAATATTTTGGACAATACGTTTAGATAGCTTAGAGTGTTTCAATCAACCTGTTTCCATTACTTTTTTGATTTTTGCTGCCATAACAAGATTGACTCTTCTTCTGATTTTGCCTTCCTAGGAGAAAAAAACAAACCAAACCACCACCACCAAGCTATTAAAAGAAATGTGAATTGCAACTCTAAATTCTAGAAAAAAATAGATCAAATACAGGCCCAAAACAAAATATTGAAATTCAAAAAATAGTAAATAAATACTTTATAAGGATACAAGAACAATTTTTTTTTCACTTTTTTTTTTTTTTCTTTTCATTTTTATGGTACCTCTGAAATATATTTAACTCAATTGTTTCAGCCGAAATCCATCCTTTGGAACTCTGTGTTCCCTTTCATTTTCTTGGTGCTTCTGGCTACTCTGAAAGCCCTAATTGTGCAGTGACAAGCTATTTCTTTCAGCTGAGTCAGAAGCACCTATAAAATCTGAGCTGTTTCAATAAAATGGGGAAAATGTAAACAGGCTCAATCATGCATGAAAGCTTTTTCACAGTACGCAAATATAGAATATAATTTGAGAGTTCTAGAAGTGCAAAAACTTGTATCACTTGCATGGTAAGATCAGGGTTAATAAAAGAGGAGCTGAAGCAGAAAGCTAGCTTCTACAGGAACGAGGAGCAGAGCATGAAGGTTTTTTCACTGAACAAGGATTAATCAAGCATCTATGACAGTTTAAAAAGACACTACATGCAAGGAAGTGTTAGTATCTTTTCATCTGTAAGGAAAAGATGATCCACAAAATCACTAAGGCAATTTCCCTGGCCCTGTGTGCACAGCTGCTGTTGATTTCACAGGAAAACAAAAGAAGAAAACATGGAAGAAGAGCCAGAACCAACTTTTATAGATAAATATATGGGGTGATATTTTCCTTTCCATCAGGTTTAAGGATCTAGTGCAGGGGTGTATTAAGATTATTTTGTACAACATGATATTTTTTTACAGTAGCCAAAACCTTTAAAACTGATTAGTGCAGAATAGTGTTCATCTTGCAATCTTGGCCTTTATCTAAGGAAGCCTTTGCTTCCTTAGATAGTGAATTATTTCACTTTTCTTTCTCCTTTGGCTACGGACCACACGTAATTGTAAATGAGAGTTAGTACTGAGAGCTGTAGTATTAGAATGGTGAGGTGAAGTTCTAAACCACTTTTATTTTTGTATGCAGCTAATATGCTTCCTACTTGTACTGTCAATCCTGATACTTCATTCCTGTAAGCATATGTTCTGTAATTTCTTTTTAATCAGAATATGAGTTGCAAACAGCCTGCCTAAACTGTCAGGGGTTCTTTAGATACTGTGAGAGGACATAAAGATTTCTTTGTCTCTAACTTCTCCTCAATTTGCTTTGGATGTTTTTATCTTAAAGATGTAGGACAAATGCTTATTTTGTTAAAAAAGCTCCATCTCAATTTTTGTATAACCTATGTTTAAAGAACACTACAGCTTTTCATATATCTTTTTGCTTTGAAAAACAGGCAGGAAAGCTTCAAATTAGGATTTGTGGCATTCAATTTAGTTAAATTAAAATTAAAACCTCAAAAGTTTAGTTAAACTAAAACCTCTAAACCTCAGAGTAACAATGGGGTTTAAAATTTTGTGCGTGATCTATGTAAAACACTGGTAAACTCTGCAAAATCTTCTTCACACTGAGAAAATAACAGCAACAAAAAAGCTCTATTAAGAATAAAATTAAAATACAGTATACTACAGCTTTTTTCATTTTCAAGAGCAAACGTAAATATGAATCAGGAAATTGACTCTTCCAAGATCTCCTCTTTGTATAAAAGGGAGCAATATTAGAGAGGCTTAAGGATGTGGGGTAGCTAATTTAAGGTACACCACAGTGAAACACATTGATCATTGGAGAAATGCACACATTTTTGAGAGGAACTATGAGATTGAAAACCTTCTTTGGCATTCAACAGCACCCAGAAAAACCCAACTCTGGATGCACTGAGACAAGAAACAGGCTGCAACAGGTCCTAGGAGGCCAGAACAAGGGACAGATGCAAAATGAGGCGGGTGCAGGTACTGTAGGACTACAATCCCCTGCCTGTGGTCTCTTCTGGTGAGCTGTCTTTTTCCAGGCCATAATGAGGAACATGCCCTTGCCTTGCTGGAAGTAACAAGCTTTTTCCATTTTTAACTGTGTTTATTTTTAACAAATTAATTCAATAGATCTCACAAATTGGCATATTTTTTAATTTCCCCAGAGTTAAGGGGTTTGCATAGGGCACTGTTGTAGACAAAGACTTATTTTTTAAAACCCAGGCAAACTTAGGGGTCTCTGTCTGCTAGAAGGGATATGAGAACTGGTACTATCAGCTGTCAGGATGTAGGGGACAAATATGCCCTGCCAGCTGTTCCCTGGTGTCCTTGGAAAGAAGGCGTGCAGTGATGGGAGATCCTGTGGTTTCAGGAGCCACATATTTTTGTGCAGCTGGCCTACTTAAACAGGAACACTTAGAAATAATTGTGGCAGCAGTTGAATATTCCTTCAGCTCTGGTGCCATTTGACATGTCACAGAAGTTATAAAGGTGATCATTGTTTAAGGATGTCTGATCCTCTTCTGCACTCAGGCTTTCTTGAGCAGAGCTCATTGAAAGTCAGTCCACTTTTTTTCCAGAAAACCCTAAGTTGTATTCATTCATGGAACTCAAATTCCTTCTTCTTCCCCCAGCTTTATACACTGAGCATGATGTGACATGGTATGGAATATCCCCTTGGTCAGTTGGGGTCAGCTGTCCCAGCTGTGTCACCTCCCAAGTTTTTGTGCCCTTCCAGCTAATACTTGCTGGCTCTGCAGTAATGTGAGGAGCAGAAAAGGTCTTGATTGCTTAGCAACAACTTAAACCACTAGTATTTTACCAACACTATTTTCATCCCAAATCCAAAACATAGCACTAACCAGCTGCCACTAGGAAAGTCAACTTCATCTCAGCCAAAACCATGACAGAATGTTTCATCCCAAATCTCTGACTAGAGATTGGTTTACCTTGGGGAATATGGAGCTTTCTAAAACTCACATAACAGGTATGAAAATATTTGGCCATGAGTTGTGTCCTACAAAGACTCAGCATGAATTTTGCCTCAGGATTATTTATTAACATTGCATTCTCAGACTAACCATGTAACGTTTCTTGAAAACGCTTCTTTTTTTTTCAGTTTTCTAAACCAAAGGGGGGGCTTAAACAAAAGCCATTAATTGCTAGCTATTTCTATATACTTTAAAGAAACCTGTAATAGTTTGAAACCATATTATGCAATGGTGTACACACTTATGAAATTTTAATCTAAGACCAATATTGACTTAAACAGACTTCATGCTGATATCTTTTTAAGTACTTTTCATTGCAGCTCTGGTTGTAATACTTAAAAGACAGGATGAGAAATTCATTCAATTTTGGATGAAATATCATATGAATGTATCTCCTGTATGAGGGAACAAACAATTAAGTCAGAAGAATAAGTGAAAAATTCTTCCCAGAAAGAGTGATCAGGCACTGTAATAGGCTGCCCAGGAAGGTAGTTGAGTCACTATCCCTGAATGCGTTTAAGATTTGTTTAGATGTGGTGCTGGGGTATATGGTGTAGGGGGGAACTTTGTAGAGTGGGGTTGATGGTTGGACTTGATGATCCCAAGGGTCTTTTCCAACTTGATTCATTCTGTGATTCTAGTCTACCTAGATAGATGTAATCAGATGATATCACTAAAAGTCATGCTAAATACTGGAGAAACAGTACAGTTGCAAACAATGGTTGCACAGTCTATTAACTACCTGTAGGAATGCATTGAAGTTTTTCAGTTTAACTTGTGTAACCTTCATATCATGATAGAAACAGTTAATTCCATGTCTCTGACCTTATTATTAAAAAGGCAAATGAACAAGAACACAGAGCACTTTATTCTGATCTTAGTACCTCTTATTTTTGTACCTATATAGTCTTACCCAGTTTGGGAGGGCTTTTCATGCACCGGTGCTTAAACATGTAGAAAATTAGGAGTAAATTTTACACATTCTTAGGACAACAGCTTTGGGTATACCAAGGGAAATCCTTGTCATTTACCTTTTTGATTAAGAAAACAGGTGATTTCCACTCTTCTTGATGGCAGCAGCCAAGGCCAAGGGTAAAGAAGTAAAATCATACAAGATAAACTGATCTGTCTTGCTTACAGTAGGATTATAACATTACCTAACTTTTTTTCATTAGAATAGTCTCCCTTTGACCAGGGTGAGTAAAACTTTTGCAGTTTCCTGTTCCTTAAAATTAATTGGAAGGTAGCTCCTAGCCAGCTCCATTAACTCCTTAAGGAATTTTGCCTTAAGAAAATGTGCAAAAGACAAGTCTCAAATCTTAAACTTGAACAGCTGAAAAAAATGAGTGTATTGACTTATGGCAGATGCTTTCCCAGCACTGCTCTCACAGCAAACTCCTGCTCCTACATCATCTTGCAATCACAGATTTACCCTTCTTGCCCATCTATCCCTCTCCTGGGTGCTGGATTCCATGGAAATAAAAATATGAGGCTTCATTAGCATTTCTGCAAGAGCCTTTGATCAAATGTCTCATTTAGGGGAAAAAAGGAAGAATGGAAGAAGAAGGCCACATGGTTATTGCTCCTTGTTACTGCTGGCTGTTCTCTCCAGCCTTCCTGTTTCCGATGCTGACATGTCAAAAATCTCTAGAGATATCAGTGCTTTTTAAAATGAATACACAGATTCGCTTTTCATGCATGCCTTGTTTTTCAGAAAGGAACAAACTCCCCACTTCTCTATGTATCTAATTCTTGCTGGATGCAGCATGGATGTGGCTTTTCTTACTGGAAAGTCAAAATGATTGATAGATGTTTGAACCTGTCAAACATAGAATCATAGAATGGTTAAAGTTGGAAGGGACCTGAAAGATCGAGTTCCAACCCCCCTGCCATGGGCAGGGACACCTCCCACCAGACCAGGTTGCTCAAAGCCCCATCCAGCCTGGCCTTAAACACTTCCAGGGATGGGGCATCCACAGCTTCTCTGGGCAACCTGTTCCAGTGCCTCACTGCCCTCACTGGAAAGAATTTCTTCCTAATATCCAATCTAAATCTCCCCTCTTGCAATTTAAAATCATTACTCCTTGTCCACTTCCTGACAAAGAGTCCTGACAAAGACTCCTTGTCTACTTACTGGCTCTTACTGGCTCTACTTCCTGACAAAGAGTCCCTCTCC